>CM038217.1:180389318-180867237 GCA_021442155.1 Cymbidium sinense | reverse complement strand
GATTTTTTATTTTGTTTAGATTAAGTCGTAGATTAAATTCATTAATTACCCCTTACCTACACCACTTTAACATAATTATTCAAACAATTGTGAGCCAACATATGATATGCAACCACATGGAATTTAAATCATACTCCTAAGAAAGAAAGAGACTGTCTAATGCAATTGGCTCATATTATTGATTAATTAAATTAAGGGTTTTCATTAAGTACTTTCATAATCTCCCCATACATGTGGTTAGGTTTTAATTTCCTTAAGCTTACCTTAAGCTTTTGAACACTAAGGATCTACCAGAAAGAGATTGATTAATTTTAGATTGGTTTTGAAAGTTTGATTAGATTAATTAAGTAGATGGTAATTAATTAATTATGTTTATTAAGGAAGAAAGGGGTTTAGGGAATAACTTGGGAAAGTACCCCAAACTCATTCCATAAACTTTCTCTTCACTTAAACAATGCTTAATTATCTTAATTAAGTGATTAAACCACTCATGTTAATTACTCTTAATTACATTAAGAGGGTGATTAGGGATTCATTAATTAATTTCCTATTAACTCATTAATAAATTCCAAAAAAATTAGGAGAGGTAGAAGTCATCCCCCTAAACATGTCTAAGAAGTTTAGAATTGATTAATGAAATGATTAGGGAGTAATTAAGGTTATTAAGTTTTTAATTAAACCCTAATTAAGGAAAATTCACTATTTAAAATCAATTAGGAACAATTTTATTGAATTCCCTAATTATTTTAAAATGAAGTTAAATTTGCATTTTTAGATTTTTCTACATTTAATTATGAATTTATGAAGTTTTAGTGAAAGTAATTAAATAACCTAATTATATAACTAATCTCACAAGATCATGTGGTGCTGATGCGGCACGCTTTCCATGTGGCATGATTAGATTGGTTATCATCATTGGCCATGGTGCTACACGCTTTCCCCTGGGCCGTTTGATTAAGGATCGGATGGTTAGGATCAAACCCATGGTTTTGAAGGATTAAATTAGTGATCTACAGATAAATCGATGTCCATCCAAAACATGGGATGGACGGTCCATGATTCATCTGCCTTTATGCGGAGACGGAGACCGTCCATCCTCCATGGCTTGATTTGAGCTCACTTGAGCTCGGATAAGGCTGAGATCAACCCTAACCATCTAGAAGTAAGAAGAAGAAGATCCAACTGAATTTTAATGGGATTACAATTTCCTTCACAAAGGACTAAGAATTTTTCAACTTAAGCTCAATTTTGAGGCATACCTCGCCAGAGGCTAGCACTAGTGCTTCCAATAGTTGAGGCAACTTTGTCTAGCCGGGATGAAGCCCTGTTGAAGGTTTCAAGGTTCAATTTATAGTGGATCTTCAAATTGACCAAATCTTGCTTCAATGGCTTGCAACTTCAATCGAACTCCCCCTTCTCGTGGCTTGAAAACTTGGGAAAAGCTTTGGGTAAGCTCGACTTGGTGCCTTGATGGTGCTTGCAAGAGCAATTGGAGTTTGATTGAGAATTGAGCAAAGTGGAAATCTCCCTCACCTCCCCTATTTCAGCTTTGAAAAAATCCATGAAGCAAAAATTGGAATGAGCTTAGGAATGCTTGGGGAAACTTGGAGAAGCTTGCCTTTGATCCTCTGAGCTCAATCAAATGCAAGGAACTTGGTTTGAGTGGAAATGAGGGGGAGTATATCTTCCCCTACTTGGATCAGATGGTCGAAGCTTGCCTTGCTATTTTGATCAAATTGAGGACATTGAATGGGTTATTTTGGTTGTTTGGAGTGCCATGTGCTTTGATTTTGGCAGAGAGTGGAAGTGTGGAGGTGCACATGTGTTAAATGAGTGTGGAAGGTGATCCATCTGTCGGGAATTTTGATTGTAGGGGTCAGTTTGGCCTTGGATTGGGACATGGCTGACCCAAACCCATTGGGTCATGTGCATCACCTCCCTTGGTGTCCAAATGGTCCACTAGGAGGATGCCAAGTGGCCATGAAAAGGAATTGACCAAATTCCAAGTGAATTTGGCCATAAGTTACCCTTTGACCCAAGGGTAAAATGGTCAGTTGGGTCTGATTTTGATTTGGGCATATTTAGAATGATTGAAAAATGGGTTGTGCTAATTTTCAATGAATTTGGTGATTTGATATGATTTGGCTCAAGTTGACCCATTTAGGTCAAAATGGTTCAACTTGGATGAAGTTTACCAACCAAATTGGTCAAATCATGGGTTAGGTCAAGTTCAAATGATCATTTGTAATGATTTGGTATCATTATTTTGGATTTGATTTATATTTGGTTTTGGTTCATTTGAGTTCACTTAGGTCAAATGGGTCAAGTTGACCAATTTGACCCACTTGACCAAATTGGGTCATGGATTGGTTTAGGCTTGGTTGATCATTTGAAATGTTTTGCAAGCTTTGGTTTCAATCAATTTTGATTTGGTTAAGTTTCAAGTTTGACCTTTAAGTCAAGGTTCATGGTCAATTGGGCTAGGTTGGGTCTAGGCCAATTTGAGGCTTTGGTCAAGTTCAACAAGTGATTTAGAATGAATTTGACCCATTGATTGCAATCAATTTGGCTTAGATCAAGATTTGACAAATTTTGAATTTTTAGGTCAACTTGGGTCAACTTGGGTCAAGTGGCCAATTTGGCTAGGTTTGGCTCAAATGATGACTTGGTCAAGTTCAATCATTGATCATGAATTGGTTTAGATCAATGGTTTCAATCAATTTAGCCTATGGTGGATTTTGGCTAGTTTGGGTTTCATTTAGGTTAGGTGTTGACTTGGTCAAAGGCTAGGCTTGCCTTGGTTTGACCCAATTTGAGTGATTGATTATCCTATGATGATTGTTGCTCATAATGTGAGGCTTAGATGGGCTTAGTTCAATCCAATTTGGGTAGGATTATAATTTGGCTCAAAAAGGTGTTTTAGGTCACTTTGGGTCAAGTGAGCCTAAGTGGGTCAATTGACTTGATCAAGGCTTGATTCAAGTTTGATTGAACTCACATATGGACTTATGATTGAAATATAAATCCATTTGCAAGTGATTTGGAGTCAAATGGGTTTTGATTTATTTGATAATTTCAAGTTCAAAAGGGTGAACATGGGTTTGATTTGGTTTGATTTGATTTGATTTGATGATTGAAGTATATGATTGAATTTAGTTTGTGATTGAAGGATTGATTGTTTGGAGAAGAAATCCAAAGGTTTAAATTGATTTGAGTTTGATTTGGCTAAGTTCAAGAATTTGACTTGAAAGAGTTTAGGTTGGATTTTGATTGAGTTTGGATTTGTGTTTTGAATTTGGTTTTGTTATTTGAATTTATATTTCATTTATATTTGTGAATATAAATGAGAATATAAATGGGGAGAAAATCTTGAATTTGAAGTGATTTGAATTTGATTTGGTTAAGTCCATAAGATGAAATCAAAATGGCTTAGGAAAGATTTTGGATTTAGAATTGATCATGGATTTCAATTACAATTGATTCATGGTTTGATTTGAATTGATTTGAATTTTGAGAAAATCAATTAAGTTGGAATTGATTTAAGATTTGATTTGGAATTGATTTGAATTTGGAGTTGATTTGAATTTGAGGTTGATTTGGATTTGAAGTTGATTTGAATTTGGAGTTGATTGAATTTGGAGTTGATTTGAAAGAAGTAAGGATTTGGTTTAAGCTATAGGGTAGGCAAGTTTTCCTAACACCCTAAGGCATAACGCCTTATGGCTAACTCTTCTAAGTCTTAGGGTTAGGTTAAGTGTTCACCTCACTCACTAGAAGTATTAAGACTAAGGAACTCTTAAAGTCTAAGAGGAGTCCTATGTCTAAGATGAAGAAGTTGAAAGCTCACTCCAAAAGTGAGGTCAACAAAGAAAAAACTTCCTTGATACAAAGAGATCCACCTACAAGACTATCAAACCTATAAAGAAATCTACAACATACTTTTGAAAGGATGAGTACAATTAAGCAAGCATAAAAAAGTAAGAGCAAATAAAAAGAGTATTGTAAAGAAAAGGCTGTGTCATAATCATCTCAAGGAATAACACTATTTGTAAGCATCCAAACTTTAGGAGAAAGGTTACAATTACATATAGCACTACCATACAAAAAAAAGAGTAGAAAACATCAAGGACATTATAGCCACCATACCTCATGTATCCCATCATCCAAAGTTTATCATTTAGCATGGCTTCAAAATCCTCCAAACAACAAACATAATAGCCAACCACCAAGCCATCAGAACAACCAAGCCCAATAAGGAAGATAATCAACCAACCATCGGATAGCAAAGAATACAAGAGAGCACCACCAAAGCACACCACAAAAAAGGAATAACAAAAAAAAAAAGGAGAAAACATTATGACAGGGTAACACAAACAGAGACAAACAAGAGCAAAAAAGAAAACACAAGTGCTCATATCCTCCACCAACAAAGCAAAAAAAAAAAATAGCCAAGAAAAACACCCAAAGAAAAGGGGTCAGTTTACCAAGAGAGAAAAAAAAGTAGAGGAAATGAAAATATAGGACAGAAAGAACACTAGCATTCAAAATAGTCACCAAAGAGCAGAAAAATCCAAAACAACCACCCTCCAACCAACCAGACAATAACAACCAAACCAAAAATAACATATCCTCTACCAACCCACAACAACAAAAGACTCAAGTCAGTGTAAAGACCAACAAAAGTCATCAAGCCAAAATCACCCAAGACAACCAGGGAAAGGGTAGAAGCAAACAACAGCCACCAAACCAAACTAAGGAAAAAAAATCTGATCTAGGTACATAGAATAGCTAACCAAAGATAAAAAGGTACAAAGCCCAGTAAGATAGACTACAAGCCAACCAATAGGAACAACATCAATAAATGCACCTAACCAAGCCCTAGCACTCAAGGCCAACTGATAGCCATAAAATAGCCTTCAACCAGCCAATCCAGAATAATACCCAAACCCAAAGGCACTGCAGCCAAGAGAGGAAGGCCAATATAAGAGGAGGTCAAAACCATAACCAAAAGAAATAAAACAAAATCAGCAAAACCAACCACCAAGCCCCAGCCAACAAAATAGAGAAAATAACAACCAACCAATAACCTACCATGATAAAATCAGATAACCACCAACAGCTCACATCAATCACCAATAAAAAAAATGAAAAAATAGCCAAATAGCCAAAACCAACCCAACCAAATAAAAGCCAAAAATAACCCAGCCAAAAGCCACCCTATCAACCACCACAAGAGATCCAACTGGGTAAGTTAGCTACCCATAAAAGAGGCAAAACCCATATAGAAAGAAAAACCTACAACAAACATACCACAACCCAAAAGGAGGATATAAAAATTGCAAGGAAAATTATGGTAAACACCAGAGGATAGAAGCTACTATTAAAAAAACCAAACAACCTGGCTACACTTACACAATAACCAAAAAAAACCAGCCAATCCAAAAGTAAGAGATCAAAATATAACCTAAGCCAAAGAGAGAAATAACTAGATAACTAGAACCCAAAGAGGGTTTAGCAAGGGCAACCAAAAGTAAAGATCATAAAAAGCTAACAATAAAAAAGCAAGCCAAGAATTTATAACTGAGAAAAGGTTAACTAGTATTATCATTAACCAAACCTCTTAATAGTTTAGGCAAAGTTTGGTTGTCAAATAAAGTGAACTCAGTTATACCAAATTTAGCCAAGTAATTAGCATAAGCATTAGCTTCATGAAGGATGTGGGAAATTTTAAAGCAAACTTGAGAAAGAAGATTTTAGTATGATTAAGAAGATAAAATAATTCATTCTATTGGAATTAAGCATGTCAAGAACGAGAGCATCAACTTCAATCCAAAGTTGAGGAAACCTCTATTCAAACAAATTTCAATAGCTTTATTATTAGCCATAAGCTCAAAAAAAATAACATAAAGCTTTGAGAGGATAGGCAAGCAAAATGACATAACCTTTAAAATCCTAAAGATTCCACCACAACCATATTTATTGGAAGCAACAGAACCATAAGTATTCACTTTAATCAAATTTTCTTTAGGTTTGATCCAATGGATAATCCTAACACTTTTATAAAAGTCAAACTAGGTAATGATACCCAATTTTTAGCCACAAATTTAACCTCTAAAATGAATATTACTAATAAGATTGGCATTAAAAGAGCATGAATTTTTTCTTTAGTTCTAGCCAAGATCCTTTTATGGTTCATAGGAATACCATGATATTTAGCATCATTTCTATCCATCCAGATGAACCAGATAAGGGTAATATCAATTAAAACTTTGATATGACCTTTCACTGTATTCTTGAAATAGACTTCAAGAAGTTGATATAAAGAAAGAAACCCTAAAAAAAATAGTTGGTATTAAATAAATCATCATACCAAAACCATAATTTAGAAGCAATAGCACCATTGATAAAAACATAATTTACATTTTCAATATGAAAGCAACAATAGCACTTTGAAGGTAAGTAAAACCATTTAGTCCAGAGCAAAGAGTCCAGACTAAAGTTATTCAAAATCCTCCAAGCTAAAATCAATAGAAATGGGAATGATATTTTTCCAAAGTTTAATAAAAAACATTAGAGGGTTTTTTTATCTCTAATAAAATTCCAAACCTCTTTAAGAACAAAGTCACCATTATAAGAAAGCTTAAAAGAATTTGGCCAGCTTTGTTAAAAGAAATTGGGATATTTCTAAAGTTGTCAAAAAGAGAAATAGGGATATACTCAAGTTTGCTTTATTCCAATTGTTATTAAGCCAAAAAAGAATTAACTTTGATACAGCAGAGTGGGTAGATAAAAGGGTGTCAATAGAGCCTGCAATCCAATTGTCTTGCCAAAAGAAGGAAGAACAACAATACCCCAAGATATTAATGATTCGACAACCCATTTAATGGAGCAAAGCCTTTTCCAAATTGGAGAGTCACCAACTTAATAAGCATAGCTAAGGGGGTGTTTACCTTGGCAATATTTTTCCATCATATTATTAGCCCAAAGGCTATCATTATTTCTAAAATTCCAGAGCTTATGAGAGAAGGCGGATAGCTTCACTAATAGGCTTACAACCAAGAGCACCTTCTCCCAAAGGACCACAACATTTATGCCAAGATGTCCAATGCATTCTTTTGGTAGAATTATTGGAGCCCCAAAAAAATTTGTTAAGCAAATGATCAATTTTGATAAGTGTAGTATTAGTGGGGATAATAGTTTGAATAAAATAAAGAGGCATTGAGTTGAGAGTGCTTTTAAGAATAGTGAGCCTACCACCAAAGGAAAGTAAATGGAATTCCCAAATAGAAATTTTATTTGAAATTTTTTGAATTAACTCATCAAAGAGATGGGAATGTTTGGCCTTTAAAGAGTGAGCACCAAGTACTTAAGAGGTAAGTGTTGATGTTTAAAATTAGTGATAGATTTGATTGATTTTATTATTGGAGATACTAGATGAAGTGATAAAATAGCTTTATTATCATTGATAGGCCACTTTCTACCAAATTTATTTAAAAGACTTGAGATGCTTGATGTGATGAATAGAAGCATTGCAAAAAAATAATGAAATCATATGCAAAACTTAAATGAAAAATAAGAAGACCACCAAGTGTTTTGTAGTACATACTGATTGTTTAAGAATAAATCATTGATTCTAGATAAGTACTCAACAATAATAAATAAAGAGATAAAGGATCCCCTTGTTGTAAGCCATGGGAAGATAGAAACCCAAGGCTTATCAATTAAGCAAACTAAAAAACTGCATTATTAATACAATTTTAATAAAATAAATAAATTTATAGAAAACCTAAATAAATTTAGAATATGAAAAGGAAATCCCAAGAGATGTTATCAAAGGCTTTGGTAATATCTAATTTGAAAAGAATTCTAGTCTTGGCATCAAGATCATGAATTAATTGGGCAAGTAAAATATTATCACAAATGGATCTTCCTCTAACAAAACCAGTTTGGTTGAGAGAGATAATTCTACTAAGTAAAGGACTAAGGTTGTTTGTAAGAATTTTGGAAATAAGCTTATTGAAGAAGGCACAAAGACTAATAGGTCTGAAATCACTCTAATAGTTTAGATTATCTTTCTTCAATATGAGGACAATAGAAGTACTAGAAAAATATCTAGAAAATAATTACCATTAAAAAATCAATCACATAATCAAATCATTTTAAATGATAAATCAACATTTTGAAAACATTGAGTAGTGAAACCTCCACGAAAATCTATGTTCATGCTATTCAATTGAAAATTTCATCTTCATTAGGTACAATGGTAAGCAAATCATTATCATCATTAGTAATAAAGAAGGAATCATTGAGAAATAACTTCATAAGAGCAATTTATTAAGCATATTTCTAAAGTAATTAATAATGATTCTTAATATCATTATTCTCCATAATCCAATCTTCATTGTTTTAATTTTTTTGAATATTATTTAAAGCTCTCTTTATTAACCAAAGCATGGAAATACTTAGTATTCTCACCATCCATTATATGTTTACTTACACTTTTAATTAAGACTCTTCCATATTTTGAAGTTAATAAGTTTATCTTTGCCTTAAAGTACAATCTTAGAAGGATCGTAAGAATGATACTTCAAGATCACAAACCAATTTTTCATATCTTTAATATTAGCAAAAGGTTTTAAATTAATGTATTTTCTCCAACCAAATTTTGTTTAAGTCTTTAAGTTTAAACCAAAGTCTACTCATCCCCATAATCAAATTATCAAGATGTAAAGGATATTTCCAATTATTAGCCACAACATTAAAAAATCATTATGCAATCCACATGTTTTGAAATCTAAAAGGAGAGGGTTTTCTTAGTCTATTAGAATTATCTATAATAGAAACCAAAAGAGGGCATGATTTGACAAGGTTCGCTTAAATGGTCAAGATGTAATAGGCCATTAGTAATCCAATGAGTATTAAAAGAATTCCAACTTTTTCCAAAGTAGAGTTTTGCCAAGTATAATTAGAGCCCTTAAAGCCAATATCAATCAAATTACAATCAAGGATCATATTGGAGAAATCTTCCATGGAATGAATATTAGAGAGCAACCACCATTTATTTCAAAAGAGAATAAAATGGTGTTGAATCACCACCAACAAACCAAGGTTTGTTGAAAGAGGTACAAAAATTCCTTAAATTATCCCAAAGAAGATTTACCAAATCTATAACAAGATGCATATACAAAAGAGCCCAAAACACAATATTCACCATAAGATATTTGAGCATTGACAACTTGATGAAAGTCATCAAGAATAGAGACCTCAACAAAATTATTCCAAAACACCAAATCTTATTACTAACATTAGAGAAAATTTATTGAAAACCATCATTGTAGCAACATGGTTAATTTTATTAGCATGAATAAGAGGCTAAACTATAAGAAGAGAAAATATTATGAATGTGACAAAGATTTCTAATACATTATGAATAGAGGGCTGATCCTCTAACATTCAACAAGAAAATTAAACATAAGGTAAATAAAAAAGGGGGGTTAAGCAAAGGTTAATTAAGAGAGGAGTGAGAGTAGATCTAGTGTTTTTGGACAATTTGGGAAGGAAATTTTAACATTTTTTTTCTTTTTAGCATGATAAGTTTGGAAGCCATTTTCTTTTCCCATAGAGTCATCATCCAAGTAAGATTTAGTAACATTGGTCATAGATTTTGGAGAAATCTCCAAGTGTTTGGAGGGGAGTTCACCTTCTTCTAAATCCATATTTAGTTAAAAAGTAGGATTAACATGAATATCAAGATTAGAAATGAGAGATGGTGACAATTTAGAACCATTTAAAGCACAAGTAGTAAAATCCAGATCAGAAATGTTTTCAACATGCTCAACATCATTTAAATCCTCATTAAAAGCTTTATTTTCATCGATCAAAGCGAACATAGATGTAGAATAAAATTAGAGAAATAGATCATCTTCTAATAACTTAGAGAATTTATTATTCTTATTAGAAATATTTAAATTCAAAGAAGGAATAAGAGGTAAATCATCCTTCCCATTTTGAATATTGGCAATCCCTACCAACATTAGAAGCCAAAACATGTTCAAAGATTAACTATCCAATGAATCAACCTCTATAGCCTTCATACAGGATCCGAGGCCAATTTTTGAACATAAGTAGGAATCGATTATGGGTAGAGACAACATTTTCTTTAGGAGGAATTCTTTAAGTGGGATGGAGAATAAAACATTGAATTGTCATGACCATGTATTTTACTAGGAACAAAAAAAGGAAGTTTCTAATTCAACCTTTAATACCCATATTTTTGAGCCAATCCAAACTTTCTTAGGTATTTTTAGTTATGTGTAATTCCACAAGGATCCAAGCCACGTAAGGGCGAGATCACTCTCAGCTTGGTCAAGTTCCAAGGTAACCAAATAAAACAAAAAAAGCACATTATGGGTAACAAAATGAATGTGCATATTAGGAAGAGATAACACAGGGATAATAGGAGATTCCTCCTTAATGTCAAAAGGGTGACCACTTCAAAGAACTCAATTAACAATTATAGATAAAATAAGAGTGATGCAAAAAACAAATGAATAATCTAGATCATTGGAAAGTTTAATCAGGATATGCCAAGGGTCAATAAGACCAATCGAGAAGGCACCCGTAAGCTTGAGATTTTGGAAAAAAAGTAGATCTTATCCAAATTTGAATGACGTAAAGCAATTGTACCGATAAGAGAAAATTCAAAGGGTTTTGCCAACTTTTCAACATCTACATTATAGAACATTATGGCTGGTAAACCTCTAAAAGATGTCAAAATGAGATTAAACGAACCAATAGAGGGAGAAAGCTTACTAGAGAGCACTTCCTTAAAAGATTTAACAGAAGATGGAGCATTAGGGTTGCTAATCTCCAAAATGTTGGATGCCCTAGCCGAAACATCCATATTTTGAGGTGGAACCCAAGGAATAGAACTCACCGCAGCCATGGTCAATTGCAAAACATCACGCAAATGGCCAGATGCCATTCAGGCCTTTGAAAATGGTCAAAATCGATGCCAAAGCCATAAAAATCCCCAGTCGGGGGCACGCCACCAAGAGGGATTCAAAAATCACCAAAGAATGAGAGAACACTTGGGGGAGGAGGGTTTAGGGTTTAGGGTTGTATGTTTAAAGTTTTTTTTTATTATTTTTTTCATTTTTTAAAATTAAGTGAACTGGTAGGTTTAGGTTTATTTGGTTTATTTTTTTATTTATTTTAGTTTATTTTAATTTTAATTTTTATTTTCATTTAGTTTAGTTTATTAATTTCAGGTTTATTTATTTTAGTTTTTTTCTAGGTTTAGGTTTAGGTTTATGTTCATGTTTATTTTTTTTAGTTTAGTTTTAGTTCTATTTTATTTTTTTTGTTTAGGTTTTATTTTTTATTTTTTGGTTTAGGTCTAGGTTTTTTTTAATTTTTTTTTTAGGTTTTCATGTTATTATGTTAGGTTTATTTTTAGGTATTCTTTCTAGTTTAGTTTAGGTTTATTTTTATTTTATTTTATTTTATTTAGTTTAGGTTTAGGTTTTGGTTTAGTTTATTTTAGGTTTATGTTTAAGTTTTATTTATTTTAGTTTAGTTTATCTTTGTTTAGGTTTATTTTATTTTATTTTATTTTAGATTTAGGTTTTTTAGTTTAGGGTTTTAGTTTTATTTTTTTATTTAATTTTAGGCTTATTTTTAGGTTTAGGTTTTATTTAATTTTATTTTATTTTATTTTAGGTTTATTATATTTTTAGGATTAGTTTTCATTTTATTTTATTTTAGTTTTTTTAGTTTTTTTAAGTTTTATTTTTTTATTTTAGGTTTAGTTTATTTTATTTTTTATTTTACATTTTATTTTTTAGTTTTATTTGGATTTTATTTTTATTTATTTTCAAGTTTTATTTTGTTAATTATCAGTTTAGGTTTTATTTAATTTTATTACGTTTAGTTTTATTTTATTTATTATTTTATTCTTTATTTTATTTAGATTTTTTAATCTTTTAGTTTATTTTTATTTTTTTATGTTTAGGCTTAGGTTTAGTGGCTTTCATCTTTTATTTTATTTTATTTATCTTTAGGTTTAGGTATATTTATTTATTTACATATTTTATTTACTTTAGTTTAGGCTTTTAGTTTTTTAGGGTGGGTAGGGTTTAGTAGGTTAGGGTTTAGGGTTTGGGTTTAGTTGGTAGTAGGGGTAGTTAAGGTTTAAGGTTAGTTTAGGTTTAAGGTTTAAGGTTTAGCATTTAGGATTTAAGATTCTGTGAGTTTAG
This sequence comes from Cymbidium sinense, assembly GCA_021442155.1. Classification (NCBI taxonomy): domain Eukaryota; kingdom Viridiplantae; phylum Streptophyta; class Magnoliopsida; order Asparagales; family Orchidaceae; genus Cymbidium; species Cymbidium sinense. The sequence continues at coordinate 180,854,980 of CM038217.1, read as the reverse complement.
GATTTTTTGTTAAGGGTTTATGGTTTAGGGTTTTAGGATTCATGTCATAATTATTTGACAAATTTTAGCCTGGTTGGCCACCCAGCAACCCTCCACTTTTGCATCCCAGAGAATTTGACATAATGCCATAATGGCTAAGGATTCATGTAGGGTGGGATTAAGGCCTTGTTGTATTGTCATATGGTTTAGGTTTTAGGGTTTAGGGTTTAGGGTTTAGTGTTTAGGGTTTAGGGTTAGGATTATGGTTTAGGGTTTAGGGTCTAAGGTTAGTTTAGGGTTTAGGAATTTTTAGTGTTTAAGGCTAAGGGTTTAGGGGTTAGGCTTTAAGATTTAGGGTTTATGGTCTAGGATTTAGGGTTTCGGGTTTAGGTTTAAGGTTTATGGTTATTTTTATTTTAAAATTTTGCTAAACTCATAGGTTTAAGTTTTTTAGTTTATTTTTTATTTATTTTAGTTTATTTTATTTTTTTTATTTAGGTTTATTATTTTATTTAGTTTATTTTACTTATTTTAGGTTTAATTATTTTAGTTTATTTTTATTTAATTTTCTTTTTTTTATTTAGGGTTTATTTTATTTTTTTATTATTTTATTTTATTTTTTTATGGTTTAGGTTTTATTTTTTTTTTTTAGGTTTATTTTTTTTATTTTTTTTTTTTTAGGTTTAAGTAGGTTTTTTATTTTATGTTTATTTTTTAGGTTTTATTTTTAGTTTAGGTTTAGGTTTATTTTAGTTTATTTTATTATTTAGTTAGTTTAGCTTATTATAAGTTTGGTATAGGTTTTATTTATTTAAGTTTAATTTAATTTAAATTAGGTTTAGGTTTATTTTATTTTAGGTTTAGGTTTTCTTTTAGTTTAAGGTTTAGCTTTTATTTTATATTAATTTTTAGGTTTCTGTTTTGGGTTTATGTTTTTATTTAGTGTTTATTTTATTTTATTTTTATTTTATGTTTAGTTTTCATTTTATTTTTTCTTTTTAGGTTTTTTTATTTATTATAATTTTAGGTTTTATGATTTAGGTTTTAGTTTTTATTCTTTAGGGTTTAGCTTTTAGGTTTTTTATTTTAGGCTTATTTTTAAGTTTATTTTTTTAGTTTAGGTTTTTTTTTAGTTTTAGTTTATTTTATTTTAGTTTTATTTAGTTTAGGTTTTTATTTATTTAGTTTATTTATTTTAGTTTAGTTTAGGTTTATTTTATTTGCTCATTTAATTTTATTTTAAGTTTTGTTTTAATTTTAGTTTAGGGTCTTTAGTTTTTTATTTATTTTTAGTTTTATTTTATGTTTATTTTAGGTTTAGATTTTATTTAGTTTTATTTTAGTTTATTTTATTTATTTTATGTTTAGTTTTATTTTTATGTTTTTATTCTTAAGTTTATGTATTTTTAGTTTAGTTTAGGTTCTTATTTATTGTATTTTAATTTATTTTATTTTTTATTTTTAGTTTAGTTTTATTTTATTTTATTATTTATTTTATTTAACTAATCATTTATTATTTTAGGGATTTACTTTAGGTTTAGGTTAAATTGGTTTAAACTCAGTTTAGGGTTAGTGGCCTGTAGCCCAGTGGGGTGGTCTTAGGGTGGCTGGTAAGGGCCCATCAGTTAGCCCAGGGCCCAGTGGCCTGGGCCTGGGGTTTTTAGTTTAGCCTGGCCTTTAGTGTCAGGGCTGGTTTTAGGGTTTCAGGCTTAGTGGCCTGGGGTGTGGCCTTAGCCCAGGTATTTAGCTCAGTGGCCGGGGTCAGAGTTGGCCCAGTGGTTTAGTATTTTAGGCCTGGGCCCATGGGGAGTTTGTGGTTAGGGTTTAGGGTTTAGTGGCCCAGAACCCAGTTTAGTTTAAGCCTGTGGCCTAGTTTAGTTTTATTTGGCCTTTTTAGTTTTAAGTTTACAGATAGTTTGGGTTTGGGTTTAGACTTTTAGGGTTTAGCCAGGAGCTCAGGATTGGGTGGTGGTCCAAGATTTAGGTTTAGGTTTTTTCTTTTAAAAAAAATTGTAAACCAAGTAGTTTAGGTTTTTTTATTATTTATTTATTTATTTATTTTATTTTTTTTTATTTAGGTTTATTATTTTATTTACTTTATTTTACTTATTTTAGGTTTATTTATTAGTTTAGTTTTTTTAGTTTACTTTAGGTTTATATTTTTTTTTTAAACATTTATTATGGGTGTTTTATTTTTATTTTATTTAGGTTTTATTTTTTAGTTTATTTAGGTTTATTTTTTTAGTTTATTTTATTTTTTTTATTTTATTTTTTTATTTTAATTTAGTTTATTATTAGTTTATTTTAGATTTTATTTTATTTACTTATTATTTTAAATTAGGTTTAGGTTTATTTTATTTTGTTTATTTAGGTTTAGGTTTTAATTTAGTTTAAGATTTAGGTTTTATTTTATTTATTATTTTAGACTTATATTTTGGGTTTAGGTTTTATTTAGTTTTATTTTATTTTATTTTATTTTAAGTTTAGTTTCATTTTAATTTTTTTATGTTTTTTATTATATTTTAGGTTTTATTTAGATTAGTTAAGATTTTTAGCCTTTGTTTTTAGGTTTAGATTTTGTTAGGTTTTAATTTATGTTAATTTTAGGTTTTATTAGTGTTTAGGTTTATTTTAGTTTATTTTATTTATTTAGTTTAGTTTATTTTAGTTTAGTTTAGGTTTTTTATTTAGTTTTATTTATGAGGTTTAGGTTTATTTTATGTTCATTTGTTTCATTTTAGGTTTAATTTTATTTTAGTTTAGGTTTTATTATTTTATTTATTTTTTTTTTTTCTTTATTTTTCAAGTTTAGATTTTTATTTAGTTTTTATTTTATTTTATTTTTTTAGGTTTATTTTTTATTTTATGTTTAGTTTTATTTAATTTAGGTTTTTATTCTTAGGTTTATTTTATTTTTAGTTTAGTTTTTTATTTTATTATATTATTTTTTTTATCTTAGTGTCATATGTTTTTTATTTTATTTTATTTTATTTATATTTAGGTTTTATTTATTTATCTTATTTTAGTGGTTTAGTTAGCCTGGGTTTTAGTTTAGTATTGGCTCAGTGGTTAGTGTTTTTTTTAGGCTAGGGTTGCTTAAGATGTTTAAAGTTGCTTAGTTTAGTTTAAGGTTGGGTCAGTGGCTAGTTTAGGTTTAGGTTAGGGTTTATTTAGGGTGGGGGGGTCAGGGTCAGTGGGTTTGGTCAGGTTTAGGCTCAGATCTTTGAAGGTTTGGAGGGTGGGTTTAGCAAATGTGGATTTAGGGTTTACCATTTAAGGTTTGGGGATTTTTTTAAAAAAAAAAAGAAATGCAAACCCAGGTTCAGTTTTTTTTAGTTTATTTTATTTATTTTAGTTTATATTTTTATTTAATTTAAGTTTATTTTATATCATTTAGTTTATTTTATTTATTATTTATTTAGTTTAGGTTTTATTTTAGTTTATTTTTAAGTTTATTTTATTTTAGTTTAGTTTTATTTTTATTTTATTTTTAGCTAGGTTTTAATTTTTATTTTATGTTTATGTTTAGGTTTTATTTTATTTTTAGGTTTTAAATTTGGATTATTTTAGGTTTTATTTTTAGTTTAGGTTTAGTTTATTTTAGTTAATTTTTATTTATTTTAAAGCAGTAGTTTTATTTAGGTTTTATTTATTTTAGTTTAGTTTATTTTATTTTAGGTTTATGATTTTTTTTAGTTTTAGGTTTTATTTTTATTTATTTATTTTAGGTTTTAGTTTTCATTATTTTAATTTTAATTTTATTTATTTTTATTTTCATTTAGATTTTATTATTTAAGTTTTTATTTTTAGGTTTATTTTCTTTTAATTTAGTTTAGGTTTATTTATTTTTATTTTATTTTTATTTTTATTTATATGTTTAGGTTTAGGTTTAGGTTTTAGTTTAGGTTTTATTTTTATTTTTATTTTATTTTATTTTATTTATTTTATTTTATTTATTTTATTTTTAGTTTTTTAGGTTTTAGGATTTTTTAGGGTTTAGGGTTTAGTGGGTTTAGGGTTTAGTTTAGGGTTTGGGTTAGGTTTTGGGTTTAGGGTTTTTTTTTTAATTTTTTTATTTTTTTATTTTAGGGTTTAGGGTTTAGAGTTTTTGGTTTAAGGTTTAGGGGTTCAGTTTTAATTTTAGGGTTTAGGGTTTTGGTTTTTTTAATAGAGAACAAATTCATATTCAACATTTCTTCTCGATTTCATTAACCAAGCACACCAACTTTTCTATGACACAATAAAAATGAGCACGACAAGTGCAAATCAAAACCCTAGATAACTAGAATCGTATAAAATAAAGACAGTTCCTAAGATCTCGATTGGTTATTCTGTAATTTTTGTACTTCCCATCTGAACCATCGTGGCCTCTCGAGTGATCCACCATCATCTGATCTCGCCTCGCCACCACCAATGGTTGTAACCTTTGCCGCTCCTCCGCCTCCAAACCACCACTGCTAACCACCACCTCCATATCCACCAAGACCATCCCCCACCACCACCCTGATAACCACCCACCTTCCTCCACCTCCCTGATCTAGATTGAGCCGTTGATGGTGATGTTCTGTCAAGGTTCACCATTCTTAGAGTTTTGGTTTTAGTTTATTAGGTTTTGGTTTTGGTTTATTTTAATTTATTTAGTTACTTTAGATTTAGTTTAGGATTTAGTTTGGGGTTTAGGGTTTAGTGTTAGGGTTTAGGTTTAGGTTAGGTTTGGGTGTGGTTAGGGTTTAGGTTTAGTTTGAGTTTAGAGTTTAGAGTTTTGGTTTTTAGGGCCTAGGTTTTCAGTTTGGGTTTAAAGTTCAGTGGGGTTTGTGAGGTTTAGGAGTGCCTATGGTTTAGTTTAGGGTTTGGGTCAGGGTTTAGGGTTTGGTGGCCTGGGGTCAGGGTTAGGGCTTTAGGGTTAGGGTTTTAGGGTTAGGCTCATGGTAGGGGTCCATGGTCAGATTTAGGCTCAGGTCAGGGTTTATCATTATTTTATTTTATTTTAAAGCAAGTCAAGTGGTTTAGGTTTATTTAGTTTTATTTTAATTTTATATTTATTCTTTATTTTGATTTAGGTTTCTTTATTTATATTTAATTTAGTTTATTAGGTTTTAATTTAGTTTATTTTAGGTTTTAGGTTTAGGTTTATTTTATTATTTAGTTTTAGTTTAGGTTGATTAGCTTTATTTTTATTTTAGGTTTTGGTTTAGGTTTTATCTATTTTAAGTTTATTTTAAGTTTAGGTTTAGGTTTAGTTTATTTTAGTTTATGTTATTTTATTTAGGTTTAAGTTTAGGTTTATTTATAAGTTTAGGTTTAGTTTTATTTATTTTAATTTAGTTTATTTTATTAGTTTAGGTTTATTTTATTTTAAGTTTTTTAGTTTAGGGTTTGGTTTTACTTTTATTTATTTTAAGTTTTATTTTAGTTTATTATTTAGGTTGAGGTTTTATTTAGTTTTATTTATTTTTTAGTTTAGTTTAGGTTTTAATTTTATTTTAGGTTTTATTTAGTTTAGGTTTATGTTTTACTTTTAGGGTTAGCGTTTAGCTTTAGAGGGTTTATGATTTGGGTGTAGGGTTTTGGGAGGGTTTAGGGTGTAGTTTGGGATTTAGGATTTGGGTTTTAGGGTTTAGGTTTTGGTGTTTAGTTTAGGGGTTTAGGGTTTAGCATTTAGTGTTTAGGGTTTTTAGGGTTTAGGGTTTAGGGTTTAGGTTTTAGGTTTAGGGTTCTAGTTTTAGTTTAGAATTTAGGATTTTGGGTTTTTTTATATAAGAGAGAATAAATTCATATTCAGTATTTCATCTTTTTGATTTCATCAACCACATAACACACCAAGTATTCTAAGACCCATGCAACCACATAGATAAAAATTGAGCACAGATAGATCAAATAAAAAACTTTGGTAACTAGAATCATCTCTATTATAAAGACATAGTTCCATAAGCAGTAGATTAGATCAGCTGTTCTTTAGTTTCTCCAATTCCCATCAGAACCTCCCGCCTCTTGAGTTACTGATCCACCATGGTCGTAACCTTCGCCTTCTTCCTCCCTATAACCACCACACTCCAACCACCACCTCCATATCCACCACTCCAGATCCCCACCATCACCGCGACCGGCCGCCTTGCCCACCACCACCATAGATTGACCCACTGACGGTGATATTCTGTTGTCTACCCATTCTTATGGTTTAGATTTAGGTGAGAGCTATAGTGGTTTAGTTTAATTTATTTAGTTACTTTAGGTTTAGTGAGGGTTTGGGGTTTTGAGTTTAGTAGGGCAAGGGTGGTAGGGTCTATATTATGCTTTTAAGGTGGAGGTGGGTTTGGGTGGTAAGAAGGTTTAGGTTTAGTTGTGAGTTTGAGATGGTTAAGTGGGTGGAGGTTATGAGGGTTAGGAGTGTTAGGTAGTTTATTTAGGGTTTAAGTTTAGGGGTTATGGTAGGGTGATTTTAGGTTTAGGTTTTAGCATTAGGTAGGTTTAGGGTTTAGGCCTGATTTTGTGGCTCAGTTAGTTTAAGGGGTAGGGTTTTTTTTAGGTTTTGTGGGATTATGATTTTAGGGTTTATGGTTTAGTGTTAGGGTTTAGGGTTTAGTGTTTAAGCTTAAGGGTTTAGGGTTTTTAGGGTTTAGGGTTTAGGGTTTAGTTGACCAATTGAAGATGATTGTAAGCTTTGGTTTCAATTATTTTGGATTTGGTTTTATTTAGGCCAACTTGAACCTTTAGGTCAATTTGGGCTAAGTAGGTCAATTAGGTTTAATTGGCTTCAATTGGGTCTAATCATGGCCTTGCTCAAGTTTAGCAATCAATTTGGAATAAACTTGAGCCATTGGTTGCAATCAATTTGGTTTATATTTTGATTTGACCCATTTTAGTCTTTTAGGTTAATTTGGGTCAACTTGGGTCAAGAGGGCCAACCGGGTTTTATTTGACTCAATTGAAGGTCAAGTCATACTCAAATATTGATTTTAATTTAGTATGAATTGTTGGTTTCAAAGGATTTGGCTTAGGTTACAATTTGGCTAATTTGGTCATATGTATTAAGGGATTGACTAGGTCAAATGACCAAGTTAACTTGGTTTTACCTAATTTGTGATAATTGATCAACCTAGGGTGATCAATAATCATGATGGGAGATTTTGATGGGCTTGGCCAATTTGGGTAGGATTAGAACTTGGCTCAAATAGGTCAAAATGTCTACTTTGGGTCAAGTGGATCAATTGGGTTTAGTTGGCTTGATTTTGGGATGAGTTTGATTTAGTTGAGTTTATATATGGATTTTGGATTGATATATAAATTCAATTGCAATTGGCTTGGGTTCAAATGAGTTTTGGTTCTTTTGAACATTTCAAGTCAAAAGGGTTAAGTTGGGTTTGACTTGGGTTGATTTTAGCTTGGCTTGATGATTGTAGATTTCATTTATATTTGTGAATGTGATTGAAGGTATGATTGATTCATGAGAAAATCAACCGAATTTGGGTTTTAGAATGAAGGAATCTGGATAAGTCCATGGAGTTGGGTCATGTGGCTTAGGCCTAGATTTTGATTTTCTTTGATTTAGTTTTGATGATTTAAATGTATATTTCATTTAAATTTGTGAAGATAATTGAAAATATGATTGATTTATGTGAAAATCAATTTAGTTTGACTTGATTTGGATTAAGATTCGGCTAAGTCCATGGGATATGTCATATGGCTTAGGAAGGGATTTTGATTTAATTTGATTTAGTTTTGATCATTTAAATGTAGATTTGATTTATATTTAGTAAGATGATTGAAGATATAAATTGATTATGAGAAAATAAATTAATTTTGGATTGATTTGGATTAAGGTTTGACTAAGTCCATGGGATAGGTCATATGGCTTAGGAAGGGTTTCAAGTTTGAATTTGATCATGGGCTTCAATCATTTGGTTTTGGAATTTGGGTTTGGATTTGGATTTGAATTTGATGTTTGAATTGAACTTGAGGTTTGGGTGAACATGTATTGGATTTTGTGGTAGAGGATTATCCTAATCCCAAAGGCAAAACTGAATCCTATGGTTAACCCTTCTAAGTCTTTAGGCTTAGGTTAAGTGTTAACCTAATTGTTAGAAGTGTCTTATGACTAGGGAAGCCTTAGTGTCCAGAAGAGTTCTAATTTTAAGATGGGAAGATTGAATCAGCACTCCAAAAGTGAGGTCAATAGGCCTTAGGCTCCATAGTGTTGCCCATGGAGATAGATGATTGGAAGATTAAAGCCAAATTTAATAATATAGACTCAGATACAACTTTCAACACTTTGCTTGGGAGACCATGGATACATAAGAACAACATAGTTGCATCCTCTTTACGTTAGTGTATGAAGTTTGTGAGAGGTGGGATCATCTAGTGTGTCAAAGGAGATCTCAAACGATTTTACTGTTCATGAGGTCGGCATATATGAGGATGCGGCTTACTACCTCCCTAAATTTCAACAAGATAATTCTCGTGAACTTGGCCAAAGTTTAAAAATAAAAAATAAAAAAGAAAAAGAAAAAGAAAATGAAAGAAAAAAAGAAAAGGAAAAGAAAAGAGAAAATGAAAAAGAAAATAAAAGGGAGCGGAAATAGGCTTGGAGGAGGAATTGGAGAATTAGATTCCACCTAGTCATTACTCCATTCAAACATATGGGTAGGATGACGACCTCTACCGGAGGAAGAGGCCAATTGTGAGGGCTCCCAAGGGTGGAAAACCTCTTGTCACCCAATAAGATATGTCCCAGCTACCAAGAGTACACCTGCTATCCATATAGACTTAGAATCTAGTTCATAGGATGAGTCTTATATGGTTAGCACACCATCTAGCTCTTCTTAGTAGTATATTTTCTTGGAGGTGAGACTTGAGCCAGATAGCGATGAAGATCGGGCTCCAAAGCAAATCATAAGTGTATTCAAGTCTATATGTGAAATAGTTAGGCATCAGTTGGGAACCTTAGCTCTAATACCTCTTATCTCTCAAAATGTTGAGGGTTTGATTGTTAAGAAAGCCCCTAAGTCATCCACAGGTGTGAAGACTCAGAGGTTCTTTCTGATAGCATCATCCTCAAGTCAAGAAGTTGATGTAGAACTTGAGGATGATTCATAAAAGGATTTAATAGAATTATGTTTGGATTGGTACTTGCCTTGTGTTCCTAATTTAGCAGAGAAAGGGTTAATCCCACATACTTTGTGAATGCACAGGTCAGACTACTTTGAAAGAATATGGAAGAATAAGTGCAAAATCTCTCAATCAAGATCAGGACTAAGATTCTGTATAGTCGTTCCAGTTGATGATGATGATTACTGCTTAGTCATTACCAATCATTTGGAATCTAATAGGTTCTTTCCAAATCACATTAAATCATATGAGGAGCTATGCTTAAAAACTTTAGATGATCCAGATGATTTTGAAGTCAAAGATGCACCACTAGAGTTTGAAGAAAAGATCAAGTTAACCATAGATGAGCTCAAGGAAATCAAATTAGGAACTGAAAAAGATCTACACCCGATATACATCAATTCTTTGTTGAATGAAATTGAAACTAATGACTTAGTTAGGCTATTGACTAACTTTAAGGATTGCTTTGCATGGAGTTATGAAGAGATGCCTGGATTGGCTCTGACGTAAGTATAAACTAGCAATAGAGCCTACTAACCCTATCAAGTAAGCTCTTAGATGCATGTGATTAGACATAGAACTAGGTCATTTGATGTCAAGAACCGATTGATGCCTTCATCTAGGAAGAAAAATATCCTACCTGGTTAGCCAGTGTTGTCCTAATTAAGAAAAAGAATGGTTAAATTCACATATGCATTGATTTTAGGGATTTAAATAAGGCATATCCAAAAGATGAATTTTTATTACTAATTTTGGAGCTTATGGTGGACATTATTTCATCTCATGCAGTCTTCTCTTTCATGAATGGCTCATCTGGATATAACCAAATAGAGATGACCTCAAGATGGAAGAAACATTACTTTTAGAACCCGAGAATCTATTGCTATAAGGTCATGCCTTTCACCTTAAAATGTCGATGCAACATACGGGTATGACTTGAATCTTCAACGAACTCATTCATCATCAAGTTGAGTGCTTTGTCAATGATCTTGTGGTAAAAAATAGAGAAAAGGAAAACCATCTCTTTGACTTAAGAGTAGTTTTCAAATAGCTAAGATAATTTAACCACAAAATGAACCCCTTGAAGTGTGCATTCGGAGTAGCTTCATAAAAATTCCTTGGGCTTATTTTCCTACACTATAGAATTAAAATTGATCCAGAGATGATCAAAATGATATTAGAAATGGCACCCCCTAAAAGTTTAACTCAACTCAGATTATTCCAAAAGAAGTTGGCATATCTAAGAAGCTTTATATCAACCTATCAAGAAGATGTCCGCCATTCTCAGTACTTGTCAAAAAGGATGCCAAGTTTAAGTAGGATGATAAGTGTAAGCATGCCTTTGAAGACATAAAGCATTACTTGATGATGCCGTCGATTCTAGCAGACCCTATCCCAAATAATCGCTCATACTTTGCACAATTATGTTAAATAACTCCTTTGGTGCTTTGTTGGCCCAAGCTAATGACAAAGGGAAGGAAAATGCACTCTACTACCTCAACTGTCACCTAATCCCTGCTAAGGCTAATTATCCACCCATTGAGAAGCATTGCTTAGCTTTAATCTTTGCATCTCACAAAATACAGCACTACACACTTCCTCATAAGGTGAATTTAATCTCTAGGATCAAACCACTAGAGTATCTCTTGATACGACCGATGCTATCTTGACGGTTGGCATGACGATCCATGATCCTCTCATTGTTTGACATTACCTTCATACCCTCATGGTGAAAGGAGCGCTAGATTTCTTAGCGACACCCACTTCCTCGAATCTTCACTTAGTGATGATCCCGATAAACAAATCATGAACTTAGGGGATACTAGCATTCACCACTGGGACATGTACTTTGATGGTGCGGCTTCCCCTCAAAGAGGATAAGAACCATAATTTACAATTCCAGGAAAGGCAGGGGTAGGAATAGGTCTCTTAACTCTATACCAAGATGTGATGAGATTCTCATATCATCTATTAAATCCTTTAACCAACAATGAAGCCGAATATGAGGATCTAATCATTGGTCTGAAGTTAGCCATTACTCTAAGCATCCAAAACATCAACAGCTTCTAGGAGTCTCAACTAGTTGTCAACCAAATCGTTAGGTCCTATAAGACTATAAAGCCCAAGCTCTATCACTACCATAAGTACACCATAGAATTATTGGCCCAAATTCTAGAGGTTACCATTTATGAGATTCCTTGAGGAGAGAATACTATAACGTATGCTTTAGCCAAGCTTGCCAAGGAGTTGGCATGCCGGAGGATGAGTCCATTTCAATAAAGGTCTAAAATAGACAAGTATTATCCCTTAATGATATTGAACTCATCAAAAAGTACTCTCTTAAAGGGGAGGTTGCCATTACCAAGAAGGATGAGGAGTTAGATTGGAGGCAACCATTTATGGATTATCTAAATAAAGGCGAACTACCTCAAGAGAAGTCCCAAGCCTATCATATGAAGTAGAGAGCACTTTCTTACACTCTTGTGGATGGTTTCTTATACCGGCGGTCTTTCGATCATACGTGGTTATGTTATTTAGACAAGCACGAATCCTGTAAGATCATGAGACTAGGATACCACTAGCCGTTGATGATCAAAGATTTCATGGATACAAGCAATACCAATGTCAAATACATGTGGTCCTACACCAACCACCCAACATTCTACATCCTACATTAGCCTCATGGCCATTCGATTGTTGGGTTATCGACATAGTTGATCTGATTGATCCTCCTTCTTCCAAGGATCATCAATTCATCTTAGCTGCTATTGATAACTTTTCCACATGGGCAAAGGTGATTCTACCCAATGAGGTCACAGCTTAGCATGTGCTCCAATTTTTTAGAAACCATATTGTATATAGGTTCGGAGTGCCTCAATGAATTATATCTCATAATGGTTCTGCATTCAAGAGCACTGATATCAACAACTTTGCGTAGAGACATAGCATAGATTGGAGATATTCTACCATCAACTACTAGAGAGAAAACAACATAGTAGAATCCATCAACAAAACTTTCATCCACATACTAAAGAAGACACTCAACAACAACAAGCGACAGTAGCAAGAGAAGTTAGTTGAAGCCTTGTGGGACTATCACACCATATATAGAACTCCAATTCAATCTACTCCATTCTCTTTAGTGTATGGGTCCGAGGCCATTCTACCATTAGAAGTTCAACTCCCATCACTAAGGATAACTATGGGTAGTAAGATCACAATAGAGTAGAATGCAAAGTTACAGTTAGAAAAGCTCGAAGGTTTGGAGAAGAGATGCTTGAGGGCATACCAAAACATCGAGTTGTACAAATCTATAATGATTCAAGATCACAATAAGTTGGTCTGTCCTAGCGCTTTTCAAGCCTTATTTTATTTCTGAGGAGATCGATTGTTGCCTGTTGTAAGATGGGAGGAAAGTTTGAACCTACTTAAGAAGGCCCTTTTACCATAGAAAAGGCCTACCAAGGAGGATTTTATTAGCTTATTAATCATATGGGAGAGCGCCCAATGCTTCTAATCAATGGAATCTATAAAAATTTTATTTTGAATTCAATCTCTTCCATGTTGAAAGTATTCTTGCTTTCCAATCCTCCATGATGTGTTTAGGGTAGGTGTAAAGAACCCAAGTGGCATCCTATCCTTCATCAATATAAAAAAAAGACAAAGTACCCAATCATATAAAATAAACACTTATCTTTTATATCAGGCTACTCTGAGTTGAGATACTCTCACTCACTCAAGATGTTTTAGGTCGGTGACGCGTTACTAAGTTGTCGCCCTGGTCTTCTTGCTTTGGAAGATGTAAGTATGCTACACTTTTCTTCCTTACTTGGCCGCTACACACCGATGAGTGCCTTGTTAGGTTTGTAGGCCTTACTGCGTGGTCGGTAAGCTACCTCATGTTGGCTTCATTTAAGAGGATGTGATTCTACTACACTTTCTTCTTGGATTAGTCTTCATGCACTAATTGGGTTGAGTATATTTTAGGTTTAGGATAAGTCCTCTAGTGACTCCTTCCCTCCTGATTGCTTCTCGGGTCCAGCCTCGGGCTCCCCGTAGTAGTCTAGGTCGATAACATCTGATGAGACTATTAGATGATGCTCGCCAAAAGTTGTAAGTCTACACACTTTTGTTCCAGATTGATCATTGCACACCAACGTGCACCTTAGGTTGGTTGGTTCTTGCTATGCTCATGAATACACCACTCATGCTGATGGATACACCTTAGGTTGGTTGGTTCTCACACCTTAGGATACACCACTCATGGTATGTAAGCTATGCTTTCTCCTTGAGCCACAGCACACCTATAGTGTTTCTTTTCTAGGGCTCAAGATAATGCCCTAGTAGCACCTCCCCTGTGGGCACTATCTTTGGATCACATACTTTGCAACCCCATTTAGACACTACCAAGATTACTATCAGATTCGATAGTTCTCTTTTCCTAGTAACTATCCTTGTGGCTGGAGAATCTATCTTGTTGATGTCTAGATTCTCCCTTGGTCTAGTAAATCTAAGATAGGTCAAGGTTGACATAGCCCCTTCTTAGTGTGGTCCCTCACACACCAACAGGATCCATGAAAGTATATAAAAAAATATATATATTCACTTTTGGATTAGGAGGACACCCCTAGTGGTACCATTTCCCAAGAAGGTATCCTATCTATAGGGCAGTGTTAGCAAAACTCCATATAGGAATCGCCTGATTACTCTTGAATTGTTGTAAGCCCCCAGTGGCATTCAATAAGTAGTCGCCACTAAGTTGGGTTCAATTTATTGTGCTACCAATAGGTCACCCCAGTAGTTGTTCCCAATTTTAGAAGATGTAAGTTTGATATGCCTTCTTCCTAGCACAATCATTGCACATTGAAAGACAACCTCTTAGGTTGGCTAGCTCTACCCCATGGCTAGTAGGCTATCCCTTTGGATTTGTAAATATGAGATAGGATAAGTCCGATATAGCACCTTTTCAGTGGGTCCAACACACACCGATAATGTCTATAAATTAAATCTATCAAATTTGGCTGAGCTCACATCCCCAGTGGATTTTCCTTCTGTTTGAAATCAAACTAAACCAAACAAATCATATCAAATCACTTGAAATTAAGATAAAATTAATCCTAACTACTTTTGAGCTGATATAAGTCCCCGGCGGCATTCACTTTGTAGTTGCCCTAGGTTAAGTTCGATTTTTTGTGCATCCAACAGGTCACCCCACCGATTATTGCTCACTTTGGAAGATTAAGTTTGCTATGCCTTCTTCCTAGCATAGACGTTGCACACCAAAAGGCAAACCCTTAGGTTGGCTAGATCTACCCCATAGTCAGTAGACTACCTCTTTGAATTTGTAAACTTGTGGTAGGTCAAGGCTGATATAGCCCATTCTCAGTGGGTCCATCGCACAACGATAGGGTCCATACATTAACTCAAATTAAATTAAACCCAATCTAATTTTCCTAGTGGTGTTAAATCATACCCTTTTCCCTAGTGGAGCCCCAAATCATATATAAATAAGTCAAGCAAACAAGTAAAATTCAAAACCAACCTCCCGATTGGAGCCAAAATAAACCAACTCCCCTAGTAGAGTCTAAATCAAAGAAATCAAACCAAACTCTTATCCCCAGCAGATACATCCCCAAATAAATCTATGAAATCAAACTCAAATCCTAATCCCCATGATATCAAGCTTCCCCTAGTGGAAGTTTTATATACTTGATCCCTTGCGGACTGAAGCACATATCTCTAGTAAATATGCCTCCACATAAATAAAAACAAAATAAACTAAAGTTGATTCAATCTTAAACCTAGATGGATTATAGATTCTTACCCCAACGGATCTTCTTTTCATAAATCATATGATCATGTCAACTTCAAACCTTATCCCCAGTAGATTTTCTTCTTCTATTCCTTCAACATACCCCTCACATGTCATGCCCAGTGCATGTGTGATCCCATAGCGGATCTCCCTCCATGCCCTTGACATGGAATTCTCATCAAATCTTTTTTCTTCTCTTATGCACACTTTTAATACTTCAACCAAAATCTTAACAATGTAGTTCGTTCAAATTACATCATCTTAACATTGTAATCAACATTTTATAATTTATGATGGTGCAAGCTCAAAAAACTATACAATATCAAGCTAAACATATTATAGTGTAAGTGAACACACTGTATTAGCAGATACATCCCCAAACAAATCTATAAAATTAAACTTAATTCCCAATCCCCAACATATAGCCTGAACCTACTTCTCTTTGTGTAAGGTTCATTTACCCATTCCCCAATGAACTCAAGCCCATATCTTTAACAGATATGCCTCCACATAAATTAAAACAAAACAAATTAAAGTCAATTTGATTTTAATCCCCAGTGGATTATAGATTCTTATCCCAATCGATCTTCTTTCCACAAATATTATAATCAAATCAACTTCAAACCTTATCCACAATAGATTTTCTTCTTCTGTTCCCTTGACATAGACCCCTCAGATGTCATGTCTAGTGCATGTGTGATCCCATAGAGGATCTCCCTCCATGTCTTTGATATGGAATTCTCATAAAATCTTAATTATTCTCTTATGCACACTTTTAATACTTCAACCAAAAGCCTAACAATTTATTCATTCAAATTACATCATCCAAACATTGTAATCAACATTTTATGATTTGTGATGGTGCAAGCTCAAACTAACTATACAATATCATGCTAAACATATTATAGTGTGAATTAACACACTATGTTATATTATAATATATGATGTTTTATTATAATTTATTGTAATATAATATAATTTCTAATATTACACCTCATTAGAATCACTCAAAAAGAATAAATAACTAAACTTTCTCAAAATATGAATAATGTTCATTTTGGATGTAAAATTATTATTTTTCTATTAGAAATGCTACAAAATAGCTTAATTTTGGTATTTCTTGGTGTGTGCCGAATTTGGCCAAATTCTTCCATATGAACCATCAAATTAACATTTTTGGTTTGACCCAATGTATTAAACAAAAGTAAAACATACTAAAATGTACAATAACATTTACTAACACACCACCACATTCATATATTTGTTAGGTTATATTGTTATGTTCATTATATTTTAATATGCTTCCATATAATATATTATCTTACATTACACCTTAAAATGAATCACTTTAAGCAAAACATTTATCAAATTTGGTTGAAAAATAAACATTTATTTTTGATTCAAAATTCCATTCTTTTGATTAAATGACACACCATATCACACCCACAATGATGTTCGCTAAAGCTTACCTTTAATTTGGCCAAATTCCATCATCTCAGCTTATAAATCAATATTTTTATGAATTATACTAGTAAAAACTCTACTACATCATACTATAACAAACTAAAATATGCTAAACAACAAGTAGTAATACACAATATGTTATAATGCATGATGCTACACTATATATATATCTATGTTATAATAGAATATATAACATATTATATTATATTATATTGCATATCACATCACAAGGGATTGCTTAAGATAAAAAATCAAAAAATTAGTCTAAAGAATAAAAAACTATATATTTTAGTCTTATCACTTACATATTTTAAATTGAAACCATATATTATAATGCCATGCTCTACCTATTATGAATTTGGCCAAATTCCACCATTTTAAAGTCTAAATTAACATTTTTATAAATAATGCCAGTGTATGCTCGACTGCAAGATTGTAAAATATAAAAAGAATTTAAAATGCGTAGAACAATATATTATGATATATGATGTTATACTTTGCTGCAACATATAATATTTATTCTGAACATAAAATCTTACTTTTAAGACTATAAGTGGCGTAGCACACCTTTGGTACTACAACTTAATTCCCACTTCAAGTTTATCAAATTTCATCATCTGATTTATTAAATCAATAATTTTATGATTTATATTAATATAGACTCTAGGGCACAATTCCATAGTATACTAAAACATTTCAAAACATCTTATAACATCCAAAAACACATCACTACCTGTTCAAATATATGATGCTATATTATACTATAATATGTGATATTACAATTTAATTTTGGTTTAGGGTTTATGATATAAAATCTCTTATTGTCAAAAAAATGTCTCTTGAAGACATTTTCTTTAGCTACCATAACTATGTTAAGTCATTCTTTAGATCTACTCCTAATGACATCATTATTCAAGATTTAAGGTTTAAGGTTAGTTTAGGGTCTAGGGTTTAGAGTTAATTTAAGGTTTAGGGTTTATGGTTTAAGGTTTGGGGTTTAGGGTATAGGGTTTAGGGTTTTAGGTTTTAGGGTTTAGGGTTTATCATTTTAGGGTTTAGGGTTTAAGGTTTAGGGTTTGGGGTTTTAGCATTTAGGATTTAGGGATTATGGTTTAGGGTTTAGGGTTTAGGGTTTAGGGTTTAAGGTTTAGTGTTTAGGGTTTAGGGTTTTTAAGGTTTACAGTTTAAGGTTTAGTGTTTAGTGTTTAGGGTATAGGGTCTTGGTTTTATGTTTAGGGTTTAAGATTTAGTTTAAGATTTAAGGGTTAGGGTTTAAGGTTATTTTTAACATAAAACAAATTCAGATTCAACATTTCTTCTTTTCAATTTGATCAACCAAGTAGCACCCATGTATTCTATGAGATGAGGGACGACATAGTTAAAAAATGAGCACCCATTAGCTATCTTCCAACAATCACCATCGCCTCTCGAGTAGTAGGATCCACCATCATATCCATGATCTCTGCCTCCACCACCACCACAGTTGTAACCTCTGTCACTCCTCCTGCCTCCATAACCACCACTACTCCAACCACCACCTCCATATCCACCAACACCTGGAGATCCCCCACCACTACTATGATAATTGTTGCCTCCGCCTTCACCTCCACCGCAAGGTCTAGATAAGCCTAATTGACGGTGATGTTTATGCCATCAAAGTTCTGCCCATACTGACGGTATATGGATAGTTTAGGGTTTAGGGTTTTGGGTTTTGGGTTTGCTGTTTAAGGTTTAAGGTTGTAAGTTTTAGAGTTTAAGGTTTAACATTTAGGGTTTAGGGTTTGGATTTTAAGATTTAGGGTTTTGTTTAGGGTTTAAGATTAGGTTTGTGGGTTTATTTAAGGTTTAGGTAGGGTTTTAGGGTTGGGTTGTAGTTTTTAGGTTGTGTTTAGGGTTTTGGTGTAGCTAGGATTAATTTTAGTAGGGTAGGATTTAGGTTTAGTGTGTTTTTTTAATTGATATGCTTTATTTAGTTTATTTTATTTATTTGAGTTCATTTGAGTTTATTTATTTATTATTATATTTAGGTTTTATTTTTATTTTATTTTAGTTTATATATTATTTTAGGTTAATTGTAGTTTTTATTTTATTTTTTTATTTTATATTTAAATTGAGTTTTATTTTTATTTTATTTAGAGTTTAGTTTATGGTTTAGGTAGGATTTAGGTTTTTAGTATTTTATTTATGATTGGGTTAGGAGGTTTAGGTTAGGTTTGGTTGGTAGTGGTATAAGGTTTTTTATTTAGGTTTAGTTTAGTTAGGGTTAGTTTTTTAGGGTTTATCTTTTTAGATTTTATTCAGGGTTATTTTTTTAATGAAATTAAAACTAGGTTTAGGTTTATATATATTTTTATTTATTTAGTTTATTTTATTTCATTTAGGTTTATTTTATTTTGTTTAATTTATTTATATTTATATTTTAGTTTAGGTTTATGTTTTCTTTTTTTAATTTTTATTTTGGTTTAGGTTTATTTTATTTTAGGTTTAGGTTTAGGTTTTATTTTATTTAGTTAGTTTTATTTTTATTGTTTAAGTTTAGGTTTTTTAGTTTATATAATTATCTGTTTAGGATTTAAGTTTATTTTAGGTTTAAGTTTATTTTATTTATTTTAGTTTAGTTTATAAGTTTAGATTTTTTATTTTGTTTTTTTTATTTTTGGTTAGGGTAATAGGTTTATTTTTTATTTATTTTTTTTTATTTTAGGTTTTATTTTATTTTGTTTAGTTTTATTTTATTATTTTAGCCGGGTTTAGGTTTTAGTTTATGTTTTCATTTTATTTTATTTTATTTTAAAGTTTAGGCCTTTTATTTTATTTTTGTTATTTTCTTAGTTTAGGTTTTTGGGGTTTATATGGTTTAATGTATTGGTTAGGTAGGTTTTATTGTAGGTTTTTTTTAGATTTAGGTATTTTATAGTGGTTTAGTGTAGGTTTGGGATTTAGGCTTGGGTTGTTATGTTTTATTTTTATTTTTTTTATATTATTTTATTATTTTTTATTTATTATTTTTTTTTAATTATGTGAACTTTTTATTTTATTTTATTTTATTTTTTATTTATTTTATTATTATTTATTATTATTTAAGTTTAATTTTATTTTATTTAGTTTTGTTTATTTTAGGTTTATGTATTGTTTAGTTTAGTTTTATTTATTTATTTTAGGTTTTAGGTTTAATTTTATTTTTAGGTTTATCTAGGTTATTATCTTATATTTCATATTAAGTTTTAAAATTTTATTTTAGGTTTATTTTTTATTATTTTTAGTTTAGGTTTTATTTTTAGTTTATTATATTTTATTTTTGGTTTAGGTCTAGTTTATTTTAGTTTAGGTTTATGTTTTATTTATTTTAGTTTAGTTTATTTTAGTTTCGATTTAGGTTTATTTTGTTTTTATTTTAGGTTTAATTTTTGATTTAGTTTAGGGTTTTGGTTTTTTTTATTTACTTTTAGGTTTATTTTTTAGGTTTAGGTTTTATTTAGTTTTATTTTATTTTATTTTATTATTTTATTTTTTATTTTAGGTTAATTTTATTTTATTTAGGTTTTTTTTTTAATATTTTAATTTAGTTTAGGTTTTATTTATTTTATTTTCTTTTAGGTTTAGGTTTAGATTAGGTTTAGGTTTTGGTTTTTATTTTATTTTATTCTTTTTTAATTTATTTTGGATTATGATTTATTTTTTTAGGTTTTATTTAGTTTAGGTTTTGAGCTTTTTAGGGTTTAGGGTTTAGGGTTTAAAGTTAGATTTTAGGGTTTTTTTTCTTTTCTTTTTTTTTTGGGTGGGGAACCCCAAGTGGTATTTATTGCCACAAAAGAGGGTTACAAGGTCCTTAAAGGGGATAAACTCTAACTATTGCTTAAAAGGTATAATCACCTAAGGAGTAAATCCTATCTAAGTACATCCAAAAGCAAAAGAAGACATTAAAGCAATCAAAAGATACAAGTTGATTAACAAAATAAGCTAAAGGAAGATTAGGGCTAATGCTCTGGAGGACGCGTGAGAATGCATGACAATATGGAGCAAACCTGAAGAGGACAAGAGAGAATCACGTATAACATCCATTTGATAAAAGTCTTGATATCCTTAGTAGCAAATATAATCAAAACCATATAGGTGAAGAGTCAACAAAAGACAAGAATGAAAGGGGTTCCCATCCTAGTTATAGGACCCATATAAGACACCATGTCAATGAATTCCAAGCAAAATGTAGTAGTTCATCAAGATAAAAAGCTCACTATAAGTCCACCCATTTAGATAGAGCATGATAAGGTTGGAATATGAATTAGTTAAGATCATCTTATTACCATGTCTAACAAAGCAAGGCAAAAGATAATAGAAGTAAAAAAGTAAAATGGTTTTCATTGTGAAAGACCATAAGCAAGAAAAACAAATAGGAAAACCACATTGCCGGAAAATTAAGTGTAAGAAACCAAAAGTCAAGAAACCCCAAACAATCATACATAAGTCGATGGGTTTGAAAGAAAGTAGCGATAGTAAAATAAGGTAGAGAGCAGATCTCCTTTATTTTAAGGCTCTCCCACCACAAAAAAATTCCAAGAAGATAATCGATAAAACAAGAAGTGCTTAGTAACAGAAATAGTAATACAGTTCTGCCAAAAGCAATAACAATAATAACCAGTTGGGTGACTAATTATAAAAGTTAAAATAGTGATTAAGACCAGGTAAAGTATAAGAGTACTCCTCATGATTTGTATGTTCTCATCATAGTTAAGAGAAGGAAAATAACAACAGAAAGATCGTGATCGGAATAAGCAAAATAAGACAAAAAAACAAAGAGCACTTACTGAGCAAGGTACTCTAAAAACCAAAAACCAACAATGGAGATTATGATATAATTCCATTCCCGTAAAGAGATATTAAAGTAGACATGGGATTTAACAAACAGCAAAGCAACAACAATTAGGAAGGTAGCAACCATTTGATGCTCAACAGCTATCCTACCTTGGACAAAAGTAATTAAGCTGCAAGAAGCAAGAAAGTCAACAAAAAACTCATTGTACGATGAAATCGAGAATGAGCAAAGTAGCGATAGGGAGGGATAGGTAATGAAACCCCACCACAAGCCAATCCGAAAGAGACATTTAGTGCAAACAAATAAGAACAAAGTTGCTTAGTAGCTAATATTAATCCAATCGCCAAAGATAATGAATAATAACCAAGAGATTGTCCAATAATCCAATTATGCATATAAGATAAACCATTGATTAAGTTCAAGGAACAAAGAATGAATGTCTTCAAGATTTGCATGTTCCAAGTATCTGTGAGAGAAACCAACAATAGGACCAACAAGCAAGATGAAAGTAAAGAAAAGAAAAACAAAGAAACCATGCTAAGGTAAAAAATCCAAAACCAACAAGGAGACATTGTTACGTTTTACACCCATTAAGAAAAGCCTTTAAGAACAAAGATATAAAATAGAGAATAAATGAGTTCAAGTAATTCCCACAGGTAAATAGTAGTAATACAACCTCAAAGAAGGGAATGAAAATCCATTAAGTAACTCCAAACCCACCGAGCATGAAACAAGTCCAAAATAGCAAGATTGACAAGAGCCTCAAGGGTCCACCAGCCAACAACTAAAAGGAGATACCAACAAGTTGACCATAGGAAAAGCCATTAAGAGTAGAGAGTGCATAAAAATGATCCCATAATAAAAGAGAAGAATTCTGACTATGCCAAATAGAACCAATATGAAAAGAGCAACAACATGTGTGATCAAAAATAGCCCAGCTGATAATAACACAAACAGTTGGAAAATTGAGAATAAATAAACATCCATAAGTCATAAAGACAACAATATGGAAATAGGTCCCAAAAAACCAATGACTAGCATTGAAAGGAATAACAAGACCTTTCAGATCAAAAATACAACAACAACAAGGCCAATGAGGGAAAACAAAGTAAAACCAAAGAGAGAGGCAAACATGAAAATCCATTCCAGGGGATCAAGAGAAAAACAACAAAAAACAAATTCTCCAAAGAGAGCAAGAAAGAGATTGACTAGAGCCCCAATCTCAGAAACATCTTGCACAAAAAGGATCTGCTAAACAAAATAGCTAGAATCTATCTTAAGAAACTCCATCTAGTTCAAAAAATAAATAGTGTAGAAAGAAACAATAGAATGCTAGAGATTCCACCCAGTCAAAGTAAAAGAAGCATAAAAAGATATCCAAGAAGTAGTATCAAAGTTCTGCACAATAAGTCCTAGGTAAGGAGGTCAATAGAAACTGTAAGAAAACGCAAAAAACAACCTCGGTGGAAGAAAAGAAGAAAGCCTCCCACAACAAGATCCCACCAAAGGGACCTCAATGAATCAAAATGGTTTCAAAGAGAGAAATAATGGGGTCTAGATTCCAGATAGACAACAACCAAGAAGATAAATATCAACAAAAGGCTAAAAACCTCTTCATAAAAAATAAAATAAAAGATAACTCTCAAAATAAAAGGAAAATGTCACTCAAAGTTAGAGTCAAAGAGAATATCGCCCAAGATCTAATAGGAGACAAGCAAAGATGTCAAAAGCCGGAACCGTCATTATCACTAAAATCCAACAACCTAAGGTAAATCACCAAAATAAATATTGCAACCAAAGATAGAACACTAATACAATGTAGAAACAACATAGGTAACTAAGATGCAAGCAAGAATATCTTTGAGAAACACCCACAAAATTAATGGCAGGAGCTAAACCCATCAAAATAAATATCTCCATCTAGCAATGATTAAGCCCTCTAGGATTAGGAATGAAGGCAGCATTGATATTAAAATCCCAAATAGGAGTGGTGTTATAAAACCAATAGCTGCTGACACATAGCTCACCAAAATTCCAATGCAGGGTATTAGTATGCACATAACTCAACAAATTTATCGTAAATGCCAAAAGTGAGAGCCTCCAAATAAAGGAGAAGCTATTAAAACACCAAATCATACAAGATCAAGACAACAAGTAATATCCGTGTGAAGCATCCACAAAAGACACAAAAAACAGAGAAGCCATAAAATAAAGAGGCATACGTTAAAAGATGAATGGACAAGACATCAAAAGGTTAGATTAAGTTCTAAGATAAGGAAACCGAATTGTCTAAGTTAACCAGCCCACGCAAGTGTTTGGGTAAGGTGAGTTGATCAAAGAAGATGATACCATCTGATCTAGCACACAGATTGGCAAGATAGTCAGCACAAGCATTTCCTTCACACCAAACATGAGTGATGTTAAGATTCAGTTAGGAAAGAAGAGCTCTAGTTTGCTTGAGGAGGTAGTATAATTTAGTGCTGCTCATTTTGGTGGAAGTCAAAAGATCAATCAGAAGAGCATCCACCTCAATCCAAATATTGAGCCCATTTTGGAGGTAAAGAGCTCAAGAGCCATAAGCTAAAGTAAATGGGACAAAGGCGGAAATAAGGGATAAGCAAAAGCACATTAGTTCCTAAAATGCCACCACAACCAGAGCTATTATCAATATTAATTTTAATAATATGGTCAAGAGGTTTTTCCAATAAATAATCTTGTCATTTCGACAAGAAGGTTGTCCGGTTAAAGGCTTTATTGGCCACAAATTTACGCCTTTGAATTGTCTCTGTAATGAATGAGATTGGCTTTAAACAAGTCAAATTTTGTTTTAGTTCTAGCAATAATCCTCACGCGGTTCATAGGGATCCCAATGATGTTTTGCATCATTTCGTCCATCCATATGAACCATAAGAGTGATAGCAATGATGACTTTAATGTGACCTTTAATAGTATTATCAAAATAGACTTCAAGAAGTTGATATAAAGAGAGCCATTGAAATTGACAAGTGTTAAAAATAATCATCATACCAAATCCAAAGTTAGAAGCAATGGCCCCATTAACAAAAACATGATTAACATTCTCAATATGGAAACAACATTGAAATTTAGAGGGTAAATGAAACCCTTTACCCCACAACAAGGAATCCATAGGGATAAATTTTTTTAGAATACACCAAGTAAGAATACAATGAGAAATAGGGATATTGTTATTCCAAAGTTTGGAGAACACTTAGGAGGAATCATGAGTATCTTTAATGTGGAGCCACGCATTTTGAAGTTGAAATCACCATTATGTGAGAGCTTAAAGAGAATCTGGTCTTGATTGTTTGGAGTGATAGGAATAGTAGAAACCATATTCAAGAAAGTAAAAGGATAAAATCAGCTTACTATTGTTCCACTTATTGTTATGCCAGAAAGAGTTTACTCTAATAGCGGCAGTGGAATGGGTGGAGAGTAAGTCATCAATGGATCCACATCCACTCCAGTTATCTTGCCAAAAGAAAGAAGCACCAGAGTTAATGCCCCAAAAAATTAAGGATTCATCCCATTTGATAGAACAAAGTCTTTTCCACACGTGAGAATCACCTTTAAAGGGACAAATGAGGGGTGCTTAAGCAATATTTAGCATCATGAAATTAGCCCAAAGACTATGATTACTCCTAAAATTCCACCGAGTTTATAGGAAAAGGCATTGATAGCTTCTTTATGGATTTACAAGACCACCTTCCAAAAGTGCCACAACTTTAAACCAAGAGGTCCAGTGCATTCTTTAGAGAGGTATTGGAGCCCCAAAAAATTTGTTTAGAGATGCTCAATTTGTTTGAATAGAAATGGTCACACAATGGTTTGATGAGATATAAAGGCATGAAATTAAGAGTGCTCTTAATCAAGGTGAGCCTACCACCAAAAGAGAGTAAATGAAATTCCCAAATTGAAATTTTATTAGATTTTTTCTGAATAAGGTCATCAAAAAGATGAGATCTTTTCTGGCCTTTAAAAAGTGGAGCTCCAAGATAATTAATGGGAAGTTGATTTTGCTTAAAATTAGTAATTCTGGAGATTTGATTAATTTTATTGGTAGGAATCTTAGTTGAGGGAATAAAATAGCATTTTTTTTCATTGAGAAAGAGACCACTAATGTTGCCAAAATCATTTAAGAGATTCTTAATAGTTTTAACATGTTGAAGAGAGGCATTGTAGAAGATTATAAAATCATCAGCAAAGCTAAGATGAGAAACAGGGAAACCACCATGAGTTTTAAAAAACATGTTAGGATTTTTAATGAAAAGATCATTGAGGCTCTCAAAGATATTCTATAATAATGATAAAAGAGAAGGAGAAAGAGGGTCACCTTGGCAAACCATGGCTCAAGTAAAGAAACCAAGGGACTCACCATTCATGATAATAAAACCGACATTAGTGATACAACTTTTTATAAGCCAGATAAAATTATCAGAGAAACCAAACAAACGTAAAATTTGAAAGAAGAAATCCCACAAGAGGTTGTCAAAGGCTTTCGAGATGTCTAGTTTGAAGAGGATATTACCTCCTTTGGAAGGAACATCAATGTCATGAACCCGCTCTTGAGTGAGAAGAATATTATCAGATATTGCTCTATTTTTAACAAAGCCAATTTGGTTAGGGGAGATGATTTTAGGGAGCAAAGGGCTAATCCTATTATTAATTAATTTAGCAATGAGTTTTTGGAAAAAGGTGCAAAGACTAATAGGTCTAAAATCGCCCCAAGATTCAGGATTGTTGGTTTTGGGAATAAGGACAATAAAGTACTAAAAATATCTGGGAATAGAGATGCCATCAAAGAAATCAAAAAAAGCATCAACAAGATCGATTTAATAAAAGGCCAACAATGTCGAAAGAAATGAGTCATATAAACCATCGTACAAAATGTAATGTTCATGCTATTGAGAGTACTATTAATCGAGGGACATAGTGAGCAAATGGTTATCCTCATTGTTAATCATAGAAGGATAAGATGGGTGTTGGAGGGGTTTCTAATGAAGGATTAGAATTTAATAAATTTTGAAAGTGATGTATGACAAATTCCTTTTCATTATTATCATTATCCACCACCATTAGAGTTCTTAATTTTCTTAATCGAAGTTTAATGCTTTTCATTTATTAAATAGCATGGAAATACCTTGTGTTTTTTGTCACCATCACAATATGTTTGCTAGCAACTTTTGACGCCAATAGTTTCCTCCATATTTTGGTAATTAATCAAGTTATCTTTGGCAATGCTCAACTCATCAAGCTTATCGATCTTAAGACCTCTTCAAGAGAACAAACCACTTGTTCCATAGCTTTAAGATTGGTAAAAGATTTTAAATATATGCTTGTTCCACCAATTGAGGTTTTGTTTAAGTCTTTGAGCTTAAGCCAAAGTCAATCATGCCTTTAATGGAATTATCCGGAACAAGAGCCATCCAATTAGTGAACACAACATTAGTGAAATCGCCATGTTGGGTCGACATATTTTGGTATCTAAAAGGTGAGGGAGTAGAAGTGTTAAAGGGGAGAGTTTTGATAGAGATCAAAAGAGGGGCATGATCAGACCAAGTTCTGCTCAAATGCTCAACAGAGATAAGCGGCCATTGATTGATCCAAAGAGAATTAAAGAGGGTCCTATCAAGATGCTGCCAAAGTCTAAAGTTATGCCATGTGTAATCGACCTGAAAAATTAATGTCAATCGACAATCTAGATCATATTAGAGAAGTCTTCCATGGAATGGAGGTTAGAGAACATCCTCCCTCCTTCCAAAGAAGCAATGATAGTGTTGAAATCACCCCCAACCAACCAGGGAAGGTTAACCGAGGATGCAAAAGTTCTTAAGTGATTCCAAAGGATGTTCCTACCGGCTCTATTACAAGAAGCATAGATAAAAGAACCAAAAGCCAAAAACTCACTTAATGAGATTTTGACATTAACCAATTGATCAAGATCATTAATGATGGAAATGGTGATGGAATTTTTCCAAAAGCACAAAATTTTATTATAAGATTGAAGAGGAAATTTTGAAATCCAAGCGATCTAGCAACATGGGCAATCTTGGAAGAGTTAATGAAAGGCTCAATAATAACAAGTAACTTGATGTTATGAGCACGACATAGGCTCCTAACACGGTTGTGGATAGGGAGAGTCCCACAACCCCAAATATTCCAAATAAGAAAATTAATCATAATAAGAAATCCAAAAAATAAAAGGTAAAAAAAGAAATGGAAAAAGGAAGAGAGGAGGACATAATTATTTATGAGGTGTTAGAGAAGACCGTTTGGTTCTAGTGAAGTTATTATTAGTCATTTTATAAGATTTTTTTTAATAACTTTGAAGGGTCTATCAAGATCCAAAGTATCTCCATCAAAAGGGATTGGTTTTGGTATCCGTAAAAAGAGCGTCAATGTTTTTAGTAGTGGTGATTTCTCCTTCTTAATATCGAGTAAGAATAAGAAATTGGGATGTGAGTATCACTAGAGAAATAGAGGAGGTTCTTGCACCATTAATAGTACAAATATCATTCTCATTGCCATGATGCATATTGATTTTGGTGACACCAAAGGATCAACATTATTTTGATCCAATATAAGATTCCCATTCAAATTATCATTAAGAGGATTGCCATGAGAAGCCAAATTATTACAAGTAGGGGTTAAGTTATCATTAGTTTCTTCACACACCTCAATAGTAGTATTTATACCAAGCTCAATGTTTTCAAATCAGGGTGATAAAGGGTATGTAGGAGGATGAGTTCCATTATGAGTACCTTTAGGCACATAAGCTAACTTATTGGTTTAGTTCCAAGAGAGGTATTAGTATCATGTGATATATTCTTTTGAGGTTAGGGTGTAACACAAAGCATTCAGAGTGATCATGACCATGGATCTTACAGTGAGTGCAAAAGATGGGGAAATTTTCCAAATTTTTTTGAACCAATCCAAACTTCTTTAGGGTATTTTTTGCTAATGTCAATCTCAACCAAGATACATGCAATAGATGGTCGAGATCGAAGTGGTTTGATCAATTTGAAGGGGTCTACCAAAAGAGCCCCAACCGCAAAAACTTGGTGAGAAAACATAGTGAATTCTCATGTTGGGAAAAGCAAGCCATAAAGGAACAATAGGGATTCTCTTGACATCAAAAGGGGTGACCATTTCAAGAGCAACATTTGACAATTATACACAAAATAGGAGTGACAAGCAAAGTATCAAGAATAATCTAAATCATTTGATAATTGAATAAGGATATGTCGAGGATCAATCACCAATAGTGAAGACTCCAAAGCTTTAAGCTATGGAAGAAAGATCGATATTATCTAGTAGCGTAGAGAGAATTTACCAACCAAAGAGAACTCAAAAGGCTTAGCTAATTTCTCCAAATCCTGGTCAGAACACATGATAGTCGGCAATCCACAGAATGAGGTTGAAATTAAGTTAACCAAGGCATTAGAGAAAGGGTTCTTACCAGAAAGAGTGTCCTTAAAAGACTTGACAACAAAGCATTAACGATAATCGATCCATACCTTTAGATCGAGGGCAAAGTGAGCATCCAAGAGTTCATTAAGTTTGTAGGAGAGATGCCTCACCATTGAATGATCCAATGAGAGTCAAATAAGCAACTGCAGAGGAAGCTGCAACCAAGCAATAAAATAGTGATCAATCAGTAGCCCAAAATGCTAAACCATAGAAAATTGGAACACAAAATCGCTAGAGGAGCCAATGAGGTGCAAGGAGGTTTTAGGGTTTAGAGTTTAGGGTTTAGGGGTTTGGGTTTAGGGTTTAGGGTTTAGGTTGGTTTTATAGTTTAGGTTTTAGGTTTTTATTAGTGTTTAGGGTTTAGATTTAGGTTTTAGTGTTTAGGTTTAGAGTTTAGAGTTTAGGATTTTAGTTTTTGGTTTTTTATTGAGAACAAATTTAGATTCAACATTTATTCTTTCAATTTCTTAGTAAGACACCAAATTTCTAAGACATTTTAAGACATAGATAAAATATGATCACATAGAGCTAATCAAACCCTAATTAGAATTGACTCTAATAAAGACAATTTCATAAGTTTATAAATTAGGGCATTCTTCAATTTTAGTTCCCATAACCACTCCTAGAGTGGGATCACCATCATATCTTACCATCATTACCATGACTCTAAGTCATTCCATAGCCACCACTACTTTGACCACCACCCATCCACCGACCTCTACATTTTAGGATATCATGTCTCTTCCTCCAATTTAGATTTAAAGTGAGCCTGTTGATGGTGATGTTTTTCATCAAGGTTCTTATTCTTAGGGTTTTTAGGTTTTAGGTTAGTTTTAGGTTTATTTTTTAATTTATTTAGTACTTTAATTTTTTTTAATCTTGGGGTTAGGGTTTAGGGTTTGGTTTATGCTTGGGTTTTATCATTTAGGCTTTTTTATGGTTTAGTTATGGTTTTTAGTTTTTTAGGGTTTAGTTAGGTTATAGGTCATCAAAGATTTAGTTATAGGGATTAGTTTTGTTTTCAAACCAAGAGTTTCTCATTGTTAGGTTTTATAGGGAGGAGGTATTTTAGGTAGGGTATGGATCAGTGATTAAGATTTTTTTATCTTAGCTTATATTTTTAGTTATTTTTATTTAGTTATTTATTTTATTTTTAGTTTAATTTTATATTTTAGTAGGTTTAAGTTATATGTTAGTTTAGGATTTTATATTTATTTTATCTTTACTATTTTAGTTATTTATTTATATTTTATTTTTAGGTTTATTTAGATTTTTTTAGTTTAGGGTTTAGTTAGTTTTAGGTTTAGGGTTTAGGGTAGGTTTTAGGTGTTGGGTTTAGGGTTTAGGGTTTTAGGTTTATGTTTAGGGTTTGGTGTTTTAAGGATTTAGGTTTTGGGTATAGGTTTAGGTTTGGTCTTGATTGTGTTTTAGTTTAGGTGGTTTTTTTTTTTTTAGTAGAGAATAAATTGAGATTCAATATTTATTCTTTCATTTCATCAACCAAGTAACACACCAAGTTTTATAAGACACATGCTATGACATAGATAAAAAATGAGCATCAGAGATAAATCACAAATAACAGACCATTTCTAATGTAAAGACAGTTTCATAGCAATATAATTATCATTCTTCAATTTCTAGTTCCCAATAGAACCACTCGCCTCTAGTGGATCCACCATCATTTCTTGATCTCTCCTGCCACCACCAATCAGAACCTGTCGCCTATAACCACCACTATGACCTAACCTCCATATCCAACACCCTGATACCCTCCACCATGAGCATCGCCCACCTTCTGATCATTTATCTAGACTTATTTAGTTGACGATGATGTTCCTACCATCAAGGTTCCCCATTCTAAGGTTTAGGTTTAAGTTTATTAGCTTTTTTATTTAAGTTATTTTTTTAATTTATTTAGTTACTTTAGTTTAGTTTGGTTTGGTTTTAGGGTTTGGATTTTAGGTTCATAGTGTAGGGTTTAGGGTTTAGGTTTTTTAGCATTTAAGATTTTAGGGTTTAAATTAGGTTTAGGGTTCATTTAGGTTGTAGGTTTGTGGTTAGTTTTAGTAGGGTTTAGGTTTTAGATTTGTGGGTTTAGACATTTTTAGAATTAAAACCGATATCATTTTAATTTATTTTTGGGGCTTAGGGCATTTAGAGTATTTAGGGTTTTAGGGTAGGCAATTTTTTAGTTTAAGGTATTTTGTGATCTTTAGGGTCAGGTTTTTGGTTTTAGGTAGTTTATTATTTTTTTTTATTTTTAATAGTTTAGGTTTATTTATTTATTTAGTAGTTTATTTTCATTTATCTTTAGTTTATTTAGGTTTAGTGTTTTATTATTTTATTTTATCTATTTTTATTATTTTATTTGGTAGATTTTATTATTTTATTTTAATTATTTAGGTTTTTTTTATTAGTGATTGATAGTTTATAGATAGGTAGGGTTTTGGGTTTTAGGTATTTTGGGTGTCATTGGGTTTACTTTAAGAGTTTAGGTTTAGGTTAGGTTTTAGGGTTTAGGATTTAGGATTTAGGGTTTTTATGGTTTATTTTAGGGTTTAGGTTTAGGTTTAGGGTGTATTTTGGTCTTGGTTTTATTTTAGTTTAGGTTTATTTAGGGTTTTTTTTTAAGAGAATTTTAGATTCAAAATTTATTCTTTTCAACTCATTAACCAAGTAACACACCAAGTTTTCTAAGACATGTGACATGATAAATGAGCATGCATAGAGAAATCAAAACCCTGATAACTGAACCATCTCTACTATAAACATAGTTTTCATAAGTAGTAGATCGACACCATTCTTAGATTCTCCAGTTCCCATCAACCCTCCTTGATTAGTTGGATCACCATAATATTTAACTCTCCTCCACCACCACCATTGTAATCTTTGTCACTTTTAATAACCACCATTGCCCAACCACCTCCATCCA
Organism: Cymbidium sinense; assembly: GCA_021442155.1. Classification (NCBI taxonomy): domain Eukaryota; kingdom Viridiplantae; phylum Streptophyta; class Magnoliopsida; order Asparagales; family Orchidaceae; genus Cymbidium; species Cymbidium sinense. The sequence continues at coordinate 180,823,387 of CM038217.1, read as the reverse complement.
TATCTCCATCCACCATGATAATCTCCTAGTCCACCAGATCTAGATTGAAGCTTGATATGACATTCCTACCATGCTTATGCCCAATCTTAGGTTTAGGTTTAGGTTTAAGTTTACAGGTTTTAGGTTTAGTTTATTTTTTAATTTATTTAGTTACTTTACATTTGGTTTAAGGTTTGGGGTTTACATTTAGGTTTAGGGTTTGTGTAATGTTTAGGGTTTAGATTTTGGTCATGTTTAGGTTGTGGTTTGTTTAAGTATTTAGGATTTGGGATTTTTTAGGATTTAGGGTTTAGAGTTATGTTTAGGTTGTTGTTTAAGGTTTAGTTTAGGGTTTAGGTTTTATGGTTTAGGTTTTCTTTTAAAATTAGTAAACCAGAGGTTTATGTTTATTTAGTTTAGGTTTCTAGTTTTTGGGTTTAATTTAGGTTTTCAATTTTATGGTGTAGGGTTTAGGGTTTAGGTTTTATAGTTTTAAATATTAGTGTTTATGGTTTAGGATTTTTAGGGTTTAGGATTTAGGGTTTATGGTTTAGATTTTAGGTCTAGGGTTCATATTTTAGTTTAGGGTTTCGGGTTTTTGGCTTTTTTTTTAACAGGAACCAAATTTGTATTCAACATTTATTCTTTTCAATTTCATCAACCAAGTAACACACCAAGTTTTCTAGACACAAGTGACGACATAGATGAAAAATGAGCACGCATAGATCAAATAGAAAACCCTAAATAAATAGAACTATCTCTACTGGAAAGACACTGTTTCATAAGCAGTAGATCAGATTGGTCATTCTTCCATTTCTCTAGTTCCCATCAAAACCACTCCAACCTCTCGAGTAACGGGATCCACCACCATATCCCCGACCTCTCCTCCACCACCACCATGTTATAACCTCTATCACTTCCATAACCACCAGCCAAGCACCACCTCCATATCCACAACACCTCTAGATCTTGCCCACCAGATCACCGCTACCTGCCCCCCACCTAGATCTAGATTAAGCCCGGTTGATGGTGATGTTCATCAGTTTGCCCCATTTTAAGGTTTAGGTTTGGTTTTATTAGGTTTTAGGGTTTAGTTTTTTTTAATTTATTTACTTTATGTTTAGGTTTGGTTTGGGGTTTAGGTTTGGGGTTTGTGTGGTTTAGGGTTTAGCATTTAGGTTTATGCATGGTTTAGGTTTAGGGTTTGTGGGACTCATTTTTTGGGTTTTAGGGTTAGGATTAGGGAGGGTTTAAGGTTTTAGGGTAGAGGGTTTGGTTAGATTTGGTGGGTGATGTAGGTTGTGGTCATTAGGGTTTAGGGTTAGATTTTAAAACAAAAGAGGTAAGGTTTTAGTCAAGGTTGTGGTTTAGGTTTAGGGTCAGTTTAAGATTTTGGTTTAATTAAGCAAACACCAAAGTAGTTTATTTAGTTTATTTAATTTTATTTATTTTAGTTTTATTTATTTTTTATAGGTTTATTATTCATTTTATTTAATTTAGTTTATTTATTTTAAGTTTATTTATTTTAGTTTTGGGTTATTTTAATTTATTTTGTTTAGTATGTTTAGGTTTATTTTAGTTGAGTTTTATTTTTTATATTTAGGTTTAGTTTTTTTAGGTTTAGTGGGTTTTATTTTATTTTTTTAGGTTTAGGTTTATGTTTTAGGTTTATTTTAGGTTTTATTTTTAGTTTAAGTTTAAGTGTATTTTAGTTTATTTTATTTTATTTAGTTTAAGTTTAGGTTTATTTATTTTAGTTTAGTTTAGGTTTATTTTATTATTTATTTATATTTAGGTTTAGTTTTTTTAAGTTGAGGGTTTAAGTTTATTTTTATTTATTTTTGTTATTTTATTTATTTTATTTAGTTTTATTTTATTTTATTTTAGGTTTATTTAAGATTTTTATTTTATTTTATGTTTAGTTTTATTTTATTTAAGTTTTTTATTCAGAGGTTTATTTTATTTTTAAGTTTAGTTTATTTTATTTTAATTTATTTTTTAGTTTTAGATTTAGGTTTTAGTTTAGATTTTATTATATTTTAGACTCGAATCTTCAACGAGCTCATTCATCGAGTGCTATGTCATTGATCTCATGTCAAAAGTAGAGAAAAGGAAGGCCATCTCTTTGACTTGAGAGTAATTTTCAAACAGTTAAGACAATTTAACCTTAAAATGAACCCCCTAAAGTGTGCATTCGGAGTATCTTCAGGGAAATTCCTTGTATTCTACACTGGAATTAAAATCGATCCAGAGAAGATCAAGGTGATATTAGAAATGCCACCCCCTACAAGTTTAACTCAACTCAGATCATTCCAAGGGTGGTTGGCATATCTAAGACACTTTATATCCAACCTATCGAGAAGATGTTAGCCATTCTCAGCACTTGTCAAAAAGGATGCCAAGTTCAAGTGGGATGATAAGTATGAGCATGCCTTCAAAGACATCAAGCATTACGATGATGTGCTTGCTCTAGCGTCCTATCTTGGGAAAGCTGCTCATACTTTACACTGCTGCATTAGACGAGTCCCTTGGTGCTTTGTTAGCCCATGCCAATGATGAAGCAAATGAAAACACACTCTACTACCTCAACCATCATCTAATCCTTATTAAGGCTATCCATTACAGTATCTCATGACATGGTCGATTCTATCTGGACGGCTGGCATGATAGTCCATGTTCCTGTCACAATTTGACATTACCTTCGTACCCCTCCATGCGGTGAAAGAATAAAGCGTTAGTAGATTTCTTAGCAGCACACCCATTTCTTGTTGACTCTTCGGTTAGTCTAAGAATATTTCTTTTAACTCCAGACCATGATATGATGAGATTCTCATATCATCTATCTAATCCTTGTACCAACAATGAAGTTAAATATGAGGCTCTAATTTCCAGTCTGGAGTTAGTCGTTACTCTAAGAATCCAGAACATCAACATCTTTGGGGATTCTCAATTAATTATCAACCAAATCACTAGGTCCTATAAGGTTATAGAGCCCAAGCTCCATCAATACCACGAGTACACCATCAAGTTGTTGGCCCAAATCCAAGAGGTTACCATTTATAAGATTCCTCATGGAGAGAATGCCATAACGTATGCTTTAACCAAGCTTTCCAAGGAATTGACTTGTAAAAATGAGTCCATATCAATAAATGTCAAATAGACAAGTCTCTTCTTCTTTTATTGATATTGAACTCATCAAAAAGTACTCTCTTGAAGGGGAGGTTACCATTGCCAAGAAGGATGAGGAGTTAGATTGGAGGAAAACATTCATGGATTACCTAAATAAAGGCAAACTACCTCAAGAGAAGTCTCAAGCTCATCAGATGAAGTAGATAGCACTTTCCTACACTCTTGTGGATGGTGTCTTGTAGAATTTTCTTTCAATCATATGTGGTTACATTTTTAGACAAGCATAAGCTCGTAAGATCATGACCGAGTACACAGATTATGTGGAGCCAACCAATCAAGATGAAAGTCAAGATCAAAAGACTAAGATACTACTCATCGATGATCAAAGATTATATGGATACTAGCAAGCACCAATGCCAAATACATGGTGTGGTCCTACACTAACCACCCAACATTTTACATCCTACATTGGCCTCATGGTCATTCGAGTGTTAGGGTATCGACATAGTGGGTCCAATTGATCCTCCTTCTTCCAAGGTTCATGGTTCAACTTAATCGCACCACTACTTTTCCAAATGGAAAAAGTGATTCCACTCAAAGAGGTGACAAGATGTGCTCCAATTTTAAGGAACCATATCATATATAGCTTTGGAGTGCCTCGATGAATTATATCTGATAATGGTACTGCATTCAAGATCTTTGAGATCAACAACTTCACCTAGAGACATAGCATATATTGGACATATTCTACCATCAACTACCTGAGGGAAAATGACTTAGTAGAAGCCTTCAATAAAACTCTCATCCAAATACTAAAGAAGACACTCGACAATAAGGAGCGATAGTGGAATGAGCAGTTAGTTGAAGCCTTGTTGGCCTTCGCATCATATATAGAACTCCAACTCCCTTCTCTCTTTAGTGTATCTCAATCCATTCTACCATTAGAAGTCTAACTCCCGTGACTATGGATAGCTGTGGGTAGCAAGATCATAATAGAGTAGAATGCCAAGCTGCTATTAGAAGAGCTTCAAGGTTTGGAGGAGAGACGCTTGCAGGCATGCCAAAACCTTGAATTGTATAAAGCTAAAATGATTAAATCTCATAACAAGTTGGTCCATCCTTGAGCTTTTCAAGTGGGAGAGCTTATTTTAGTTCTGAGGAGCCCGATTGTTGCACGTCGTAAGATGGGAGGTAAGTTTGAACCCACTTGGGATTTTTCCATAGAGAAGGCATACTAAGGAGGATCTTATTAGGTTAATAATCATAAGGGAGAGTGCCCAATGCTTCCAATCAATGGGATCTACTTAAGGAAATATTATAAATCATGTTTGAAAATAATTATCATTAATGAGAATTCTATTTTGAATTCAATCTCTTCCATGTTGAAAGTATTCTTGTTTGCAAATCCACCATGATGTGTTTAGGGTAGGTGTAAGGAACCCGAGGGGTGTCCTATCCTTCATCGAAAAAACACAAAAACAAACTAAACACAAATAAATAAAACAAACACATATCTTTTGTCTCGTCGGGTTGAGATAATAAGGAACTCACCAATAGTTGCTCTAGTTTGGGCTAACGTACCTATTAGTGTGTCACCCCAAGCAGGTTCTTGCTTTGGAGGATGTAAGTCTCTACACTTTCCTTCTATTTGGCCACTCACTATCATGAGACTTGTTATTTGGTAGGTCTTATTGCATGGCTAGTAAGTTACCTCATGTTGGCTTCATTTAAGAGGATGTGAGTCTATTATGATTTCTTTGATTAGCTTCATGCACTATAAGTATATTTGAGGTTTATGATAAGTCTAGCGCTCCTTCTCTCTTTGATGCTTCAAGTCTTAGTCCAATCCTTCAGGCTCCCGCTTAGTACTCTAGGTTAAATAACATCTATTAATGAGACTATCCCATGATCGGGCCCACTTCAAAGTTGTAAGCCTACATGCTTTCTTTCCAGATTGATCGTATACACCTGCAGCACCTTAGGTTTGTTGGTTCTCACTATATTGAAGGATACACCTATTGGTTAGTTCTCACACCCAGATAGACCACTCATCATGTAAACACTATGCTTTCTCCTGGAATTAACCACTGTACACTTATAGGTTTTCTTTTCCAAGGCTCGGGATAACATTCCTAGCAGAACCTCCCTTATGGTCACTATTTGGATAGCTTCTTTCCAAGGTTCGATTTGTTGTGCTACCAACAAGTCACTCCAACGGTTGTTCCCTACTTTAGAAGATGTAAGTCTGCTATGCCTTCTTCCTAGCATAGCAGTTGAACACCAAAAGGCAACCCCTTAGGTTGGCTAGATCTACCCCATGTCTAGTAGACTATCCCTTTGGATTTGTAAATTTAAGATAGGACAAGTTCGATATAGCCCCACTCAGTGGGTCCATCACACACCGACATCGTTTATAAATTAAATCTATCAAATTTGATCGAACTCACATCCCCAGTGCATATGCCCTCAATTTGAAATCAAATTAAACCACAAACTATATCAAATCACATGAAATTATGCTAAAATTAATCTACTACTTTGAGTTGACATAAGTCCCCATGACATTCACTAAGTAGTCACCTAGTCATTTGTGTATCCACAGTCACGTAGGTTGTTCTCACTTTAGAAGATGTAAGTATGCTATGCCTTCTTCCTAGCAGTTGCACACCTAAAGGCAACCCCTTAGGTTGGCTAGCTCAACCACATTAGACTATCCCTTTGGATTTGTAAACTTGAGGTAGGTTAAGGTAGCATCTCTCCCATCACCACATGTAGTCCATACATTAACTTAGATTAAATTAAACCCATTCTAATTTTCCTAGTGGAGTTAAATCACACCCTTCTCCCTAGTGGATCCCTAAATCATATATAAACAAGTCATGAAAATAATTCAAATTCAAAACCAACCTCCCTAGTGGAGCCAAATTAATCCAACTCCCCCAGTAGAGTATAAATAAAGAAATTCAAATAAACTCTTATCCCCAGTGGATACATCCCCAAACAAATCTATGAAATCAAACTCTAATCCCAATTCCTAGTGGGATAGCCCAAACCTGCTTCCCTAGTGGAAGGTTCATATACCCGATCCCTAGCAGACTTGACCCCATATGTCTAGTAGATATGCTTCCACATCAATTAAAACAAAATAAATTAAAGTCAATTTGATCTTAATCCCTGGTGTATTATAGATTCTTATCCCTAGCGGATCTTCTTTTTACAAATCATATAATCAAATCAAATTCAACCTTATCCCTAGTAGATTTTCTTCTTCTATGCCCTAGACAAAGACCCCTCATATGTTCTATCCAATTTATGTGTGAACCCCTAGCGGATCTCCCTCCATGTCCTTGACATGGAAATTTTGATCAAATTTTATTTCTTCTCTTATGCACACCTTTAATACTTCAACCAAAAGCCTAACAATGTGTTCATTCAAATTACATCATATTTACATTGTAGTTGACATTTTATGATTTGTGATGGTGCAAGCTCAAACTAACTATGCAATATCATGCTAAACATATTATAGTGTGAATTAACACACTCTATTAGATTATAATATATGATGTTATATTATAATTTGTTATAATATAATATATTGTCTAACATTACACCTTATTAGAATCACTTAAAAGGAACAAATAACAAAATTTTCTCAAAATATGAATAATGTTCATTTTGGATGTAAAATTATTATTTTTCTATTTGGAATGGTAGAAAATTGCTTAATTTTGGTGTTGCTTATTGGTGTGAGCCTTGAATTTAGCCAAATTCTTCCATCTCAACCTTAAAATTAACATTTTTGTGAGTTTTTACCCAATGTGTTAAAGTAAAAGTAAAACATACTAAAATGTGCAATAACATTTAGTAACACACCACCATATTCATATATATGTGAAGTTATATTGTTATGTATATTATATTTTAATATGCTTTCATATAATATATATATCTTACATTACACCTTAAAATGAATCACTCAAAAAAAAATTAAAAAATTGGTTGAAAATTGAACATTTATTTTGGATATAAAATTCCATTCTTTTGATTAAATGACACCATACCCCCCAATGATGTTCCTAAAAGCTTAACTTAAATTTGGCCAAATCCCACCATCTCACTAAAAAATCAATATTTTTTATGAATTATACATAAACTCTACTACATCATACTATAACAAACTAAAATATGCTAAAAAATAAGTAGTAATACACAATAGTATGCTATAATGCATGATGTTGCACTATGTTATGGCATCCTATATTATAATACACTTTATCATATTATATTATATTATATTATATTGTATATCACATCACAAGGGATTGCTTAAGATAAATAATTATAATATTAGTCTAAACATAAAAACTATATATTTAGTTGTATCACTTACATATTTTAAATTGAAATATATCATGTGCCATTTCTACCTATAGGAATTTGACAAAATTCCACCATTTTAAAGTCTAAATCAACATTTTTATAAATAAGACTAGTGTAGGCTCGACTGCATAATTGTTAAATATTGAAATTATTTAAAATGTGCAAAATAATATATTATGATGTATGATGTTATAATATGCTACAACATATAATATATATTATTAATATACAATCTTACTTTTTAGACTACAAGTGGTGTAGCACTCCTTTGGTACTACAACCTAATTCCCACTTCAAATTTAATAAATTTCATCATCTGATTTATTAAATCAATATTTTTATAATTTATATTAATATAGACTATGGCATAATACCATAATATGCAAAAAACATATCAAAACATCTTATAACATCCAAAACACATCACTACATTCTCAAATATATGATGACATTATACCATATATATGGTATTATAGTATGATTTAGGTTAGTTTAGGTATTCAAATCTATAATAGTCAAGGAAAGTCTCTTGAAGACATTTTCTTTAGCTACCTAACTACAGAGATTAAGTCATTTTTAGATCTACCCCTAATGACATCTTTTCAAGGTTTATGGTTTAGGTTAGGGTTTAGGCTTTTAGTTTAGGTTTTAGTTTAGTTGGGGTTTTATATTGGCTTGGTTTAGTTTAGGGTTTAGTTTTAGGGTTTCGGGTTTATGGTTTTGGGTTTTGGGTTTAGGGTTTAAGGTTTAGGGTTTTAGTGTTTATAAGAGTTTATAGCTTAGTTTAGAGTGGGTTTAGTTTAGGTTTTATTTAGGTAGGTTTGGGTTTAGGGTTTAAGGTTTAGTTTAGGGTTTTTTTAGGGTTTTGGATTTAAGTTTGGGTTTAAGATTTAGTTTAGGGTTTAGGTTTAAGGTTTTTTAATAGAGAACAAATTGATTCAACATTTCTTCTTTAATTTCATCAACCAAGAAGCACCCCAAGTTTTATAAGACACAAACGACATATAAAAAATGAGCACCCATAGAAATCAAAACCCTAAATAAGTAAAACCATCTCTACTATGAAGACACAGATAAGCGCAGATATTGGTCATTTTTCATTTTTTCCATCATCAAAACCACCTCTCTAGTAGCGAGATCCGCCATCATATTATTTTTCGCCACCACCATTTATAACCTACATTGATCCTTACCAAACCACCACTACTCCCACCACCACCTCCTATATCTACCACAATTCTCTAGATCCCCCACCACTACACTCACGCCTCGCCTCTCCACCATCACAAATCTAGACTGAGCTTAGTTGACGGTGATGTTCCTACCATCAAGGTTCTGCCCATTCATAGCATTTAGGTTTATTAGGTTTTAGGGTTTAGGTTTATTGTTTAATTTATTTAGTTGTTTAGGTTTAGGATTATGGTTTAGGGTTTAAGGTTAGGGTTTAGTGTTTAGGTTTTAGGGTTTATGGTTTAGGGTTTTAAGGTTTATGCTTTTAAGGTATAGGGCTTAGGTTTTAGGGTTTAGGGTTTTAGGGCTTAGAGTTTAGGATTTTTTAAGGTTTAGGGTTGTAGGTTTAGGGTTTAGGGCTAGGTTTATTATCTAAGTTTTAGGGTTTAGGGTTTATGATTTATGGTTTAGCATTTGGGGATTAGGGTTTAGGGTTTTTTTTAAAAAAAAATTAAGTAAATCGGTAGGTTTAGATTTATTTTGTTTAGTTAGATTATTTTTTTATTTATTTTAATTTATTTTATTTTATAATTCTTATTTAGGTTTAATTTTTATTTTTATTTAGTTTAGTTTATTTATTTCAGGTTTATTTATTTTAGTTAAGGTTTTTATTTTAGTTTATTTTTTAGGTTTAGGTTTATGTTTATGAATATTTTTTAGTTTAGTTGTATTTTAATTTTAATTTTTAGGTTTAAATTTTATTTTTTATTTTTAGGTTTAGGCTTAGGTTTTTATTTTATTTTTTAGGTTTAGGTTTTAGGTTTTTATTTTAGGTTTATTTTTAGGATTTTTTGTTTAGTTTAGGTTTAGGTTTATTTTTATTTTATTTTATTTTATTTTAGGGTTTTGGTTAAGTTTATTTTCGGTTTAGGTTTAGGTTTTATTTATTTTATTTTAATTTAGGATTAGGTTTATTTTATTTTTTTATATTAGGTTTAAGATTTTTTTATTTTAGGGTTTAGGTTTTAGTTTTTATTTTATTTTATTTTAGGTTTTCTTTTTACGTTTAATTTATATTTTATGTATATTTTTTATTTTTTAGGTTTATTTTATTTTTTTTAGTTTTAATTTATTTTATTTAGTTTTAGTTTTATTTTAGGTTTTATTTTATTTTATTTTATTTTATTTTATTTTTGAGTTATTTATTTAATTTATTTTTAGGTTTTATTTTATTTAGGTTTAGTTTTTAGGATTTTAGGTTTTAAGGTTTGTGTGTTTGGGTTTAGTTTTTAGGGTTTAGGGTTTAGGGTTGTAGGTTTTAGAGATTAGGTTTTAGGGTTTAGGGTTTAGGGTTTTATGGTTTTGGGTTTAGGTTTACGGTTCTAGGTTTAGGGTTCAGGGCTTAGGGTTTAGGGTTATAATTTTTTTAATTAAGTAAATTGGTAGGTTTAGGTATATTTAGTTTTTATTTATTTATTTTAGTTTAATTTATTTTTCATTTTTATTTAGGTTTATTTTTGTTTTTATTTAGTTTATTTTAATTATTTTAGTTTTATTTATTTAGTTTAGGTTATTTACTTTAGTTAATTTTTTAGGTTTAGGTTTAGGTTTAGTTTTATTTTTATTTTATTTTTTTTAGCTTAGGTTTTATTTTATTTTTAGGTTTAGGTTTAGGTTTTCATTTTATTTTAGGTTAAGGTTTTAGGTTTTATTTTAGGTTTAACTACGTTTTTATTTTTATTTAAGTTTATGTTTATTTTTAGTTCATTTTATTTTATTTAGGGTTTAGGTTTAGGTTTAGGTTTACTTTATTTTAGGTTTAGGTTTAGGTTTTATTTATTTTAGTTTAGTTTATTTTAGTTTAGATTCATTTTTATTTAATTTTATTTTAGGTTTATGTTTCTTTTTAGTTTAGGGTTTAGGTTTTATTTTTTTATTTAGTTTAGGTTTATTTTATAGTTTATTTTTAGGTTTAAATTTATATTTATATTTAATTTTTTTCTTTAGGTTTAGTTTTTATTTTATTTAAGTTTTTATTTATTTACTTTTTTATTTTTTTATTTTATTTTATTTTTAATTTAGTTTTAGTTTTTATTCATTTTCCTTTAGGTTTGGGTTTAGGGTTAGGTTTAGGTTTTAGTTTAGGTTTTTATTTTATTTTATTTTTTAATTTTATTTTGGTTTAGGTTTTTTTTATTGTATTTTTAGGATTTACTTAGTTTAGGTTTAAGTTTTTAGCTTTATAAGGTTTAGGGTTTATGGTTTATGGTTTAGGGTTAGTTGAGGGTTTAAGGTTTAGGGTTTAGGGTTTAGGGTTTGGGGTTTAATGTTTAGGGTTTAGGGTTTAAGGTTTACGATTTCAATTTAGGGTTTACAATTTAGGGTTTTAGGGTTTAGGGATTAGGGATTAGGGTTTAGGTTTTAGGTCTAGGATTCAAGTTTTAGTTTAGGGTTTAGGGTTTTTGTTTTTCTTTATAGAGAATAAATTCATATTCCAGATTTCTTCTTTTCAATTTTATCAATCAAGTAGCACACCAAGTTTTCTAAGACATAAATGACGACATAGATAAAAAATGGGCATGCATAGAGAAAATTAAAAACCCTAGATAACTAGAACCATATCTACTGTAAAGACACAGTTCCATAAATAAAACATCGGATTGACCATTCTTTAGTTTCTCTAGTTCCAATCAAAATAACCCTTGCCTCCTCAGTAGCAGGATCCACCATCATATCACAGATCTCTCCCTCCGCCTCCACCACAGCTATAACCTCCATCGCTCCTCCTACCTCTATAACCACCACCGCTCTGACCACCACCTCCATATCAACCAACACCTCGGATCCCCACCACCACTATAATAACCATTGCTCCTCCACCTCCAAATCGATAGTGCTGACGATGATGTTCCTGCCATCAAGGATCCCCATTCTTAATGTTTAGGTTTATTAGGTTTTGGGTTCAAGTTTATTTTTTAATTTATTTAGTTACTTTAGGTTTAGGTTATGGGTTTGGCATTTAGGTTTGGGGTTTAGGGTTTTGGTTTAGGGTTTATGGTTTAGGGTGTAGGGTTTAGGGTTTAGGATTTAGGGTTTAGGGTTTAGGATTTTAGGGTTTATGCTTTTAGGGTTTAGGGTTTAAGGTTTAGGATTACAATTTAGGGTTTAGAGTTTAGGGTTAAGGGTTTAGGGTTTATGGTTTTTGATGGTTTATGGTTTAGGGTTTAGGGTTACGTTTTAATTATAGGGTTTAGGTTTTAGTTTAGGGTTTAGGATTTTTATTTTTTTAACAGAGAATAAATTCATATTCAACATTTTTTCTTTTCAATTTCATCAACCAAGTAACACACCAAATTTTCTAAGACACAAGCGATGATAAAAATGAGCACGCATAGAGCAAATCAAAATCCCTAGATAATTAGAATCATCTCTACTATAAATGACATAATTTCATAAACAACAGATCGGATTGTCCATTCCTCAAATTTTCCAGTTCAGATCAGAATGACCCCGGTCTCTTGACTAGTAGAATCGACCATCATGTCCCCAATCTCTCCCTCCATCACCACCAGAGCTACAACCTCTATCACTCTTGCTTCCTCCATAACGACCACTACTCTAACCACCACCTTCATTTTTGCCAGCACCGTCAGATCCCCCTCCACCATTGTGTTAACTGCCGCCTTTGCCCTCGCCTCGATCGCCAGATCTAGACTGAGCCTAGTTGACGGTGATGTTTCTACCCTCAAGGTTCAACCCATTCTTAGGGTTTAGGTTAAGTTTAGGTTTATTAGGTTTTTTTAGTTTACTTTTTAATTTATTTAGATACTTTAAGTTTAGGTTTAGGGTTTGGGGTTGGGTTTTATTTTGGGTTAGGGTTTGTTTATGGATTTATCTTTTTGTGTTTTGGATTAGTTTAGGGTTTAGGTTTAGGGTTTAGAGTTTAGGGTTTAGATTTTTTAGGGTTTAGGGTTGTTTAGGATTTGATGTTTGTTTTACATTTTAGGGTTTAGGGTTTAAGATTTAGCATTTGGATTTTTTTTAAAATTAAGTAAACCTATAAGTTTAGGATTATTTAGTTTATTTTAAAATTATTTTAGTTTATTTATTTTTTATTTATATTTATTTTATTTATTTATTTAATTTAATTTATTAATTTTAGGTACATTTATTTTAGTTTATTATTATTTTATTTTGGTTTAGGTTTTGGTTTCGGTTTATTTTTAAGTTCAATTTTTTTAATTTTTAAATTTAGGTTTACTTTTTATTTTTGTTTTTTTAGGTTTAGGTTTTAGGTTTTATTTTAGTTTAATTTTAGGTTTATTTTTTAGTTTAGGTTTATTTTTAGTTTTTATACATTATTTAATTTAAGTTTAGGTTTAGGTTTTGGTTTTATTTATTTTTAGTTTAATTTATTTAGTTTAGGTTTAGGTATTTTATTTTATTTAGTTTCAATTTTTTTTTTTTAATCTAGGGTTTAGGTTTAATTTTTTATATATTTTAGGTTATATTTTTCATTTATTTTTATTTTATATTTAGGTTTAGTAATTTATTTAGTTTCATTTTATTTTATTTTTTATTTTATTTTATTTCAATTTTTTTTTATTTTATTGTTTATTTATTATTAAGTTTATTTATTTTAGTTTATTTTATTTTATTTATTTCAATTTATTTTATTTTTATTTTATTTTCTTTAGGTTTAGGTTTATGTTTTAGTTTTATCTCTTTATTTTATTTTTATTTATTTAGATTTAGTTTTATTTATTTATTTCATTTTAAGTAGGTATTTTGTTTTAGGGTTTAGGGTCTTAATGTTTTTTTGTTTAGGGTTTGTATTTAGGATTTAGTGTTTAGCTTTAGGGTAGGGTTTTGGGTTAGTTAGGGCTCAGTTTTGGTTTTTAAGATTTGGTTTCTTTATTAGGGTTTTGGTTATAGGAATTAGGGTTTATGGTTTGAGTTTAGGGTTTAAGGCTTAGGATACAAGATTTAGAGTAGTTAGATTAGGTTGTGGGTTTAGGTTTATGGGGTTATATGTTTAAGGTTTATGGTTTGGGTTAGTTTTATTTTGGTTTAGGTTTAGGTTTAGGATTTTTATTAAAAAAAATTAAGAAAATCGGTAGGTTTAAGTTTATTTAGTATATTTATTATTTATTTTAAGTTTGTTTATTTTATTTCTTATTTTTAATTTGTTTATTTTTTAGGTTTATATTTAGGGTTATGTTTATTTTTTATTTTGATTTTATTTTTATTTTATTTTGTAGGTTTAGGTATTAATTTTTAATTTTAGTTTTACATTTAGGTTTTTATTTTATTTTTTTAGGTTTAGATTTTTGGTTAGATTTTTGGTTTATTTTGAGGTTTTATTTTTTAGTTTAGGTTTGTTTATTTTTAGTATTTTATTTTATTTAGTTTATGGTTTAGGTTAGTTTATTTTAAGCTTAGGTTTTATTTATTTTAGTTTAGTTTATTTTACCAGGTTTAAGTTTATTTTATTTTATTTATTTTAGGTTTAGGTTTTTTTTTTGAGTTTAGGGTTTATTTTTTTTTAGGGTTTTGTTTTAGGTTTAGATTTTTATTTAGTTTTTATTTTATTGTATTTTAAGTCTATTTTATTTTTATTTTATGTTTAGTATCTATTTTATTTAGGTTTTTTATTCATAGGTTTATTTTATTTTTTTAGTTTAGTTTAGATTTTTATTTATTTTATTTTATTTTATTTAGTTTATTTTTTATTTATTTTTTTTTATTTTATTTTTTATTTTTATTTAAGTTTATTTTCAATTTTTATTTAGTTTAGTTTATTTATTTTAGGATTATTTATTTAAGTTTAGATTTTTTTTTTAAATTTTAGTTTATTGTTTAGTTTAGGTTTAAGTTTAGGTTTATGTTTAGTTTTGAGTTTAATTTTATGATTTTTTTTAGGTTTAGGTTTTATGCTTTATTTTTAGGAACATGTTTAGGTTTTTATTTTATTTTTCTAAGTTTATTTTTATGTTTTTTTTAAAGTTTAGGTTTGCATTTATATTTAGTTTATTTTATTTTATTTAGTTTAGGATTTAGGTTTAGTTTATTTTAGGTTTAGGTTTAGGTTTTATTTATTTTAGTTTAGTTTATTTTAGTTTAGGTTTATGTTTATTTTATTTTGTTTATTTTAGGTTTAGGGTTTTTTATAATTTATGGTTTAGGTTTTATTTTTTATTTATTTTTAGGTTTATTTTTTAAGTTTAGATTTTTTTAGGGTTTTATGCCATCGTCCTTCAATATCTTTGATGGCAGTGGGAGCCCACGATAAAACATTGCACACTTTAGAGCTATTGTAATAATGATAAAGAACACTCCTCTTCTGTTAAGCCTATTGTGTTGCATTTGATTGGTATGCCGAATTGCCCACGGTTCGGTGAAGAATTTTGTTGAGTTGGAGCACCTCTTCATCAAGAGGTTTCTGGACAGAAAGTGTGAATGTTGGCGACCTCATTGTAGAGAAATAGAAACTCAGTGAGTCCCATGTTGATTACATTCTCAGGTGGTGGAACCTTAGCATGAAATGCGAACCATAGCTGTCTGAATACCATGCCATTGAGATTCTTCTCAAGAATATCCATGGCCCGGTCGCCTTCATGCTTAAGGGATTTACCATCAAAATATTTGAGAAATTAATCAACAAGGCGGCTAGCCTACAAGAGTAAGCCAAATTGTTGCTCTTTCCCGACCAATCATCTAGGCCCAAGCCACATAAGGTGTTTGAGAAGAAGTTAGGTATAATTATGTTAGTGGATAGAGGGAAGCAGCCAGTTAGTGTTTAGTATGGGAGACTATGAGCTCAGCAGCCTCCTTTGCCACCTCCTCTTCCACCACCTCACCATCATATCGCCACGAATTTACAACCACCATTTCCACGCCACAAGAGTATTGATTCATATTCATCGCTAAGTAGCTACTTTTCACCTACTCTTTCTTATAGATTGAATAAGCCATATTCATTCAAGAGGGAACAAGTTAGGATTTCTTTAAAAATCTCTCAAAGAAACGACTCTCGACTGTGAGCCTAAGAGGTGAGGAAGTGGGCATGCATGGCGATCCCGCCTATTGCCCCTACCACTCATGTGGCCATGTCTTAGGGATTGTATTTTTTAAGGACTAGCTTGAGCAATTATAAGTTGAGAACCATATTTATCCCTAAGGAATACTTATTAGACAACCATCTAGTTCGTTAGAGTAATCCTTGGGGATACTTGTAATCCTCTTAAGACCAAAGAAGGTTAGTATATCTCCCTATCCCAATCTTCTAAGGAGATCATTTCTAAGATCAAGAAGCTTTCCTTGTAAGTACCTGAAGTAGCTCAAACCTCCAACACTAAGGAAAGTTTTCTAGTTGCAAAGGATAACTCGTGGAAGGTGATAGCCCAGCAGCAGCAGTAGCTCACCATACTTGCCCGAGATAGTCCACTAGCATAGCCACCATCCGAGTCCTATACTCCCTCCACTGTTGCAACTACCACATCTTCTGCTAGCTCCTCTTCTACCGGCAAAAGCTTTGTATATGCAGATAAGGGCACTAAATCTCTTACTCCACTTACTTTACTTGATTTCTATCATGTACCTCCACCAAAAAGGAAATTAATGATGAAAGCTGATTCTAATTAGATATTGGTTTTATTCTTATTGAAAGCTCTCCAAGTCTAAATAAAAATAATAGCTCTAGTATTTTTGATCCTTTCCTTTTTTTTGATTCAGAGTTAGACTATCCTTCTCTTATTCGAGAAGCTTGGTCGGAAGTCTACTTTGATCGAAGTCCCACCTTCAGTGCTTGAGAAGCTTGGAAGATGATTCATTCTTGCTTGACAAGGCCTAGAGAATGTGCAAAGTTAATTTGAGTTTGATGGATAAATGGGGAAGTTTGGTCGAAATGGGAGTGTCTTGTTGTGGGAATGAGAATGGCATTTTCTGATCAAGGAATGAGCTTGGGAGCTTAGGGAATGGCTTTAATGGCTCATCTTGGGTAGCTATTGAGGAATGATTTTGTGTGTGTTTGTGGAAATGAGGGGTGTATACCCCTTCATCTTGATTAGATGGTGGGATAGGGTTTGGCTTCTAGAGCCATCCATCATCTCGGAGTGGGTGAGGTGAGTTGGCTGCTTGGTTGGTCAAGGAGGTGGTCGCCAAGGAGGAATCATGGGTGTATATGGGTTTCAAATGCCAAAAGGGAGGGTGAGGAATTTCACCTCCCATGGGTCATGGTCGACCCAACCACCCCTTGGGTCAGTCAAGGTCCTAGGTGCCCATAATTGGGAGAGTACCAAGTGGCCGTGGAATGGAAATGACCACTTACATGGGTGATTTGTCTCATGTGATGCCCTTGACCCAAGGGTAGAATGATCATTTGGCATTGGATTTGATTTCTCTAGATTTGAAATGAGCCAAAAGTGGGTTAGCCCAAATTTGAAGTCAATTGGAGTTGAATTGGTTAGGTTTGGCTCAATTTGACTCATTTAGGTCGAATTGGGTTAGGTTGGGTCAAGTTTACCAATTAGTCAAATTGGGTCAAACCAAGGGTTGGGTCAAGTTCATATGATCATTTGGGATGTTTTGGTTCAATTGGTTTGGTTTAGTTTGGCTTAGATTTGATTTTTGGCTCATTTGAATTCATTTGGGTCAAATAGGTTAAGTTGACCAATTTGACCAAATTGGCCAAATTGGCTTGGGTGGGGTGTTGGTTTGGGTTTAGTTGACCAATTGAAGATATTTATAGGCTTTGGTTTTGATTTATCCAAATTGAACCTTTAGTCCAATTTGGGCTAAGTAGTCTAATTGGGTTCAATTGGGTCCAATCATGGCTTTAGTCAAGTTCAACAATCAATTTGGAATGAACTTGTGCCATTGGTTGTAATCAATTTAGTTTATATTTTGATTTGACCCAATTTGATCTTTTATGTAAATTTAGGTCAACTTGGGTCAAGAGGGCCAATTAGGCTTGGTTTGACTTAATTGAAGGTCAAGTCATATTCAAATATTGATTTTGATTTGGTATGAATCATTGGTTTTCAAGGGATTTGGCTTAGGTTTAGTTAGTTTGGATTCATATGGGATATGGGTTGACTTGGTCAAAAGACCAAGTTGATTTGGTTTGACCCAATTTGTGATAATTGATCAACCTAGGGTGATCAACAATTATGATGGGAGGTTTTGATGGGCTTGGTTCAAACCAATTTGGGTAGGATTAGAACTTGGCTCAAATAGGTCAAATTGGCCACTTTGGGTCAAGTGGACCAATTGGTTTAGTTGGCTTGATTTTTTTGATTTAGTTGAGTTTATATATGGATTTTGGATTGATATATAAATTCAATTACAATTGGCTTGGGTTCAAATGGGTTTTGGTTCATTTGAACATTTCAGTGTCAAAGGTTAAGATTAGGTTTGACTTTGGGTTGATTTTGGTTTAGCTTGATGATTGTAGATTTCATTTATATTTTGAATATGATTGAAGGTATGATTGATTCATGGAAAATCAATTGAATTTGGGTTTTGGAATGAAGAATTTGGCTAAGTCCATGGTTGGTCATGTGGCTTAGGTTTGGATTTTGATTTGGTTTGAATTAGTTTTGATGATTTAAATGTATATTTTATTTAAATTTGTGAAGATGATTAAAATATGATTGATTTGTGAAAATCAATTGAGTTTGAATTGATTTGGATTAAGATTTGGCTAAGTCCATGGGATAGGTCATATGGCTTAGGAAGGGTTTTAATTTAATTTGATTTAGTTTGATTTAGTTTTGATCATTTGAATATAGATTTGATTTATATTTAGGAAGATGATTGAATATATAAATTGATTATGAGAAAATCAATTGATTTTGGATTGATTTGGATTAAGATTTAGCTAAGTCCATGGGATAGGTCATATGGCTTAGGAAGGGTTTCAAGTTTGGATTTGATCATGTGCTTCAATCATTTGGTTTTGGAATTTGGGCTTAGATTTGGATTTGGATTTGAATTTGATGTTTGAATTGAACTTGAGGTTTTGTTTGAGAATGTGAACATGGATTGGATTTGGGTTTTAGGGGTGGATTATCCTAATGCCTAGGCATAACCTAATCCTATGGTTAACCCTTCTAAGTCTTTAGCTTAGGTTAAGTGTTTACCTGTTAGAAGTGTCTTATGATTAGGGAAGTCTTAGTGTCTAGAAGACTCCTAAGTCTAAGATGGGAAGATTGAATCCACACTCCAAAAGTGAGGTCAACAGGCGTTAGGCTCCATAGTGTTTCCCCTGGATATAGATGATTGGAAGACCGAAGCCAAGTTTCACATTATAGAGTTGGATACATCTTTCAACACTTTGCTTGGGAGACCATGGATACATGAGAATAACATAGTTCCATCCTCTCTACATCAGTGTATGTAGTTCGTGAGAGGTGGGATTGTCTACTCTGTCAAAGGAGATCTCAAGCCATTTTAGTTCAGAGGTTGGCAAATATGAGGATGCTTACTACCTCCCTCAAAATCAAAGTCTATTCTAACTTGGAAAGTTTAAAATAAAAGAAAAAAGAAAAGAAAAGAAAAAAGAGAAAGAAAAAGAAAGAAAAAAAAAAGAAAAGAAAATAAAGGGAAAAATAGACTTGGAGGAGGAAGTGGAGCACATTAAAATTACACCCATAGTTCGTTACTCATTGAACATATGGGTAGGGGATGACCTCCACCGGGAAGAGGAAAAGGCTAGTTTAGAGGTCCAGGGTGGAAAACCTTCTTATTGGCCACCTAATAGAAGATATGTCCACTAGAGTATACTATCCATATAGACTTAGAATCTAGTTCATAGGATGAGTCTTATATGATTAGCACACAAGTTAGTTCTTCTCAATAGTAGATTCCTTTGGAGGTGACACTTAAGCCAGATAGAGATGAAGACTGGGCTCTTAAGAAAAGCATAAGTGTATCCAAGTCTATATGTGAAACAATTAGGCATCGTTGGGAACCTTAGCTCTAACCACTTTCCTCTCAAAAAGGGTTTGGGTTAAGGAAGCCCTAGTCATCCACAAGTGTGAAGACTTCAGAGGTTCTTTAGGAGCATCATCCTCAAGTTAAGTTGATGTAGAACTTGAGGATGATTCATATAAAGATTTAATAGAATTACCATTTGATTGGTACTTGCCTTGTGTTCAAAATTTAGCAAAGAAAGGGTTAATCCCACATACTTGGTCAAAGCAGAGGTCAGACTACTTCAAAAGAATATGGAAGAACAAATCCAAAAGCTCTCCATCAAGACTGGGACTAGGATTTGGTACAGTGGGTCTAGTCGATGATGATGATTACTGCTTAGTCATCATAAATCATTTGGAATCTGATAGGTTCTTTTTAAATCATATTAAATCATATGAGGAGCTATGCTTAGAAATTTCAGATGATCTAGATGATTTTGAAGTCAAAGATGCACCGTTTGAAGAAGAGATCAAGTCAACCATCTGAGCTCAAGAAAATAAACTTAGAACTGAAGAAGATCCATGCATACATCATAGTTCTTTGTTGAATGAAATTAACTGACTTAGTTAGGCTATATTGAGTTTAAGGGCTACTTTGCATGGTGTTATGAAGAGATGCTTGGAATGGCTCGACATAGCGTCCATAAACTAGCAATAGAATACCCTAACCCTATCAAGCAAGCTCCTAGATGCATGCGATTAGACATAAAATAATAGGTCATTTATGAAGCCAAGAAACTAATTGATGCTGTCTTCATCCAGGAAGAAAAATACCTTAGATGGTTAGCTAATGTCATCTTAATTAAGAAATAGAATGACCAAATTCACATATGCTTCAATTTTAGGAATTTAAATAAGGCATGGCCAAAAGATGAATTTCCACTACAAATCTCAGAGTTGATGGTTGACATTGTCTCATCTCATGTAGCCTTGTCTTTTATGGATGACTCATCTGGATATAACAAAATAAAGATGACCCTTGAATATGAAAGAAACACTACTTTTAGAACCCCTAAACAGAACCTATTGTTATAAGGTCATGCCTTTCAGCCTTAAAATGCTAGTGCACCATACTAGTGGGCTATGACTTGAATCTTCAACAAACTCATTCATCATGAATTCCAGTGATATGTTGATGATCTTATGGTCAAAAGTAGAGAAAAGGAAGACCATCTCTTTGACTTGAGAGTAGTTTTCCAACAATTAAGATAATTTAACCTCAAAATGAACCACCTGAAGTGTTCACTCAGAGTAGCTTCAGGAAAATTCTTTCAGTTTATTTCCCAACACTATGGAATCAAAATAGATCTAAAGAAGATCAAGGTGATATTAGAAATGCCACCCACTAAAAGTTTAACTCAACTCTGATCATTCCAAGGGCGGTTGGAGTATCTAAGATGGGTTATATCCAATCTATTGAAAATATGTCAACCATTCTCAGCACTTATCAAAAAGGACACTATGTTCAAGTGGGATGGCAAGTGTGAGCATGCCATTTAAGACATCAAACATTACGATGACATCACTAGTTAGTAGCTATCCGCAAAGTCTCATACTTTACACTGCATTAGATGACTCTTTTAGTGCTTTGTTGACCCAAGACAATAATAAAAGGAAGGAAAATGCACTCTACTACCTCATCCTTCATCTAATCCTTACTTAGGCTAATTATTCACCCATTGAGAAGCATTGCTTAGCTTTAATCTTTGCATCCCAAAAGCTATAGTACTACATGCTTCCTCATTAGGTGAACTTAATCTCTAGGATCAATCCACTACAGAATCTCATGACACGGTCGATGCTATCTGGATGATTGGCATGATGGTCAATGATCCTCTCGCAGTTTGACATTACCTTTGTACCCCTCTGTGTGATGAAAGGACAAGCACAAGTGGATTTTTTAGCAACACACCCACTTCTCTACTCTGATGATCTCCCCAATGAACAAATCATAAACTTAGGGGATACTAGCATTCATCGTTGGAAGATGTACTTTGACGGTGCATCTTCCTCTCAAAGAGGAGAAGAATTATAATCTACTATTCCAAGAAAGGTAGGGTAGGAATAGTTCTCTTAACTCTATACCAAGATGTGATGAGATTTTCATATCATCAATCCTTGCACCAATGAAGCTGAATATGAAGCTCGATTCTGGTCTAGAGTTACTAAGCATCCATAACATCAACATCTTGAGGATTCTAAGCTAGTTATCAACCAAATTGTTGGGTCCTATAAGGTTATAAAGCCAAGCTCCATCACTACAAGTACACCATGGAGTTGTTGGCCCAAATCCAGAGGTTACCATTTATAAGATTCCTCGAGGAGAGAATGTTAGCAGTATGCTTTAACCAAGCTTGTCAAGAGTTGGCATGTCGGAGGATGAGTCCATATCAATAAAGGTTCAAAATAGACAAGTCTTATCCTTTTTTTAAACTCATCAAAAAGTACTCTCTTGAAAGGGAGGTTGCCATTGCCAAGAAGGATGAGGAGTTAGATTGGAGGCAACCATACATGGATTACATAAATAAAGGCAAACTACCTCAAGGGAAGTCCCAAGCCCATCAGATGAAGTAGAGAGCACTTTCCTATGCTCTTGTGGATGTTGTCTTGTATCAGTGGTCTTTTGATCATATGTGGTTACATTATTTAGACAAGCATGAAGCTCATAAGATTGTGACTGAGGTACACTTAAGATTATGTGAAGTCAACCAATCTAATCTGAATATGAAAGCCAATATCAATAGACTAGGATACTACTAGCCGTGAAGATCAATGATTGAATGGATATATAGCGATGCAATGTCAAATACATGGTGTGGTCCTACACAACCACCCAATATTACATCTTACATTGGCCTCATGGCCATTCGAGGGGTACCAACATAGTGGGTGTGATTAATCCTCCTTCTTGGTCATCAATTCATCTTATTATCTTGACTACTTTTTTAAAAGGAAGATTTTTGTCGAGAGGTCACTTCGGCATGTGGTTTTAGGAACCATATCTTATATAAGTTCAGAGTGTCTCAATGAATTATAAATGATAATGGTACTGCATTCAAGAGCACTGAGATCAATAACTTTTCCCAGAGACACAACACATATTGGAGATATTCTACCATCAACTACTTAAAGAAAAATGGCTTAGCAGAAGCCTTCAACAAAACTCTCATCCAAAAATTGAAGAAGACACTCAAAAATAACAAGTGATAGTGGCATGAGGAGTTAGTTGAAGCCTTGTGGGCATATCGCACCACATTTAGAACTCCAACTCAGTCTACCCCTTAGTGTATGGGTATGAAGCCATTCTATAATTAGAAGTTCATCTCCCATCACTAATGATATGGGTAGATCATAGCAGTAGAATATCAAGTTACAGTTAGAGAAGAGCTGGTTTGGAGGAGAGATGGCTATAGGCAAGCCAAATCCTCGAGTTGTATAAAGCTAAAATAATTCAAGCTTATAAGAATTTGGTCCATCCTAGAGCTTTTCAAGTAGGAGAGCTTATTTTAGTTCTAAGGAGATTGATTGTTGGCAAGTTTGAACCCACTTGGGAAGGCCCTTTTGTCATAGACAAGGCTTACCAAGGAGGATCTTATCGACTTATTAATCATAAGGAGCACAATGCTTCTAATCAATGGGATCTACTTAAAGAAATATTACAAATCATGTTTGAAAATTATCATCAATGAAAATTCCATTTTGAATTCAATCTCTTCTTCCATGTTGAAAGTATTCTTTTGTTAATCTATCATGATGTGTTTAGGTAGGTGTAAGGGCAGTAGCATCTATCCTTCATTGACACAAACTACACAAACATATAAAACACACACATATCTTTTATCTCAGCTACTCAGTTGAGATAATAACACTCACACTGATGTGTTTTAGATCCACCACTGTATCTATCTTGCTCTATTGAGTGTGCACACTGTGTGTCTGCTTTCAGTGTGCCTTACTGTGTCTTCTACACTTTCCTTCCTTACACCATTTCACATGTACCTTGTTAGTTTGGTAGGCCTTACTTTTGTGGGCTACCTCATGTTAGCTTCATTTAAGAGGATGTGAGTCTATACTTTCTTCTTGGATTAGCCTTCTTGCACTTAGTATATTTGAGATTTAGGATAAGTCTCCCAGTGGCTCCTTCCCTCCTAGATGCTTCATGTATTGATCCAGTCCTTCCTTGGGGATCCCCGCTTAGTAGTCACTCTAGGTCGATACATATTGATAACAAACTATCTATGATCGGTTTCACTTGAAAAGTTGTAAAGCCTACATGCTTTATTTAATTGATCATTGGACCGGCGGGCACCTTATGTTGGTTGGTTCTCACTATGCTAATGGATACACCACTCATCTTGAATACACCTTTGGTTGGTTGGTTCTGCACCTTAGGATACACCACTCAAGATGTAAGTCTCCTTTCTCGAGTTACACCTATAAGCTTTCTTTTAGGGCTCAGATCGCCTTAGCACCTCCCTTGTGGGCACTATATTTGGATCTTTTCCTTTGCGACCCCATTTAGACACTACCAGTTACTATCGGATTAGAGCTCCCTTTTCCAGTAATGTGGTATCCATCTTGTGGATGGATTCTATTAATAAATTTGAGATAGGTCAAGGTTGACATAGCCCCTTGTCAATGTGGTCCCACATACACAAACAGGGTCCATGTAAACATATAAAGAAAATATATATTCACTTGTGGATTGGGAGGACACCCCTAGAGATACCTTTTCCCAAGCAAGCATCCTATCTTTAGGGCAGTGTTAGCAAAACTCCCAATATGAATTTCCTGACTACTCTTGAGTTGATATAAGTCCCACATTCAGTAGTTTCCCTAAGTCAAGTTTGATTTGTTTTAAGGTAACCTAATGATTTTTCCTTGCTTTAGAAAATGTAAGTCTGCTATGCCTTCTTCATAGCATCGTCATTGCACACTGAAAGGCAACCCCTTAGGTTGGATAGCTCTACCCCATGGTTAGTAGACTATCCATTTAGATTTGTAAATTTGAGATAGGACAAGTCCATATAGCCCTTCTTGTGGGTCCATCACATCGACATGGTCCATAAATTAAATCTATTAAATTTGATCGATCACATCACTGGATATGCCTCAATTTAAAATCAAACTAAACTAAACAAACCTTATCAAATCACATGAAATTATAATAAAATTAACTTTGACTATTTTTGAGTTGACATAAGTTCCCATCAGTATTGACTATCTAGTCACCCTAAGTTAGGTTCGATTTGTTGTGCATCCAACATGTCAACCAAGCAGTTGTTCCTCGCTTTGGAAAATGTAAGTATGTCATGCTTTCTTCCTAGCACAGATGTTGCACATTGAAAGGCAACCCTTTAGGTTGGCTAGCTCTACCCCAAAGCTGATAGACTATCCCTTTTGATTTGTAAACCTGAGGTAGGTCAAGGTTGATATAGCCTTTTCTCAGTGGATCCATCACACACCGATAAGGTTCATACATTAACTCAAATTAAATTAAACCCAATCTGATTTTCCTTAATGGAGTTAAAACACACCCTTCTCCCTAATGGAGTCCCAAATCATATAAAACAAGTTAAGCAAATAAATCAAATTTAAAACCAACCTCCCTAGTGGAGCCAAATTAAACCAACTCCCCTAGAAGAGTCTAAATCAAAGAAATCCAACCAAACTCTTATTCCAGTGGATACTTCCCAAATAAATATATGAAAGCAAACTCAAATCCCAATCCCCTAATGGATAGCTGAACCTTCCCAGTGGAAGGTTCATATACCGTCCCTATGACTTGAGCCCATATCTCTAGTAGATATGCCTCCAAATCAATTTAAATAAAATAAATTAAAGTTGATTCAATCTTAATCCCTAATGGATTATAAATTCTTATCACTTTATCCCTAAAAGATTTTCTTCTTCTATGCCCTCGACATAGACCCATCACATGTCATGTCCAATGCATGTGTGATCCCCTAGTGGATCTCCCTCCATGTCTTGACATGGAATTCTCATCAAATATTATTTCTTCTCTTATGCACACTTTTAATACTTAAACCAAAAGTTGCATAATGTATTCATTAAAATTACATCATCATAACATTGTAAATAACATTTTATGATTTGTGATGGTGCAAGCTCAAACTAACTATATAATATCATGCTAAACATATTATAGTGTGAATTAACACACTATATTATACTATAATATATGATGTTATATTATAATTTTCTATAATATAATATATTGTCTAACATTAGACCTCATTAAAATCACTTAAAAGGAACAAATAATAAAATTTTCTCAAAATATGAATAATGTTCATTTTGGTAAAATTGTAATTTTCTATTAGAAATGGTACAAAATAGCATAATTTTTGTGTAGCTTCTTGGTGTGCGCCATGAATTTGGCCAAATTCTTCCATCTCAACCTTCAAATTAACATTTTGTGAGTTTTGACCCAATGTATTATGACAAAAGTAAAATATACTAAAATGTACAATAACATTTAGTAACACACCACCACATTCATATATATGTGAAGTTATATTGTTATGTACATTATATTTAAATATGCTTTCATAAAATATATTATCTTACCTTACACCTCACTATAAGCAAAAAATTTATAAAATTTGGTTAAAAATGAGCATTTATTTTGGATGAAAAATTCCATTCTTTTGATTAAATGAAACACCGTAGCGCACCCTCAATCATATTCCCTAAAGCTTACCTTAAATTTGGCCAAATCCCATCATCTCAGCCTATAAATCAATATTTTTATGACTATTCCGGAAAGGCGGTAGGAATAATTCTCTTAACGGACCATGATGTGATGAGATTAGCATAATATCCATCCAATCCTTGCACCAACAATGAAGCAAAACACACGGTACCTTTTCCCAAGGCATCCTATCTTTAGGGTAGTGTCAAAACTCTTATAGGAATCTCCGACGCTCTTGAGTTGATATAAGTTCCAACAACATTCACTCAGTAGTCTCCTCTAAGTCAGGTTTGATTTGTTGTGCTACCATCAGGTCACCCCAGTGGTTGTTCCCTACTTTAGAAGATGTAAGTCTACTACTTCTTCCTAGCACAACCATTGCACAAAAGGCAACCCCTTAGGTTGGCTAGCTCTACCCCACAACCAGTCAATTATCCCTTTGGATTTGTAAATTTGAGATAGGACAAGTCCAATATAGCCCCTTCTCAATGGGTCCATCACACACCGACATGGTCCGTAAATTAAATCTATCAAATTTAATTGAGCTCACATCCCTAGTGGATATGTCCTTAATTCAAAATCAAACTAAACTAAATAAACCATATCTAATCATATGAAATTAAGAAAAAATTAATCTTGACTACTTTTGAGTTGACATAAGTCCCGGGCATTCACTTTCGATGCCCAAGTCGAGTTCAATTGCATCCAAATCAGTTGTTGTTCCTTGCTTTGGAAGATGTAAGCTTTCTTTAGCAAAGGCAACCCATAAGGTTGGCTAGCTCTACCTCGCAACTAGTAGACTATCCTTTTGGATTTATAAACTTGAGGTAGGTCAAGTCTGATATAGCCCCTTCTTAGTGGGTCCATCGCACACTAACAGGGGCCATACATTAACTCAGGTTAAATTAAACCCAATATGATTTTCTCTGAGTTAAATCACACCCTTCTCCTCTGGCACCCCAAATCATATATAAAGTTGTCAAGCAAACAAATCAAATTCAAAACCAACCTCCTTAGTGGAGCCAAATTAAACCAACTCCCCTGGTATAGTCTAAATAAAAGAAATCTAACCAAACTCTTATTCCTAGTTGATACAGCCCCAAACAAATCTATGAAATCAAACTCAAATCCTAATCCCTAGTGGATAGCCTTAACCTGCTTCCATAGTGGAAGGTTTGCATACCCGATCCCTAGTGGAATCGAGCCTATATCTCTAGTGGATATGCCTCCACATCAATTAAAATAAAATAAATTTAAGTCAATTCGATCTTAATCCCCGGTGGATTACAGATTCTTATCCTTAGCAGATCTTCTTTCCATAAATCATATAATGAAATCAAATTCAAAAATTATCCCTAGCAGATTTTCTTCTTCTATTCCCTTGACATAGATGCTCATGTCATGTCCAATGCATGTGTGATCCCTGGCGGATCTCCTCCATGTCCAAAACATCTCTTTCTTTCAAATATATGATGCTACATTCTATAATATATGGTATTATAATATGATTTAGGGTTCAGTTTAAGGTATTCAAATCTCTAGTAGTCATATAAAGTTTCAGGCATTTTATTAATACCATAATTATGTTAGGCCATTCCTTATATCTACACTCTAATGACATCTTTATTGATTTATGGTTTGATTTATTAGGGTTTGGTTAGAATATTTAGGTTTAAATATGGGTTTTAGTTTATTATTTATTTTTTAATTATTTTAAGTTTATTTTATTTTTTTATTTTTATTTAGGTTACTTTTTTTTATTTAGTTTAGTTTATTTATTTAGTTTTCTTTTTTTATTTGGCTATTTCTTAGGTTTAGGTTTATGTTTATTGTTATTTTTAATTAGTTTTATTTTTAGTTTATTTTTTATTTTGGTTTATTTTTTATTTTTAAAATTTAGTATTTTATTTTATTTTAGGTTTAGGTTTTAAGTTTTATTTTTATGTTTATTTTTAGGTTTATTTTATAGTTGAGGTTTAGGTTTATTTTATTTTTTATTTTATTTTATTTAGTTTTTAGGTTTATTATTTTAGGTTTAGTTTAGGTTTAATTTTTATTTATTTTAGTTTAGTTTATTTTAGTTTAAATTTAGGTTTATTTTTATTTTTTTTAGGTTTAGGTTTTTTTAGTTTAGGGTTAAGATTTTATTTTTTTATTTATTTTAGGTTTTATTTGGGATTTTTTATTTAGTTTTTATTTTCTTTTATTTTTAGTTTATTTTATTTTTATTTTATTTTTTTTTTATTAGTTTTTATTTTTTATTTTATTATATTTTAGATAAGTTTTTATTTATTTTATTTAGTTTAGTTTTTATTTTTTATTTTATTTTATTTTTTATGCTTAGGTTTTTTTGGTTTTAGGTTTTAGTTTATTTTTTATTTTTTTATTTTTATTTTATTTTGGGTTTAAGTTTTTTATTTATTTTATTTTTAGGTTTATTTATTTTAGGTTTAGGTTTTTAAGTTTAGGTTTAGGTTTATTTTAGGGATTTTTTAGAGTTTATTTAGATTGAGGTTTAGGTTTAGGGTTTATTTATTTAGGTTTAGGATTTAAGGTTTAGGTTTAGGTTTAGGTTTAGGTTAGTTAGTTTTTTTTTATTTAGGGTTTATTTTATTTATTTATTTTATTTATTTTAGTTTAGGGTTATTTTTTTTTATATTTTATTTTATTTATATTTTATTTTTTTTTTAGATTTTTATTTAGTTTATTTAGTTTTTATTTATTTATTTTAATTTATTTTATTATTTATTTTTATTTAGGTTTATTTCTATTTTTTATTAGTTTAGTTAATTTATTTGAGTTTTTATTTTAGTTTAGGTTTTTTATTTTAGTTTATTTTTAGGTTTAGGTTTATTTTTTAGTTTAGTTTTATTTTTATTTTATTTTTTTAGGTTTACATTTTATTTTTTATTTTTAGGTTTAAGTTTTTTATTTTTTATTTTTTTAGGTTTATGTTTTAGGTTTTTTTATTTTAGATTTATTTTTATTTATTTTAGTTTAAGTTTAAGTTTATTTTTTATTTTTTTTATTTTGGTTTAGGTTTAGGTTTAGTTATTTAGGTTTAAGTTTTAATTTTAATTTAGTTTATTTTATTTAGGTTTTTTTTTTTAATTTAGGGTTTAGTTTTAGTTTTTTATTTTTAGGTTTAGGTTTTTTATTTATTTTATTTTTTATTTTAAATTTATTTTATTTTATAGGTTTAGTTTATTTATTTAGATTTTTTATTTAGATTACATTTTTATCTATTTTATTTTATTTTTATTTTTATGTTCTATTTTATTTTTTTAGATTTAGGTTTAAGTTTAGGTTTTTGTTTAGGTTTTTATTTTATTTTAGTTTATTTTTTAGTTACTTTATTTTAGGTTTATTTAGTTTAGGTTTTAGTTTTTTATTTTAGGTTTAGTTTAGGTTATTATTTTTTAGTTTAGGGTTTATTTAGGATTTAGTTTAGGGTTTAGGGGTTTAGGTTTAGGTTTAGTTTATTAGGTTTATTTAGTTTAGTTTAGGTTTAGTTTTGGGTTTAGGGTTTTTTATTTAGGGTTTAGGTTTTTTATTTTATGTCAGGTTTTATTAGTTTGGGGTTTATGATTTATGGTTTTTTTATAGAGAACAAATTATATTCAACATTTCTTCTTTTTTGATTTTATTAGTTTTTAGACAAGTGATGTCATACATAAAGAGCATGAATAGAGCAAATCATTTTATAACTAGAATCATCTCTTTTTTTATTATTTGTTCTTTTATTTATTTTTAGTAGTAGATAATCATATTTTTTCCAATTTATTTTATTTTTTTTTTTAGATCTTTAGTTTACTTTATTAGATTTAGCATGGTTATGGTGATGTCCATTTAGGTTATGCCCATTCATAGGGTTTAGTTTAGGTTTAGGTTTATTAGGTTTAGATTTTTATTTTTTATTTTATTTATTTACAATTAGTTTAGTTTAGGTTTGGGGTTTAAGTTTAGGTTTAGGGTTTAGGTTTATTTAGGGTTTAGGTTTAGTTTAGGGTTTAGGTTTTGTTTTTGGGTTTAGTTTAGGGTTTAGGGTTAGTTAGGATATAGTTAGTTTTAGGGTTTAGGGTTTAGGGTTTTAGGGTTTAGGGTTTAGGATTTAGGTTAGTTTTAGGTTTAGGTTTTAGATTTAGGTTTAGGATTTTAAAATTAAAGTAGTATGTTTAGGTTTATTTAGTTTATATAGTTTATTTTTTATTTTAGTTTATTTTTATTTTTTATTTAGATTTTTATTTTTATTTTTTAGTTTATTTATTTTAGTTTATTTATTTTATTTTAATTTTTTATTTTAGTTTAGTTTTAGGTTTAGGTTTAGGTTTATGTTTATTTTCTTATTTTATTATATATTAATTTATTTTAAGATTAGATATTTTAGTTTATGATTAGGTTTAGGTTTTTTTATTTTTTTAGGTTTAGGTTTTAGGTTTTTATTTTAGTATTATTTTTAGGTTTTACTTTTTATTTTAGGCATAAGTTTATTTTTAGTTTATTTTATTTTATTTAGTTCAGGGTTTAAGTTTAGGTTTTATTTATTTTAGATTAGGTTTAAGTTTATTTTATTTTATAAATTTTTTTTATTTTATGTTAAGTTTTTATTTTTAGTTTAGGGTTTAGGTTTTATTTATTATTTATTATTATATTTTTTATTTTAGGTTTATTTAGGTTTAGGTTTTTTTTAGCTTTATTTTATTTAGTTTTTTCTTTATTTAGGTTTTTATTTTAGCTTTATTTTAATTTTATTTAATCTAGCTTTTATTTATTTTATTTTAGTTTTTTTTTTTTATTTTATTTTATTTTTAGGTTTAGGTTTAAGCTTTAGTTTATGTTTTTATTTTATTTTATTTCTTTATTTTATTTAGGTTTAGGTTTTTTACTTATTTTATTTGTAGGTATTATTTACTTTAATTTTAGATTTTTAGGTTTTAGGGTTTGGTTTAGGGTTTAGTTGGTTTTTTTTATGGTTTAGGGTTTTAGGGTTTAGGTTTTATGATTTAGTTTTAGTTTAGGTTTAGGTTTAGTGTTTATTTTAGTGTTTAGTTTAGGTTTATTTAGGTTTTAGGTTTAGGGTTTTTTAGGTTTAGGGTTATTAGGGTTTTTTTAGGATTTGTTTAGTATTTAGTTTAGATTTAGGTTTAGGTTAAGGTTTAGGGTTTAGGGTCTAGGGTTTGGGTTTATTAGGTTTTTAGTTTATTTAGGTAAGTTTTAGGTTTAGGTTTTATTTAGATTTATTAGTTTATTTTTTTTTTAAATTAGTATAGGTTTTATTTATTTAGTTTATTTTTATTTATTTTAGTTTATTTTATTTTTTTATTATTTTTATTTAGCTTTATTTTTTATTTTTATTTCGTTCAGTTTATTTATTATAAATCTATTTATTTTAGTTTTTGTTTTTTATTTTAGTTTATTTTTTAGGTTTAGGTTTAGGTTTATGTTTATTTTAGTTTAGTTTTTTTTATTTTTTTTTAGGTTTAGGTTTTTATTTTTATTTTTAGGTTTAGGTTTAGGTTTTATTTTGGGTTATTCTTAGGTTTATTTTTTAGGTTTATTTTATTTTAGTTTATTTTATTTATTTAGTTTTTAGGCATAGTTTATTTTAGGTTTAGTTTAGGTTTTATTTATTTTAGTTTTGTTTATTTTAATTAGTTTAGGTTTATTTTATTTTAATTAGTTTGGTTTTTTTTTTTTAGTTAGGGTTTAGGTTTATTTTCTATTTATTTTTAGGTTTATTTTAGGTTTTATTTAGTTTTTATTTTATTTTATTTTAGGTTTATTTTATTTTCATTTTATGTTTAGTTTTATTTTATTTAGGTTTTTTTATTTTTGGGTTTATTTTATTTTTAGTTTAGTTTTGGTTTTATTTTATTTTAGTTTAGTTTTATTTTTTTTATTTATTTTATTTTTTTAGTTTAGGTTTTGGTTTAGTTTAGGTTTAGGTTTTGGTTTTAGGTTTTATTTTATTATTTATAGGTTTAGGTTTTAATTTATTTTTTTAGTTATTTAGTTTATTTTAATTTTTAGGTTTTATGGTTTTGGTTTAGGGTTTAGGGTTTAGGTTTTAGTTTATGGTTTTTTTAGGGTTTAGGGTTTTAGGTTTGAGGTTTATTTAGGGTTTATATTGATAGGTTTTAGGGTTTAGGTTTAAGGTTTAGTTTATTTATAGTTTAGGGGTTTAAGGTTTGGGTTTAGGTTTAGTTAGAGTTTTTTATATTTTTTAAAATTAATTAATTTAGGTTTAGTATTTAGTTTATTAGTTTATTTTTTATTTTAGTTTTTTTTAGGTTTATTTTTATTTATATTTAGTTTATTTTATTTATGGAGGTAATTTTAGTTATAGAATTTATAGTAGTGGTATTTAGGGAATAAGTCATTAGTGGATTTAGATATTTAGGCTCTATTGTTTAAAATGATGGTGAAATAGATGAGATGTTAAGTAGAAATCAAGTTGGATGGTTGAGTGGAGGAAGGCATATTGTGTGATAGAAAAGTATTGCAACTTAAAGGAAAATTTTATAAGATGGTGGTAAGATGATTTATGGTGTTAATGTTAATAAAAATCATGAGACTAAGTTAAGGGTTGCAGAGATGAGGATGCTTAGGTGGATGAGTGGCTTTACTCTTAGAGATAAAATTCAAAATGTGTATGTTCAAGAAAAAGTTGGAGTAGCTCCAATGGCAAATAAAATTAGAGAGAGTGCCCTTAGATGGTTTGTCCACATAAAGCTTCAGCCGTCTAATGACCTAGTTAGCATAGTAGATGCATTATATTTTCCTTACATTAATAAAGGTAGAGGTAGACCTAAAAAGACATGGTTAAGATGTATAAAAAATGACTTTAGTATACTTGAATTGAATGAGAATTTGACACATAATAAGACACAATGGAAATGAAGGATTCATGTAGTCGACCCCACTTAGTGGGATAATGGCTTGTTGTTGTTGTTGATGTTGTAGTTTAGTTTATTTATTTTAGGTTTATTTATTTTAGTTTAGGTTTTTTATTTTAGTTTATTTTTAGTTTTTACATTTAGGTTTATTTTTTAGTTTAATTTTTTATTTTATTTTTTTATGTTTAGGTTTATTTTTTTTATTTTTAGGTTTAGGTTTAGGTTTTTATTTTATTTTTTTAGGTTTAGGTTTTAGGTTTTTATTTTAGGTTTACTTTTAGGTTTTATTTTTTTGTTTAGGTTTATGTTTATTTTTAGTTTTTTTTATTTGGGGTTTAGGTTTAGGTTTAGGTTTCTTTTTGGTTTTAGTTTTAGGTTTTATTCTTTTTTTTTTTAGGTTTATTTTTTTTTTATTTTTGTTTAGGTTTATTTAGTTTTTATTTTTGATTTTTTATTTTAAGTTTAGTTTTTATTTTATTTAGGTTTTTTATCTTTTAGTTTCATTTAGGTTTTATTTATTTTATTTTAGTTTAGTTTTTAATTTTTATTTTATTTTCATTTTATGTTTTTATTTTTATTTTTATTATTTTATTTTTTATTTTTTTGTTTAGGTTTTATTTATTTTATTTTAGTTTATTTAGTTTAGGTTTGGTTTTTTTGGGTTTAGGTTTAGGGTGAGGTTTAGGGTTTAGGGTTAGGGTTTAGCATGTTAGGGTTTATATTTTATGTTTAGGGTTTAAACTTTAGGTTTAGGGTTTAAGTTTAGTTTAGGTTTAAGTTTAGTTTAGGTTTAGGTTTAGTTTATTTATAGGGTTTAGTTTATAGTTTATAGTTTAATTTAAATTTTAGTTTATTTTATATTTAGGTTTAGGTTTAAATTATTTTTAGTTTAGGTTTAGATTAGGAGGTTTAGGCTTTAGTTTAGTTTAGCTTATAGTTTAGTTCATTTTTATTTATAGTTTTAGTTTAGTTTAGTTTAGTTTAGTATTAGTTAGGGGTTTAGTTTAGTTTAGTTTAGTTTTTAGTTTAGGGTTTATAGTTAGGGTTTAGGGTTTTTTTAGAGTTTAGTTAGTTTTAGGGTTTAAGGTTTACGATTTAGGGTTTATGTTTTAGGGTTTAGGGTTTAGGGACTAGGGTTTTTTTTTAAAACAAAATTAAGTAAATTGGTAGGTTTAACTTTATTTACTTTATTTAGTTTATTTTTTATTTATTTTAGTTTATTTTTTATTTATTTTATTTAGGTTTATTTTTTATTTTTATTTAGTTTAGTTTATTTATTTTAAGTTTACTTATTTTAGTTTAAGTTTTTTTATTTTATTTTACTTTTAGGTTTGGGTTTAGGTTTAGGTTTATTGGTTTATTTAGGTTTTTTTAGGTTTATGTTTTAGGTTTTTTATTTTAGGTTTAGTTTAGGTTTTATTTTTTTAGTTTAGTTTGGGTTTATTTTAGTTTATTTTTTTTATTTTATTTAGTTTAGGTTTAGGTTTATTTATTTTATTTTAGTTTATTTTAGTTTAGGTTTAGGTTTATTTTATTTAGTTTTGTTTTATTTTAGGTTTAATTTTTTTTAACTTAAGGATTTAGGTTTTATTTTTTATTTTAAGTTTTATTTTAAGTTTATTTTTTTTAGGTTTAGGTTTTATATATTTTATTTTATTTTATTTAGTTCTTTTATTCTTAGGTTTATTTTATTTTAGTTTAGTTTAGGTTTTTTATTTTTA
Source organism: Cymbidium sinense (assembly GCA_021442155.1). NCBI lineage: Eukaryota > Viridiplantae > Streptophyta > Magnoliopsida > Asparagales > Orchidaceae > Cymbidium > Cymbidium sinense. Next base: position 180,788,418 of record CM038217.1, on the reverse strand, counting down.
TTATTATATTTATTAGTTTATTTTATTTTATTTAGGTTTAGATTTAGGATTTAGTTTAGGTTTTTATTTTATTTTGTTTTGTTAGTTTATTTAGGTTTACGGTTTTTTATCTATTTGATTTTTAGGTTTTATTTAGTTTAGGTTTAGATTTTTAGGATTTTAGGGTTTAGGGTTTAGGGTTCAGGTTTAAGGTTTTAGGGTTTAGGGTTTTGAAGTTTTAGGCTTAGGGTTAGGGTTTAGTTTAGTGTTTAGACTTTAGGTTTATTTATGGTTATTCATTTATGGTTAGTTTAGTTTAGTTTTAGCTTTATGGTTTTAGGTTTAGGGTTTGGTTTAGGTTTAATTTAGGGTTTTAGGTTTAGGGTTAGATTATTTTTAAAGTTTAGTTAGGTTATTTAGCTTATTTTTATTTATTTTAGTTTATTTATTATTATTTTTTTATTTAGGTTTATTTTTTTTATTTATTTAGTATAGTTCAATTAGATTATTTATTTTAGTTTAAGTTATTTTATTATAATTTATTTTTTAGGTTTAAGTTTAGGTTTATGTTTATCTTCTAGATTAGTTTTATTTTTATTTTATTTTTTAGGTTTAGGTTTTATTTTTTTTTTTAGGTTAAGGTTAAGGTTTTTATTTTATTTTTTTAGGTTTAGGTTTTAGGTTTTTATTTTATGTATATTTTTAGGTTTTTATTTTTAGTTTAAGTTTAAGTTTATTTTTAGATTATTTTATTTTATTTTTTTTAGGGTTACTTTATTTTAAGATTAGGATTAGGTTTAGGTTTTATTTATTTTAGTTTAGGTTTATGTTTATTTTATTTTTTTATTTTAGGTTTAGGTATTTTTTTAGTTTGGCTTTAAGTTTTATTTATTATTTATTTTTATGTTTTATTTTTAGGTTTAGGTTTTTATTTAGTTTTTATTTTATTTTATTTTTAGATTTACTTTATTTTTATTTTATTTAGGCCTTTATTTTTAGGTTTATTTTATTTTTTAGTTTAGTTTAGGTTTTTATTTATTTTATTTTATTTTAGTTTTATTTTTATTTTATTTTATTTTTAGGTTTAGGTTTTAGTTTAGGTTTTTATTTTATTTAATATTTTTATTTTATTTAGGATTATGTTTTTTTAATTATTTTATTTTAGGTTTTATTTTGTTTAAGTTTAGGTTTTTAGGTTTTTAGGCTTTACGGTTTAGCATTTAGGGTTTAGAGTTTAGGGTTTATGGTTGTAGGTTTTAGGGTTTAGGGTTTAGTTTAGGGTTTAGGTTTAGTTTAGATTTTAGGTTTAGGGTTAAGTTTTTTTTCTAGGGTTTGGGTTTTGATTTTTTATTTTTTTAAGAGAATAAATTTAGATTCAACATTTCTTCTATTTGATTTCATCAACTAGTTAAATGAGGAAGTGAGGTAATCAAACCTCCTTGGGGCTGGTATAACCTCATGTTCCAGGATGTCTTTATACCCTTACCATTCAATCTTATATAAATCAACACATGAATACAAGAAAGAGAACTCATTATTCATACACTTAAGCTATAAGCACATTCATTTCTTATGTATTTATAACTAGAATCATAACATATATTATTACTTTTCCTTTATAAGATTTTGAAAATTACATTTGGATTTAATAGTGAAAATAGCCACGCATATATTAAATTAAATCAACACATGCAAGCTTACATAAAGGAAATCCATTTTATTTTACTTGATTTTGAAAAGATGGATGGATGAATTCAAATGACATACAAAATTTAACATGATTGGAAGAGGACAATCAAATATAAGCATGTGATTCATTGAACCAAACTAGTTCTTAAGGATAATCAAATCAAATAAGACTATTTAAAGCAAACCAAAGCTTCTTTATTAATTAAGTTTTGGATTTGATTTGATTTAAAGAAGAAGAGAAATCATCACTTGTTGTTTAAAATTCCCACATTAATGATTTGATTTAATTTAGGAAAATGTAATTAAGTTGATTTTATGGGTTAATTAAGTTGAACCCTTAATTAGATGAATTAATTACCTATGTCACCTTAAAGTAATTAACTAAATAATTATGAGCCAACAAGATATGCATGGAAAATAAACTTGAAATGATCCTAGGAATTAAAAGGGGCATAATGCAATTTGCTCATGATTAATAGTTAATTAGATTAAGGTACTTAATTAATTACTCTTATGGTTTTCCCACACATGTGGACTAACCAAAATTTCATTAAACTCCTTTCGATTATTAAACACCTAAAGATGTACCCCATGATTTAATTAATTAAGGTATGATGTGATTATGATTTCAATTTGATTAAGTGATTTAATTTATTAGTTAAATCTTAATTAATTTCATTTTAAAAAAGGGTGAAATGAACTTAAAGGGGTCCCAACCTATTCCTTAGTTCACTTACTATTGAATAATGATTAATAAACTTAATAAACTTAATTAACTAATTTCTTACTATTCATGGGATTAATTAAACATTAATTAACTTAAAAGAGTAGTTAAGGTTTAATTAGTCAATTTTCTTAATTGAGTGAGCAATAAATCCCAAGAAAATCATGGGAGGCATTTATCATCCTATGAAATTAACACATAAAATTTAGGATTAATTACTTAAGCAATTAAAAATTAATTAAGCTAATTAATTTTGTATTTAAATCTTAATTACTATTTAAAATTAGTTAAGATCATTTTTAATTAATTCTCCTTTGAAATACCTTTAAAATGAGTATTTATTTAAAATTTTTTTATTCCTCTATGATTTTTTATGATTTTTAAAAGTTTTAGTTATTAAAAATGATTAATTAAGCTAATTAAAGCCTAATCTTGTTGGCACCACATGGCGTGTTGATGCGACATACTTTCCACATGGCGCTGCGTGATTGACTACTTAAAACTTATCACTTGCCATGTGCGTGAGGATGTGATTTCTCATCACCATTATCTAAATGGACGCTATGATTAACCTCATAGCTTAATAGGATTAAATTAGATAAATCTACTAGATCTAATCATGATCCATTTTTTGATCACCTAGAATGGATGTGCATGATCTAACATCACAGTGAGGAGAATGGATTCATCCATTGCTCACTTGATCGAGCTTACGAGCTCGGATCAACTCCAAAGACACCTTCGAGGAGGGATCCAATGATCAAGATCACACAAGATGCAAGTTTTCTTCAAAAGCTCCAACCCATTTTGGCTAAGGATGGGTTTGGAAGCATACCTCACAGGAGCTCAAGATTGATGGCTCGAACGATTAAGGAAGCTTCATCTAGTTGAGATAAATCCATGTTGAGCAACAATTAGATCAATTCATGGATGTTCACTCAGAAGGCTAAGAATCAATGATTTGGAGCTTTACTTTGATCGAAGTCCCACCTCTGGTGCTCAGGAAGCTTGGGAGATGATTCATTCTTGCTTTGATAGGGAAGGTGTGTGTAAAGTTAATTTGAGTTTGATGAAGATGAGGAAGTTAGGTTGGAAATGGGAGTGTCTTATTTTGGAGGAGACGGGAATAATTTGATCGAGGAGCAGGAGTTTAGGAAAAAGCTCTAGTGGATAGTCTTGGGTAGCTAGAGCTCTGAGGAATGATTTTTGTATGTGTTTGAGTGGAAATGAGGGGGTGTATACCCCCTTTCATCTTGATCGGATGGTGGGATTAAGTTTGGCCTCTCATGGGCGTCCAACCATCTCAGGGAGTCTAAGGTGGCAAGGAGGAGGTGAGTTGGCTCGGCTTTGTTGGTTGAAGGTGTGGAGGTAACTACCAAGGAAAAAACATGGGTGTCCTATGGGCTTTAAATGCTCAAGTGGGGAGGGTAAGGTGATTTCAGCTCTTCTGGGCATGGCTGATCCAACGACCTCTTGGTCATGTTGGGCGTGTCCAGGTGCCTAGGTGGACCATTGGGAGAGTACCAAGTGGCCAAGGAATAAATGACCACTTACATGGGTGATTTGTCATGTGATGCCCTTGACCCAAGGGTAGAATGATCATTTAGCATTGGATTTGATTTGGGATTTAAAATGAGCCAAAAGTGGGTTAGCCCAAATTTCAAGTTAAGAGTTGATTTGGTTAGGTTTGGCTCAATTTGACTCATTTAGGTCAAATAGTTAGGTTGGGACAAGTTGAGCAATTAGTCAAATTGGGTCAAACTAAGGGTTGGATCAAGTTCATAAGATCATTTGGGATGTTTTGGTTCAATTAGTTTGGTTTAGTTTGACATAGATTTGATTTTGGCTCATTTGGATCAAATGGGTTAAGTTGACCAATTTGACCAAATTGGCCAAATTTGCTTGTGTTGGGTGTTGGTTTGGGTTTAGTTGACCAATTGAAGATGATTGTAGGCTTTAGTTTCAATTAATTTGGATTTGGTTTTGATTTAGGCCAACTTGAACCTTTAGGTCAATTTACTAATTAGGTTCAATTGGGTTCAATTGGGTCAATCATAGCTTTGGTCAAGTTCAATAATCAATTTGGAATGAACTTGAGCCATTGGATGCAATCAATTTGGTTTATATTTTGATTTGACCCAATTTGGTATTTTAGGTCAATTTGGGTGAACTTGGGTCAAGATGGCCAGTTGGGTTTGGTTTGACTCAATTAGAGGTCAAGTCATTTCCAAATATTGAGTTTGATTTGGTATGAATCATTAGTTTCAAGGGATTTGGCATAGGTTGCAATTTGGATAGTTTGGGCTCATATGGGTTAAGAGTTTGACTAGGTCAAATGACCAAGTTGATGTGGTTTGACTCAATTTGTGATAATTGATCTACTTAGGGTGATCAACAATCATGATGGGAGGTTTTGATGGGCTTGGTTCAATCCAATTTGGGTAGGAGAACTTATCTCAAATAGGTCAAATTGGCCACTTTGGGTCAAGTGGACCAATTGGGTTTAGTTGGCTTGATTTTGGGTTGAGTTTGATTTAGTTGAGTTTATATATAGATTTGGGATTGATATATAAATTCAATTGCAATTGCTTGGGTTCAAATGGGTTTTGGTTCATTTGAACATTTCAAGTCAAAAGGGTTAAGTTGGGTTTGACTTGGATTTTGGTGTAGATTTCATTTATATTTGTGAATATGATTGAAGGTATGATTGATTCATGATAAAATCAATTGAATTTGGGTTTTGGAATGAAATGAATTTGAAGTCCATGGAGTTGGGTCATGTGGCTTAGGTTTGGATTTTTATTTGGTTTGATTTAGTTTTGATAATTTAAATGTATATTTCATTTAAATTTATGAAGATTATTAAGAATATGATTAATTTATTAGAAAATTGATTGAGTTTGACTTGATTTGGATTAAAATTTTGCTAAGTCCATGGGATAGGTCATGTGGCTTAGGAAGGGTTTTGATTTAATTTGATTTAGTTTGATTTAGTTTTGATCATTTGAATGTAGATTTGATTTATATTGAGGAAGATGATTGAAGATATTAATTGATTATGAGAAAATTAATTGATTTTGAATTTAATTGGATTAAGATTTGGCTAAGTCCATGGGATAGGTTATATGACTTAGGAATGGGCTTCAATCATTTGGTTTTAGAATTTTAGTTTGGATTTTGATTTGAATTGAACCTAACGTTTGGTTTACGAAGGTGAACATTGATTGGATTTGGGTTGTAGGGTAGGTGGATTATCCTAATCCTTAAGGCATAACCTAATCCTATAGTTAACCCATCTAAGTCTTTAAGCTTAGGTTAAGTGTTTACCTACTTATTAGAAGTGTCTTATAACTAGAAGTCTTTGTGTAGAAGACACCTAAGTCTATGTTGGGAAAGATTGAATCCACTCCAGTGAACAACAAGCCTTAGGCTCCATAGTGTTGCCCTTTGAGATAGATGATTAAAAGAAGCCAAGTTTCACATTATAGACTGGATACATCTTTTTAACACTTTGCTTGGAGACCATGGATACATGAGAATAATGTAGTTCTATACATCATCGGTGTATGAAGTTTGTGAGAGGTGGGATCATCTACTATGTCAAAGGAGATCCCAAGCCATTTACAATTCACGAGGTCGGCATATATGAGAATATGACTTACTACCTCCCTCAAAATTAGCAAGTCTATTCTCATGAACTGGGCCAAAATTTAAAAATAAAGAAAAAGAAAAAGAAAAATAAAGAGAAAAAGAAAAGAGAGAATGAAAAGAAAATAAAAGGGAGTGGAAATAGACTTGGAGGAGGAAGTGGAGCCTGACATTAGATTCCACCCACAGTTCGTTACTCCATTCAAACATATGGGTAAAATGACCTGACCTCCACTAGATAGAGGAAGAGGCCAGTTTAGAGGCAGTCCCTAGGGTGGAAAACCTCCTTATTGGCCACCCAATATAAGATTTGTCCCAACTACTAGGAGTATACCTGCTACCCATATAGACTTAGAATTTAGTTCATAGATGAGTCTTATATATTTAGCATAACAGACAGCTCTTCTCAGTAGTAGATTCCCTTGGAAGTGACACTTGAGCCAGATAGCGATGAAGACTGGGCTCTAAATCTAAACATAAGTGTATATAAGTCTATATATGAAACAGTTAGGCATTAGTTGGGAACCATAGCTCTAACCTCAATTTCCTTTCAAAAAGATGAGGGTTTGGTAGTTAAGGAAGCCCCTAAGTCATCCATAGGTGTGAAGACTCAGAGGTTCTTTCTGAGAACATCATCCTCAAGTCAAGAAGCTGATGTAGAACTTGAGGATGATTCATATAAATATTTAATAGGATTACCTTTTGATTGATACTTTTCTTATGTTTATAATTTATCAAAGAAAGCATTAATACCACATAAACTTGATTTAGCGATCCATAAATTGGGTTTAAGGACTATTTTCCATGGAGTTATGAAGAGATTCCTAGATTGGATCTTGATTTAGCGATCCATAAACTAGCAATAGAGCTTATTGCTAACCCTATCAAGCAAGCTCCTAGACACATGCAATTAAACATGGAATAATAGGTCATTTTTGAAGCCAAGAAACTGATCGATACTGGCTTCATCCGAGAAGGAAACTACCCTACCTGGTTAGCTAGCATTGTCCCAGTTAAGAAAAAGAATGGTCAAATTCACATATGCGCTAATTTTAAGGATTTAAATAAGGCATGTCCAAAAGAAGAATTCCACTACCAATCACAGAATTGATGGTGGGCATTACCTCATCTCATGCAATCTTCTCGTTCATGGATGGCTCATCTAGATATAACCAAATAAAGAAGGCCCCTAAAGGTGAAAGAAACACTGCTTTTAGAACCCCGATCAGAATCTATTACTATAAAGTCATGCCTTAAAGCCTTAAAAATGTCTATACTGCATACTAGTGGGCTATGACTCGAATCTTTGACAAACTCATTCATCATCAAGTCGAGTGTTATGTTAATGATCTTGTGGTCAAAAGTTAAGAAAAGGAAGACCATCTCTTTGACTTGAGAGTAGTTTTCGAATATTTGAGAAAATTTAACTGCAAAATGAACCCCTTGAAGTGTGCATTCAAAGTAGCTTTAGAAAAATTCTTTGGGTTTGTTATCCGACACTAGGGAATCTAAATCAATCCAAAAAAGATCAATACGATATTAGAAATACCACGCCCTAAAAGTTTAACTCAATTCAAATCATTCCAAGGGCGACTGACATCTCTACGATGCATTATATCCAACTTATTGGGATGTTGTCAGCCATTCTTGGCACTTGTTAAAAAGGACACCAAGTTCAAGTGGGATGATAAGTGTGAACATGCCTTCGAAGACATCAAGCATTACCTGATGATGCTATCAGTTCTAGCAGCCCCTATCCTGGGCATGCCGCTCATACTTTACACTGCTACGTTAGATGACTCCGTCGATGCTTTGTTGGCCTAAGCCAATGATGAAGGGAAGGAAAATGAACTCAACTATCTCAGCCGTCATCTAATCCCTACTGAGGCTAATTATCCACCCATTGAGAAGCATTGCCTAGCTTTAATCTTTGCATCAAAAAAGCTACAACACTACATGCTTCCTCATAAAGTGAACTTAATCTATATCATCAATCAACTATAGTATCTCATGACATGGCTGACGCTATCGGATGATTGGTATGATGGTCCATGATCCTCTCATAGTTTGACATTACCATCGTACCCCTTCGTGTGGTGAAAGGACAAGTGCTAGCATATTTCTTAGTAGCACATGCACTTCTTATTGACTCTCTGTTTAGTGATGATCTTCCCGATGAAGAAATCATGAACTTATGGGATACTAACATTCAGTGCTTGACATGGTACTTTGATGGTTTGGCTTCCTCTCAAAGAGGATAAAAACCATAATCTACTATTCCAGGAAAGGCAGGGGTAGGAATAGTTCTCTTAACTCTGGACAATGATGTGATGACATTCATATATCATCTACCCAATCCTTGCACTAGCAATGAAGCCAAATATGAGCCTTTGATTAGCCATTACTCTAAGTATCCAGAGCATCAACATCTTTGGGGATTCTTAGCTAGTTCTCAACCAAAGCATTGGGTCTTATAAAGTTATAAAGCTCAAACTCCATCACTACCACAACTACACCATGGAGTTGTTGGCCCAAATCCCAGAGGCTACCATTTATAAGATTTCTCGAGGAGAGAATTCCATAGTGTATTCTTTATCCAAGCTTGCTAAGGAGTTGGTATGTCTGGAGGATGAGTCCATACCAATAAATTTCCAAAATAGATTGATCAAATCCAAGAAGGTTATAAAGCCCATGCTCTTATTCCTTGTTGATATTCAACTCATCAAAAAGTACTTTCTGGAAGGGAAAGTTTTCATTGCCAAGAAGGACGAGGAGTTAGATTGGAGGCAAGATTCATGGATTAACTAAATAAAGGCAAACTACCTAAAGAGAAGTCCCAAGCCCATCAGATGAAGTAGAGAGCACTTTGATATGCTCTTGTGGATGATGTCTTGTATCGACAATCTTTCGATCATATCTAGCTATGTTGTTTTGACAAGCATGAAGCCCATTAGATCATTATCGAGGTACACTCTAGATTATATGGGCCAACCATTCTGATCTGAAGATGAAAGCTAAGATCAAGAGACTAAGATACTACTGGCCATCGATGATCAAAGATTACATCGATACATCTAGGCGATGCCACTAATGTCAAATATATGATGTGGTCCTGCACCAACGACCCAACATTCTACATCCTACATTGGTCTCATGGCCATTTGAGTGTTGGGGTACCGACATAATGGGTCCGATTGATCCTCATTCTTCCAAAGGTCATCGATTCATCTTAGCTGCTACTATCTACTTTTCCAAATGGGAGAAGGTGATTTTGCTCAAAGAGGTCACAGGTCAACATGTGCTCCATTTTTTTAGGAACCATATCATATATAAGTTCGGAATGCCTCAATGAATTATATCTAATAATGGTATTACATTCAAGAGCACCAATATCAATAACTTTGCCCAAAGACATATCATAGATTAAAGATATTCAACCATCAACTACCCAAGGGAAAAACAAAACTCTCATCTAAATACTAAAAAGATATTCGATAATAATAAGAGATAGTGAGATAAGCAATTAGTTGAATCCTTGTGGTCCTACCTCACCATATATAGAACTCCAACTCAGTCTACTCCTTTCTCCTTAGTGTTTGGGTATGAAGTCATTCTATTATTAGAAGTTCAACTCCATCTCTAAGGACAGTTGTCGATAGCAAGATCATAATAGAGGATAATGCTAAGTTATGATTAGAAGAGCTCAAAGGTTTTGAGGAGAGATGACTGCGGGCATGCAAAAACCTCTAGTTGTTCAAAGATAAAATGATTCAAGCTCACAACAAGTTGGTCTGTCCTAGAGCTTTTCAAGTAGGAGAGCTTATTTTAGTTCTAAGGAGACCAATTATTGCATGTCGTAAGATGGGAGGAAAGATTGAATCCACTCGGGAAGGCCCTTTTATCATAGAGAAGGCCTACCAAGAAGGATCTTATCAGCTTATTAATCATAAGGGAGAGCACTCAATGCTTCCAATCAATGGGCTCTACGAAAAAAATTTTATAAATCATGTTTGAAAAAAATTATTATCAATAAAAATTCCATTTCGAATTCAGTCTCTTCCATGTTGAAAGAATTCTTGTTTGTGAATCTTCTATGATGTGTTTAGGGTAGGTGTGTGGAACCCGAGTGGAATTCTATCCTTCATCGAGATAACACAAACAAAAACTACACATAGACATACTTTGAGTTGAGATAATGCTGCTACCCTACTAATTGTGTCTACTAGTGTGTCAATTTCTTGCTTTCAAGGATGTAAGAATGCTACACTTTCCTTTCTTGTTTGGGCACTGCACACCGATGAGCATCTTGTTAGTTTGGTAGGCCTTACTGTGTGGCCGGTAAGCTACCTCATGTTGGCTTCATTTAAGAGGATGCGAGTCTGCTATGCTTTCTTCTTGGATTAGCCTTCATGAGTATATTCAAGGTTTAGTATAAGTCCCCCAACGGTGCCTTCCCTCTTGATTGCTTCAAGTCTAGATCCAGTCCTTCCTCGGGGCTCCCCGCTTAGTAGTTGCTCTAGGTCAGATAACATCTTCCCCGCTAATGACAGACTATCCTGATGATCAGTTCCACTTAAAAATTTGTAAGCCTACACTCTTTCTTTCTAGATTGATCATTTTAGATCGACGGGCACCTTAGGTTGGTTTGTTCTCACTATGCTGATGACCACACCACTCATGCTGATGGATACACCATAGGTTGGTTGGTTCTTGCACCTTAGGATACACCACTCATTGAAGATGTAAGTTTGTTATGCTATCTCTTTGAGTTGGCCATGGTACACATATAGGCTTTCTTTTCTAGGGCTTAAGATAATGTCCCTAGTAGCACCTCCCCTGTGGGAACTATATTTGGATCACATTCTTTGTGACCAAATTTAGAAACTACCCGAGTTACTATCGGATTGGACAGTTCTCCTTTCCTAGTAACCACCCCTGTGGTTCGAGAATCCATCTTTTGGATGTGCAGATTCTCCCTTGGTCCAGTATGTCTAAGATAGGTCAAGGATGACATAGGCCCTTTCAATGTGGTCCCTTGCACACCAACAGGGTCCATGCAAACATATAAATAAAATATATATTCACTTGTGAATTAGAAGGACACCCCTAACAGTACCTTTTCCAAAGCAGACATCTGATCTTTTGGGTAGTGTCAGCAAAACTCCCAATAAGAATCACCTCATTACTCTTGAGTTGATATAAGTTCTCAGCAGCATTCACTCAGTAGTAGCCCCTAAGTCGAATTTGATTTGTTGTGCTGCAAATAGGTCACCCTAGCAATTGTTCCCTGTTTTAGAAGATGTAAGTCTCTTATGCCTTCTTCCTAACACTGTTGTTACTCACTGAAAGGCAACCCCTTAGGTTGGCTAGCTCTACCCCATAGCCAGTAGACTATCCCTTTGGATTTGTAAATCTGTGGTAGGACAGTCCAATATAGTCCCTTCTCTGTGGGTCCATCGTGCACCGACATGATCCATAAATTAAATCAATCAAATTTTATCGAGCTCACATCCCCAGTGGATATGCCCTCAATTCAAAATTAAACTAAACCAGACAAACCATATCAAATCACATGAAATTAATTTAAAATTTATCCTGACTACTTTTGAGTTGATTGAAGACCCAGCAGCATTCACTCAGTAGTCGCCCTAGGTTAGGTTTGATTTATTGTGTATCCAACAGGTCACCCCAGCAGTTGTTCCTCACTTTAGAAGAGGTAAGTTTTCTATGCCTTCTTCCTAGCATAACCATTGCACACTGAAAGGCAACCCCTTAGGTTGGCTAGCTCCCACAACCCGTAGACTATCCCTTTGGATTTGTAAACCTGAGGTAGGTCAAGTTTGATATAGCCCCTTCTCTGTGGGTCCATCGCACACCGATAGGGTCCATACATTAACTCAAATAAAATTAAACCTAATCTAATTTTTTCCAATGGAGTTAAATCACACCCTTCTCTCCAGTGGATCCTATAATAATATATAAACAAGTCAACTAAACAAATAAAATTCAAAACCAACCTCCCCAATGGAACCAAATTAAACTAACTCCCTAGTAGAGTTTAAATCAAAGAAGTCCAACCAAACTCATATGCCCAATGGATACATCCCCAAACAAATCTATGAAATCAAACTAAAATCCTAGTCTCTAATAGATAGCCCAAACATGCTTCCCTAGTGGAAGGTTCATATACCCGATCCCCGAGGGACTCGAGCCCATATCTTTAGCAGATATGTCCCCACATTAATTTAAACAAAATAAATTAAAGTCAATTCAATCTTAATCTCTGGTGGAATATAGATTCTTATTCAAAGTGGATCCTCTTTCCATAAATCATATAATCAAATCAAATTTAAACCTTATCCCCAACAGATTTTTTTCTTTTTTTCCCTCAACATAGACCCCTCACATGTCATGTCCAATGCATGTGTGATCCCCTAGCAGATCTTCCTCCATGTCCTTAACATGAAATTCTCATGATTAAAAAGCCAAGTATTACATTTGCATTAAAAGATCAAAATAATTAGAAAATACAATGAGTATGACTCTAAAGTAAAAATGGTTCCTATCCTATCCTCCCTCAACAAAAACAACAACTTGGGAGGGAGTGTTTCGCTATCATCAGTAAGCCAAACAAAATTATAGTTGAAGATGAATTTAGAACAAAAATCAACAACTCTAGGGTTGTCTCTGTATATATGGTGAAAGGGTGGATATCGAACTCGTAAACCTATGCTGCATTGGAATAGCTGGAGGTCCAATTGCTACTCATGCTATGTTGGAGAGCTTCAATGGCGTGTTGTCTCCTTCTATAATAACTCTATTGCTTTCCATCATCCACAGCTTCACAATATTTTTTATGCTAAGAATGGCTTCCAATTATACCTAAGTGTTGTCCCAATAGACCATTTGAATGCCCACAGCTTTAACAAGTTCACCTTTGTCATTTTGGATCGAATCTTATTGATTCGGAGGATAGAGCCCCATCCACATTAAATTTGAGCCAACTAGTACGGGGATTGGGGAGACACCAAGACAAAGTAAGAGACAACCCCAAGGATCAATTGGTGTCCCATTGCTACTTGATGACAAATTTATGAGTGTAGGTAAGAGCTTTCAAAATAGTAGCGACCATGATAACAGGGGTGGCAAAGGGGTGGCCATGTTTCTTGGCCCCTATCCCTCCAATTTTAATAAACAATGCTACAATATATCTGCCCATCCACTGCGATGATTTTTCACACCTAAGATTTGGGACAATTTTTCAGTCTACATAGAAGCAAGAGGAAAGTCAATTTTCCAAGAAAGGTTCACTAAAATTCTCGGTAAAGTCTTACTCGACTCAAGATGATAAAATAACTATTTATTAGAAAGGCATATGACACCATAGTGGCAAAGATGAGAGATCAATTTCTTCTCCTATACAGTTTGAGCAAGTAAGCTAGTTAGAGAGAAAGATTGACATATAAAATAATTTTAAAAGTATCCAGCATACTCATTTATTTCAAGGATAGAAAATGTAACATCTCGCTTAAAAAAAATTGAACGGACTTATTCCTGTTCAATTGAACCAACTAATCCCGGTTCAACTGAAGCGCCATTAGTTGGTTCCGCTATTAAAAAGAGACGGAAGGAGGAGATAAATACTACCATCGAGCCGAGCCGAGCTGAGTCGAGCCAAGCCGAGCCGAATGAGCGAGAGAGCAGGGAAAAAGGAAAAGAGAGAGAGAGGAGTTCAAGCGATGAGAGAATTCTTGTTCAAGAATTGTGGAGTCAACAATCGAGCGGGTTAGTTGCCTTTTTAATCATGATGATAGATACTGGAACTTGGCTAGCTCTTGACTGTTGGCTATTTGGTTTAATCGAGGTAAGTTAGCTATAAATGGATGGGATATTTCCCTTATTATCCATTTGGCTGGTAGCACCATATGTGATTGTAACCCTTCTTCTAAAGTTTGGATGCTCATATATCCTGTTGCTCCTTGAGATGAATGTGACTGAGTTTGAGCCTTATCTAAGATTTTTATCATTTTGTTCCTTTTATGTACTTTGTTTTTCCTTATTTATAGATGCTTATCTCAATCTTAAGTTCTTTGTAGGTTTGTGGTAGGTTTTTGAGTTGTAGGTGGTTTTTCCATCTGTTAGAAGATTTCGAGAAATAGATGGCTTTGGCAGCCCTTCTTGGAATTTTGTGATGTTTCTTTCTTAGTTTTTGTTATTTCTTTCTTTTGCTTTGGTTTTCTTGTAATAGGCAAGGAATTTATCTCTTTAGGCTAACTGTAGCTCTTTGAGCAGTAGTTTAGAGATTTATCCCCTTTATGGACCATGTATCCCTTTCTTTTGGAAATAAAATTCTCCCACTTTTGATTTAAAAATAGTGGTGGTGGGGGATCTCGAGGTGCTGGAGGATATGGAGGTGGTGGTTGGAGCAGTGGAGGTGGGAGGAGTGACAGAGGTTATAGCCATGGTGATGGCAGAGGAAGAGAATGGAGATATGATGGTGGATCCTGCTACTCGAGAGTCCACGGTGGTTATGATTGCAAATGGAGAAACTGAAAAATGGTCGATCCGATCTGCTGCTTATGGAACAATTTCTTAATAGTAGAGATAGTTATAGTTATCTAGGGTTTATATTTTCTGTATGGATACTCATTTTTTATCTATGTCATTGCTTGTGCTAAGAAAACTTTGTGTGTTACATGGTTGATGAATTCGAAAATAAGAAATGTTGAATCTGAATTTGCTCTCTCTTAAAAAAAATCATAAATCATAAACCCTAAACTAAAACTTGAACTAGAAAACTTAAACCTGAACCTTAAACCCTAAACACTAAAATGTTAAACCCTAAACTCTTAAACTTAAACCCTAAACCCTAATCGATAAACCCCAAACCCTAATCCCTAAAAACCTAAACTAAACTAAACCTAACCTATATGGTTGATAACCTAAACCTAAACTAAATAAAACATAAAAATATAATAATGAAAAAAACCTAAACCAAAAAAAAATAAAAAATAAAATAAAATAAAAACATAAACTAAAACCTAAACCTAAAAGAACATAAAATAAAAAATAAAACTAAACTTAAATAAAATAAATAAACCTAAACTAAACTAAAAAAACCTAAATAAAATAAAAACTAAACCAAAAATAAAAATAAAATAAACCTAAAATAAAATAAAATAAAAACTAAATGAAAACCTAAACATAAAAAATAAACCTAAAAATAAATAAATAATAAAACCTAAATCCTAAACTAAAAAAAATCTTAAACATAAAATAAAAATAAAAAAAACCTAAACCTAAAAATAAATAAAACCTAAACCTAAACATAAACTTAAACCTAAACTAAATAATATAAAATAAAATAAAAAATAAAACCTAAACTAAAATTAAAGCATAAAAAAATCTAAATAAACCTAAAACCTTAACATTAAAATAAAATAGAAACCTAAACCTAAACCTACAATAAAAATAAAACCTACACCTAAAAATAAAATAAAAAAATAAAACTAAACTAAAATAAACCTAATCCTAAACCTAAACATAAAAATTAAACTAAAATAAAAAACCTAAACTAAACTAAATAAAAATAAAAATAACCTAAATAAAAATAAAAAATAAAATAAACAAAAATAAATAAAAGAGATAAACTAAATAAACCTAAACAAACCATTTTACTTAACTTTAGAAAAAAAAAAGAAATAAAAAAAAACCCAACCCTAAACCCTAAACCATAAACCCTACCCTAAACCTTAAACCCTAAAACTAAACCCTAAAACCTAAACCCTAAAATCCTAGGCCTTAAACCCTAACCCTAACCCTGACCCTAAACTGGGTTAAAAATGTTAAACCCTAAACCAAACCTAAAATGTAAACCCTAAACCTAAAACCTAAATCCTAAACCTTAAACCCTAAAAACCAGTAACACTAAACCCAAAACCCTAAACCCTAAACACTAAACCCTAATAAAACCACAAACCATGAACCTTACCTTAATCCCCTAACCTACAAATAGAAATAAAAAAAAAATAACATAAACTAAAACCTAAACCTAAGCTAAATCAAAACCTAAAATAAAATAAAATATAAAATAAAACTAAACAAAAATAAAATAAATAAAACCTAAACTAAAAAAAAATAAAATAATCTAAAACCTAAATAAAATAAAACTAAACCTAAAATGAAAATAAAATAAACTTAAGATAAAATAAGATAAAATTAAATAAAACCTAAACCTAAAAATAATCCTAAAATAAAACTTACAAATAAATAAAAAATAACACCTAAACCCTAAACAAAAAAAAAAACCTAAACTTAAAATAAACATAAAGTCAATATTATAAAATAATTCTAAACCTAAACTAAAATAAACAAAACCTAAACCTAAGCCTAAATTAAACTAAACCTAAACCTAAACCTAAACTAAATAAAATAAAATAAAAATAAAAATAAACCTAATCCTAAACTAAAAAATATGACCTAAAAAAACCTAAAATAACATCATAAACCTAAACTTAAACCTAATAATAAAAAATAAAACCTAAACCAAAAAAAATAAAATAAAAATAAAACTAAACTCAAAAATAAACCTAAACTTTAAAAAAAACTAAAAAAAAAAACCTAAACTAAAATAAATAAACCTAATATAAATAAACTAAATTAAATAAAATAAAATAAACCTAAATAAAAATGCAAAATGAAATAAACTAAAATAAACCTAAACTACCATTACTTAATTTAAAAAAAAAATCCTAAGGTAAAAAAAATATAACTTAAAATAGACCTAAAATAATAACCTAAACTTGACCAAAAGAAAACAAAACATAAACCTAAATCTAAAACAAAAAATATAACCTAAAACTAAAAATAAAATAAAAGACACTAAACTAAAAAAAAAAAAAATAAACCTAAATCAAAGAATAAACTAAAATAAAACTAAAACTAAAATAAATAAACTAAACTAAATAAAATAAAATATATAAAATAAAATAAAATAAAATAAATAAATAAAATAAATAAATAAACCTAAACCTATGGTTTACTTAATTTAAAATAAATAATATTAAATAACAAAAAAAAATAATAAAATGCTAACCTAAACCCAAAACTAACTCTAAACCCTAAACCCAAACCTAAACCACAAAACCCTACCACCCTTAACCCTAACTAAACCCTACCTTAAAACCCTCCCAACCTAAATCCTAAAACCCAACCCTAAATCTGAGCCTAAACTCTAAAACCTAAACCACAAATATTAAACCCAAAACTCTAAAACCCTAAACTAAACCTAAGCCCTAAACCTGAGCCAAACCTAAACACTAAACCCTAAAATCTGAACCCTAAGAGAACTAAAACTAAAACCTAAAACCTAAATAAATAAAATAAAATAAAATGAAAAACCTCAATTAAAACCTAAAGAAAACTTAACCTAAAACTAAACTGACCCTAAACCTAAAATAAAATAAAATAGAAAACTAAACTAAAATAAAATAAATAAAAACCTAAACTAAACAAAAGAAATAAAATAAACCTAAAAATAAGAAAACTAAATAAAATTAAAAATAAAGCTAAAAGAAAAATAAAATAAGCCTAAGATAAAATAAAAACTAAATAAAACCTAATCCTAAAAAAATAAACCTAAAATAAATAAATAATAACACTATACCCTAAAGTAAAAAAACCTAAACTTAAAATAAATAAATAAACAAAATTAAATAAACTAAAAAACTAAAATAAATAAAAACCAAAACCTAAACCAAAAATAAACTAAACCTAAACCTAAACCCAAATAAAATAAAATAAAATAAAAAAATAAACCTAGCTAAACTAAAATAAAAACTAAAATAAATAATCTAAACCAAAAAAAAAAATAAAATAAAATAAAAACCTAAACCTAAACCTAATAATAAAAATAAAACTTAAACCTAAAAAATAAAATAAAAATAAAACTAAACTAAAAATAAACCTAAACCTAAAACTAAACCTAAAAAATAAAATAAAAAATCTAAACTAAAATAAATAAACTAATATAAATAAATTAAGTTGAATAAAAATAAAATAAACATAAATAAAAATAAATTTAAATTAATTTATAAATAAATAAATAAACATAAACCTAGGTTTATTTTTTTTTAAAAACCCTAAACCACTACTACAAAAAAAAAACCTACAAATAAACCTAAAATAAAAACCTAAAACCTAATCCTAAAAAAAATAAAATAAAAACCAAAACTTAACTTAAAAGTATAACATGAAACTTAAACCTAAAAAATAAATTAAAAATAAAACTAAGCTAAAAAATAAATCTAAACCTGAACCTAAACCTAAAAAAACTAAAATAAAAACCTAAATGAGAATAAATAAACTAAACTTAATAAAAATAAAAATTAAAAATAAAATAAACCAAATAAACCTAAGCCTACTAGTTTACTTAATTTAAATAAAAAGTATAAAAAATAAAAAATAAGAAAAATAATAAAAAAATCCTAAACCTCAATCCATAAAACCCTCAACCCTAATCCATAAATTGTAAAACCTAAATCCAAAATCCTAAAACCCTAAACCCTAAAACCTAAACCCTAAACTCTATTAAAAAAATCTTAAACTCTAAACCCTAAATTCGATACTAAAACCTAAACCTAAACCCTAAACCTTAAACAGTAAACCCTAAACCCTAAACCCTAAAACCCAAAACAATAAACCCTAAACCTAAAATAAAAACCTAAATATATTAAAAATAAAATATAAACTAAAAAACCTAAACTAATACCTAAACCTAGACTTAAATCTTAAAATAAAATAAAATAGAAAAAACTAAATTAAAATAAAATAAATTAAAACCTAAATAAAAAAAAATTTAAAATAAACCTAAAAATAAAAAACCTAAATAAAATCAAAACTAAACCTAAAATAAAATTAAAATAAACTTAAGATAAAATAAAATAATAAATTAATAAAACCTTAACCGAATAAAATAAAACAAAAAATAAAACTTAAAAATAAATAAAAAATAACACACAAACCCTAAACTAAAAAAAAACATACACCTAAAATAAAAATAAAATAAAGAAAATCAAATAAACCTAAACCTAAACTAAAATTAACTAAAATAAATAAAATCTAAACCTAAAGCTAAAATAAACTAAACCTAAACCTAAACCTAAACTAAATAAAATAAAATAAACTAAAATAAACATAAGCTTAAACTAAAATAAAACCTAAAAAATAAACTAAAATAATAACTTAAAACCTAAACTTTAAAATAAAATAAAACCTAAACCTAAACCTAATAATAAAAATAAAACCTAAAATATAATAAAAATAAAATTAAACTAAAATAAACAAAACCTAAACTAAATAATAAACTAAAATTAAAAAAACTAAAATAAATAAAATATATAATAAAACTAAACTAAATATAAAATACTAAAATAAATAATAAACTAATAAATAAATACCTAACTGTCTGCTTTTTTTTTAAAATCCTAAACTCTCTGAGCCATAACCCAAATCCTAACTGGCTGTAATACTGACCCTGGACCTGACCCTACCCTAAACCATACTGGCCTAAACATGCCATACCCTACCCAAAACCCTAATCCCTCTAAATCCCACCAAAAAAAAACCATAAACAAACTTACCTTACTGGCTAAAACCATGACCATAAACTTAAACTGCCTAACCACTAAACCTGAGCCCTAGCCACAAACCTAAAAAACCCTAAACCTAAACTTAAACTAAAATAAAACCTAAATAACCTAAACCTTAAACCCAAACACAAACACTAAACCTAAACCATAAACCCTAAACCCTAAACCTAAACCCTAAATCATAAAACCCAAACCACAACCTTAAAAAAAACTAAAAATGAAAGCATTAAACTCAAACCTAAACCCCAACCTAAACCTTAAACCTAAAAGAATAAACCCTAAACCTGAACACTAAACCCTAAACACCAAATCCTAAACCTAAGCATAAAGTAACTAAATATAAAAAAAGAAACTATATAAAAAAAAACCCAATAATGGGCAAAACCTTGTGGTAAGAACATCATCAGTGCTCGATCTAGATAGTGGTGGGCTGAAGGCATAGGTGGCGGTTATCATAGTGGAGGTGGAGAATCTGGAGCTGTTGGTGGATATGGAGGTGGTCGTCAGGTAGTGGTGGTTATGGAGGCAGGAGGAGCGATAGAGGTTACAGCCATGCCGGTGGAAAATTGAGAGATCGAGGATATGATGGTGGATCCCATTAATCGAGAGACCGATGTGGTTCTGATGGGAACTGGAGAAACTGAAGAATGCGTGATCCGATCTCCTGCTTATCAAACTATGTCTTTATATTAGAGACGGTTCTAGTTATCTAGTGTTTTTGATTTGCTCTATTCTTACTCATCTTTTATTTATGTTGTCGCTTGTGTCTTAGAAAACTTGTTATGTTACTTAGTTGATCAAATCAAAAAGATGAAATGTTGAATCTAAAATTATTCTCTTTAAAAAAAAACAAAAACTTTAAACCCTAAATTAAAACTTGAACCCTAAATCAAAAACTTAAATCGTAAACCTTAAACCCTGAAAACCCCAATCCCTATACCCTATACCCTATACCCTATATCCTAAACCCTAAACTCTAAAACCCTAAACCCTAAACTAACCTTAAACCTTAAACACTAAACCCTAAAAAGCTAAAAAGCTAAAATTAAACTAAATAAATACTAAAAATAAAATAAATAAAAAACCTAAACCAAAATAAAATAAATTACTTAAAAAATTAAAAAATTAAAATCTAAATTAAAACCTAAACCTAAACCTAAAAAGAAAATAAAATAAAAATAAAAACATAACTAAAATCAAATAAATAAAAACCTTAACTAAACTAAAAAAATAAAAAACCTAAATAAAATAAAAACTATACCAAAAATAAAATAAAAGCTAATTAAACAACTTAACCTAAAAAATAAACCTAAAAATAAACCATAAACCCTAAACAAAAAAAAACATAAACTTATCATTAAAATAAAAAAACCTAAACCTAAACTAAAATAAATAAAACCTAAATTAAAAATAAACTAAACTTAAACATAAACCTAAATAAAATAAAATAAACTAAACCTAAAATAAAAATCTAAAACCTCAACCTAAAAAAATAAAATAAAAACCTAAACCTAAACCTAATAATAAAAAATAAAACTTAAATTTAAAAATAAAAATAAAAATAAAACTAAAATAAAAAATAAACCTAAACCTAAACCTATACCTAAAAAATAAACTAAAATAAAAAAAACCCTAAACCCTAAAATCCTAAAAAATAAACTAAATAAAAAACATAAAATAAAATAAATAAACCTAAAATAAATAAAAATGAAATTGAGCCTAAATAAAAATAAAAAATGAACTAAAATAAATAAAAGATAAACTAAATAAACTTGAATATACCATTTTACTTAATTTAAAAATAAAATAAATAAAATAAAATAAATAAAACCCTAAACCATAAACCCTAATCCCTACAAATCCAGGCCACTAAACCACCCTCTAACTAAACCCAACCCTCCCTAACCTAAACCTCCACTAAACCAAACCCTAAAGCCTTCACTAAACCCTAAATCCAAACCCACAAACCAACCTAAGCCAAACTAACCACCCTAAACTAAACCTGAGCTCCAACTAAACCATAAAACCCACCCTAAACTAAACTAAACCTAAACCCCCAAACCCTAAACCCTAAACCTTAAACCCAAACTAAACCTAAAGAAACTAAATAAATAAAAAATAAACCTAAACCCAACTTAAACTTAAACCCAAACCCTAATAATGGTGAACCTGGTAACATCATCCTAGTCAGATGAGGCAAAGCAGAGGCGGTGGCTTCATGGTGGTGGTGATTGGTGTTATTGGATATGGTGGTGGTCTGGTTATGGGTGGAGGAGTGATGGAGGTTACACAATGGGTGGTGGATGGATAGATTTGGGATATGATGGAGGTTCCGTTGCTAGAGGCTGGTGGTTGATAAATTGGAGAAACTAAAGATCAGCCAATCCGATCTCTTTCATATGGAATTCTCTTTACAGTACAAACAGTTCTAATTATCTAGGGTTTTTTATTTGCTCTATGCATGCTCATTTTTGATTTATGTCATCGCTTATGTCTTAGAAAACTTGGTGCGTTACTTGGTTGGTGAAATTAAAAAGAAGTAATGTTGAATATAAATTTGTTCTCTGTTACAAAAAACCTTAAACCTTAAACCCTAAACCCTAAACTAAAACCTAAATCTTAAACCTAAAACCTAATCCCTAAACCTAAACCCAAACCTAAAACCATAAACCCAAACTAAACCCTAAAGCTTAAAAATAAACCTAAACCACCCTAAACCTAAACCCATAAACCCTAAAACTAAACCATAAACCTAAACCTAAAACCACAATCCTAAACCTAAAAACCATGACCCAACCCCACCCTGATCACTACTCTACCAAAAATCTTTACTCTAAATTCAACTAAACTATTGTCTTATATAACATCATAAACTTATACCTTAACTGGGCCCTCCACCCAAACACTGACCTACTCTAAACCTGAGCTAAACTCTGAGCTAACTAGGCTGATCTAGTCACTAAAACCCAACAGGCTGACTGAGAACTCTTCTAAACTGGGCTGAACTACCTGGCCCTAAATAAACTGGGCTGTCCTAAACTAAACTGACCTAGTGTGAGCTAAACCTGACTTCCTGAGACTCTGAAAACTGGGCCAATCCTGGGCTCTCTGGGCTGACTCCACCTCTGATCTAGTCTTTAACCCAAAACATAAACTTTCTAAACTGACCTCTATCAACTTAAACTGACTGAGCCCACCTGACCCTAACTCTGGGCCCTTCTACTGACCACTGGACCTGAGTCTAAACTACCAACTCTCTACCCTCCTGGGCCCTAAAACTTGTCCTGATGAGCTAATGATGAGCTGAGCCCTTTAAAACCCTGGGCCCTACCTGGGCCTGACCCTATCCTTACTATACATAACCAGGCAACTGCCTAAATCCACTTAACCCTAAACCCTAAACTTTAAACACTAAACCCTAAATCGGCAACCCTAAAACCTAAACTTAAACCTAAACCTAGAGCTAAACCCTAAAAAAAAACCTAAACCATAAACCTAAACCTAAACCCTAAATCTTAAACTTAAACCTAAACCTAAACTAAACCTAAACCCTAAAGTAAACTAAACCTAAACCTATACTGAAACCCATAAACCCAAAAAAAGCTATTGCCCATCCTTTGTCCTTCGTGGATTTCCTTTCCCTCTTATTTTAGCGTCGCTACTTGCCTTTTTGTGTGATTTCATTATTCCTTTCTTGAATCAAAGACTGCTGGGCTATTTTGTGTCTTCATTGGAGTGTCGCTGTGGCATGGCATCTTCCCCAATGATTCCTTGGGGAAAACTAAAGGATCCTATGGATCCTACTAGGGCATCAACTAACTTGGCTTTGACTGCTTCAAAATCATTCAAAGCCATTCCAGTTTGGATTTCTCTCCCTA
This sequence comes from Cymbidium sinense, assembly GCA_021442155.1. Taxonomy (NCBI): domain Eukaryota; kingdom Viridiplantae; phylum Streptophyta; class Magnoliopsida; order Asparagales; family Orchidaceae; genus Cymbidium; species Cymbidium sinense. Next base: position 180,764,851 of record CM038217.1, on the reverse strand, counting down.
ATATGCAAATTTATTTCATTAACCATCAATTCCTTTTTATTATGGGTGCTTTATTTGGTCATCAATTGCAAATTAATCAGACAATGACTACGAAATCTCATCCTTCAGTAGCTAGAATCCTTGTTTAATTAGACATTACCAAGAAACACCCCAAAGAAATCGTTGGGATCTAAAAAATTATGGTTATATATAAAGAATTGAATTTGAAAATTTCCTATCTTTTGTTCTCATTGTAAAATCCACTAGCATAATTTTGAATGTTTCATTCTTCATCCCTCTCCTCCCTAAAAAAAAAAAATCCTTATTAAGGAAACTTCTATTACTAACCTCTAATCACTATTAAATATCAAAAGGTACTTCAAAAAAAGGAATTTTAATGTTCCTAATAAGTATTTTACCCTTACTTCTTATGCAATTCAAGGCTTCTAATGTGCATAAATATTTTTTCTAAACTTTTGGATGATGATTCTATTTCCTCGATTCAATCCTCAGTATCCTGGATTTTATTAATAAAATGAACCTTTGAAGATTATAAATGAGGATATTAATGTTATGTATCATTCAAATTCAATGTAGAGTATGGCTTTAATACCTCATGATAATCAGGTTAAAAAATCAAATTCTAATTTCTAGATTTAGGATGATTTAAATTCTCATAAAGATTTGGCTTTGTCTAATAATTTGGATCATGAAGGAAAGGGCTTTGGTTCACACTTGCCTAAAATAAATATGTGCTCCCTCTTGCTATTCTCGATGCTCATTTGGCTTTAATAAATTCTAATGTCTTGGAAGAACTCATTTCTAATCAGGAGATTTCTCCTAAATCTGTGACTAATGTTGCTAAATCCTCCTCAGATGATGATTATAAGGGAAAAGAAAATGGTTCCCAAACATATCATGCTAAAAAAGAATGTTAAAAATTTCCCCCTCTAATTGCCAAGAAACACTAAATCAGCTACAACCCCTCTCTCCTCTCTTAATTAACATTTTCTTAATCCATTTTTATTTCATTATGTTTAATTTTATTGTTTGGAATGTTAGAGGAATCGATATCCTCTCTATTCGTAACTATATTAGAAATCTTTATCGTATACATAATATTTCTTTACTTATTTTTTCTGGAGCCTCTTATTTATGTTAACAAAACTAACCATGTTGCTAGAATGATCAATTTCAATAAATTTTTCTCTGATGTCAATAATAAATTGGATGCTTTTGGAATAACTTTGTAGAGGTTTCAATTGTTGATGATTTTCAAAAAGTAGTCAATGCTCAAATCTCTTATGGTGATTATTATGTTTTGGGCTTAGATCTGGAAGAAATCTTCTTTAGGATAATTTAAGGAATTTTGCTACCTCTATCAATAAACCTTGGTTTATTGGTGGTGATTTCAACACTATTTTATCACTTCTAAATGAAGTGGTGGTTGATCTCCTAGGATTCATTCCATGGAAGAATTTTCTAATATGATCCATGATTGTAATTTGATTGATATTGGTTTTAAAGGTTCTAATTATACTTGGAAAAACTCTAGACTTTGACAAAGGATGGATCAGATTCTTTTTTATACTCATTAGATTACTCAATGGCATATTACTTATGTCGATCATTTAAGCAAAACCTTGTCTGGTCATGCTCCTCTTTTGGTTTCTATTAAACATAATTCTAATAGATTAAAAATTTCTCATTTTAGATAACATATGGATTCAAAGATATTGATTTTTTTTTAATGTTGTGGCCAACAATTGGAAAGCTCTTTACATCTTAATAATTCGATTATGGGGATGAATAGACTTTGGTTTAATTAAAAGACTTAAGCAAAATTTGGGTTGGTGGAACAAACATTATTAAAACCACTTTGCTAATATAAAGATATGGAAAAATGGTTTGTGATCTTGAGGTCTCTATTATGTCTAATTCTTCTAAGATTAAGGACACTGAGGTGAAAGATAAACATGTTAATTTTCAAAATATGGAAGAGACTTTCAAAAGCGATAGTAAATACATATTGATGGTGAGAGGAATACTAGGTATTTCCATGCTTTAGTTAATAAAAAGAGAGCTTTAAATAATATTCACAAAATTAAAGATTGTAATGGAGAATGAATTATGGAGAATAATGATATTAAGGATTTGGTTATTAATATCTTTAGAAATATGCTCAATAAGAGTTACTCTTATGAAACAATTTCTAAATTGCACTTGATTCCTTCTATTATTATCAATGATGATAATGATTTGCTTATTATTATTCCTAATGATGAAGAAATTTTTAAAGTTCTTAATAGCATGAGCATAGATTCTGTCACTTGTATGGAGGGTTTCACTACTCAATTTTTTCAAAATTGTTGGTTTATTATTAAAAAATAATTTCATTGAGGTTGTGGTTGATTTTTAATGGTAATTCTTTTCCTATATATATTTTTAGCACTTCTATTATTGTCATACCTAGGAAAGATAATCCAGACTATTATAGTGATTTTAGACCTATTAGTCTTTGCACCTTCTTTAATAAATTGATTTCCAAAATTCTTGCCAACAGGCTTAGTCCTTTACTTCATAAGATTATCTCTTTCAGCCAAACTAGCTTTGTTAGAGGTAGATCTATTTTTGATAACATTTTACTTTCCCAAGAATTAATTCATGACTTAGATGCTAAGACTAGAGGTGGAAACATTCTTTTCAAATTAAATATTACCAAAACTTTTGATATATCTCTTGGGATTTCATTTTCCTCATTTTGAATTTATTTGGGTTTTTTGATAAATTTACTTTTCTTATTAAAAATTATATTAATAATGTGTGGTTTTTTATTTTTCTTAATGGGGAAGCTTTGGACTTCTTTCCTTCTTCCCATGGCTTAAGACAAGGGGTCCTTTATCTCTTTATTTATTTATTATTATTGTTGTGTACTTATCTAGAGCATCAATGAGTTATTTTAAACTAATCCTGGTATGTACTACAAAACTCTTGGTTGTCTTCCTATTTCCCACTTAAGTTTTGTAGATGATTTCATTGTTTTTTGCAATGCTTCTGTTCAACATATCAAGAACCTCAAGATTTTTTTAAATAAATTTGGTAGAGAAAGTTATCTTTCTATCAATGATAGCCAAAGTTATTTTATTATTTCTTCAAGTATTTATAATAATAAAATCAATAAAATCTGGCATATCACTAATTTTAAACATCAACACTTACCTCTGAAGTACTTGCATGATCCTCTATTAAAAGGTCCAAAATGATCTCATCTTTTTTATGAGTTAATTCCAAAACTTTTAAATAAAATTTTTGTTTGGGAATTCTATTTACTTTCCTTTGGTGGCAAGCTCACTATTCTCAAAAGCACTCTAAATTTTATGCCCTTTTATTTGATTTAAACTATTATTCCCACTAATTCTACTCTTATCAGAATTGATCGTTTGCTTAATAAATTTTTTTGGGATCCAATAATTCTATTAAAAGAATGCATTGGACATCATGGCATAAATGCTATGGTCCGTTGGGTGAAGGTGGTATTGGTTGCAAACCTATTTGTGTAGCTATGACTGCCTTCTCTCATATGCTCTAGTGGAATTTTAGAAAGAATGATAGCCTTTGGGCTAATTTTATGATGGAAAAATATTCCCAAGGTAAACACCCTCTTATCTATGCTTATAAAGTTGGTGACTCTCTGATTTGGAAAAGGCTTTGCTCCATTAAATGTGTTGTTAAATCCTTAATATATTGGGGTGACCCTCTTATCTGTGCTTAATATCTTCTTTCTTTTAGCAATACAATTGGATTGGCAATGGCTCTATTAACTCCCTTTTATCTACACTCTACTATTGCTATCAAAGTTAACTCTTTTGGCTTAATAATAATTGGAATGAAAATAAACATGAGAACTACATTCTATTTCTATTTTTGACAAGTTTTGCATCGCTATCTTTTCTAATAAACTGATCAAATTCTTTTCAAGCTCTCTTACAATGGTGATTTCATTATTAAAGAGGTTTGGAATTTTATTAGAAATAAACTAAACTCCTCTCATGTTTTCATTAAACTTTGGAACAATATCTTTCCCATTTCTTATTCTGTTTTAGCTTGGAGGATTTTGAATAACTTCATTCTTGTAGATTCCTTGCTCTAGCTTAAAGGGTTTTATTTACCTTCCAAGTGTTATTGTTGCTTTCATATTGAAAATGTTAATCATGTTTTTTGTCAATGGTGCTATTTGCTTCCAAACTTTGGATATGGTATGACGATTTATTTAACACTAACTATTTTCGGGGCTCTCTTTCATTATATCAATTTCTTGAAGTTTGTTTCCATAAAAAATGTGAAATGTCATATTTAAGTTTTAATTGCTATTACCCTTATTTGGTTCATTTGGATGGATAGAAATGGTGCTAAATATTGAAGCATCCCTATGAACCATAGAAGGATCCTAACCCTAAACCTAAACCCTAAACCCTAAAACCCTAAACACTAAAACTCTAAAACCCAAAAAAACCTAAAACCAAAACCCAAACCATAAACCTAAAACCTAAAATAAAAATAAAACATAAAATTTAAAATAAAATAAAATAAAATAAAACTAAACTAGAAAATAAACTGGCTAAAAAAACCTAAAATAAAATCCTAAACTAAAATAAATAAACCTAAAATAAATAAATTAAACTAAATAATAATAAAATAAACCTAAAGAAAAATAAAAAAATAAACTAAAATAAAAAATAAATTAAATAAACTAAATGTTTAAACCTACTGGTTTGCTAAATTTAAATAAAATAATAACTAAATTAAAAAACACCCACTAAACACTAACCCTAATCTGACACTGAGCCCTAAATCCTGGCCCAAATCCACTGCTAGTCTGAAATGAGCCATGATAAATCCTGGGCCCTGACCCCGGCTGGCTGACCACTGACCTGGCCCACACTCACTACTGGGCTCTGAGCCTGGGCCCCAGACCCTACCACTGAGACCAACAGGCCCAAGGCCCTGGGCCCAACCCAGGAGACTGGCCCTGGAGTCACTCGGCCGGCCTGGGCCCAGGCCACTGCCACAGGCCCTGACTGGCTTTGGGCCTTGACCCCAGACCACTGGGCCCAGAAAGGGAGCCACTGAGGCTACGCCCTATGGCCCTACCCAGGCCCTGAGTCCTGGGCCCTGGGTCTGACCCTCTGACCTGGGCCCTGGGCCATCTCAGGCCTAGGCCCTTACCATACCTTACTGGGCTGGGCCTAGAGACCTGGGCCACAGGCCTGGGCCACTGATCTCCACAGACCTGGGCCCTGGGCCCAGGCCATGAGTATAGCTCCCAGATTGGAGTCCTAACCCAAACTAAAACCTAAACTAAATCCTAAATAAGATTAATAAATAAACCTAAATAAAATAAATAATAAAATAAAATAAAAACCTAAACTAAAACTTAAACTTAAAACTAAAACTAAACTTAAACATAAAAATAAAACAAAATAAAATAAAAAATAAATACTAAACTAAAATAAAACAAATAAAATCCTAAACTAAATTGAAAAATTAAATAAACCTAAAAATAAATAAATAAACTAAATAAAATAAAAACTAAACCTAAAATAAGCATTAATTAAACTTAAAATAAAATAAAATAAAAATTGAATAAACACCTAAACCTAAAAAAAATAAACTTAAAAATAAATAAAAAATAAAACTTAAACCCTAATTTAATAAACCTAAACCTAAAAAAATAAAATAAACAAAATAAAATAATCTGACTAAAATAAATAAAGTCTAAACCTAAACCTAAAATAAACTAAACCTAAACAAAATTAAATAAAATAAACTAATAATAATCTTAAACCTAAACTAAAAAATAAAACCTAAAAATAAACCTAAAATAAAAACCTAAAACTTAAACCTAAAAAAATATAATGAAAACTAAACTAAATAATATAAAATAAAACCTAAATGTAAAATAAAATAAAATAAAACTAAACACAAAATAAAATACTGGACCTTAAAATACTAAAATAAATAAACCTAAAATAAATAAATAAACTAAATAAAATAAAAAATGAGCCTACATAAAAAAAAAAAATAAAAAAAATAAAAAATATGCTAAATAAACCTAAACTACTCATTTACCTACTTTTAAAATAAATAAATAAATAAATAAAACTCTAAATCTAAACAACCCCAAACCCTAAAACCTAAACCTACCTACCAAAACCTAAACCCTCTAAACCCTAGGCTGGTAAAACCCCTAAAAACCTTAAATCATAAAACTAGTAACCACAAAACTGTATCCTAAACCATAAAGCCCACAAACCCTAAAACCTAAACCCTAAACTTGAAACCCAACCTACCCTAAACCCTAACATTGAGTCTTGGTAGATATGATGGTGGATATGGAGGTGGTGGTTATGGAGATAGGAACTGGAGGTGGGGGATCTGATGTTGTTGATGGATCTCGAGGTGTTGGTGGATATGGAGGTGGTGGTAATGGAGGCAGGAGGAGCGACGGAGGTTACAATCATGGTGGTGGAAGAGGGATAGATCGTGGATATGATGGCAGATCTACTTTCAGAGATTTTTGATGGGGCTGGGCGAAGAGCATGACCCGATTTGTGGCTTATGGAACTGAAGAGACGGTTCTAGTTATCTGTGGATTTTGATTTTCTCAATGCTGCTCATTTCTTATCTATGTCGTCGCTTGTATCTTAGAAAACTTGGTCCACTACTAGGTTGGTGAATTCAAAAAGAAGAAATGTTGAATCTGAATTTATTCTCTATTAAAAAAAAACCTTAAACCCTAAAGTATAAACCTTAAATTAAAACCTAAACCCTAAAAATCATAAAAACTTTAAAACACAAAACCTAAACCTAAACTACCCAACCTACCTTAAACTAAACCCCCCAAAGCTGAGCTGACTAACAAACCACTATCTCTGACCCAAATGAGCCCCAGAGCTAACCACCAAACCCTGGGCCTGATCCTGGGCCCTGACCCTGAGCCCCAACTAAAGACCCTAGGCCACCAACTCCCCAAGAACTGGGCCACTCTCATGAGCCTAAACCACTACCACTGAGCTACCATGGGCCACCCATACCCTGGGCCCTGGGCCCTGAGACCTGGACTGGGCCCAGGCCCTCTAAAGCCCCCACACCACACTAATACTCCCCAGGCCATTATCTTATAGATAAATAAGCTAGACTATAAATAAAATAAAATAAATAAAATACTAAAATAAACTAAGAAAAATAAAATTAATGTAAAAATAAAAAAACAAATAAAATAAAAACTAAACCTAAAATAAAAATAAAAAAACATAAAATAAAATCAAATAAAAATATAAATCTAAAAATAAATAAAAAATCAAACATAAACCTTAAACAAAATAAACTTAAACCTAAAATAAAAATAAAATAAATAAAATATAATAAACCTAAACTTAAAATAAACTAAACTAAAATAAATAAAACCTAAACCTAAACCTAAAATAAGCCAAACATAAACCTAAACCTAAATTAAATAAAATAAAATAAATGAAAAATAAACTTAACATAAACCTAAACTTAAACTAAAAAATAAAACCTAAAAATAAACCTATAATTAAAATCTAGAACCTAAACCTAAAAAAATATAATAAAAATTGAAACCTAAACTTAAAAAATAAAATAAAAATAAAAATAAACTAAAATAAATAAATATAAAATAAATAAATAAATAAATAAAATAAAAGAAACTGAGAAAATAAATAATAAAATAAAACTAAATAAACCTACCTAATTTAAAAGAATATATAAACCATGACCAAACCCACTACTGATCCTAAATCCTAAACCTAGGCTCTATCCTGAGCCACATCCTGGGCCCTCGGCGCTAGGCTTGCCCTGGGCCAGGCCAAAAAATCCCAGGCCACTGAGCCAGGCCAAGGCCCTGAGCCACTGAGTGCTGGCCTGACTAGGCCACAACTGAGCCTAACTAAGGCCAACCCATGTTAGGCTCCTACCTACCATACCCTAACCATGAGCCACTGGGCCACCATAGCCCAGGCCAAAAACTGGGCCAAGGCCACTGGGCCCTACCACACTGACCCTGATCACAGGCCACAATCTACTATCTAAACCCTGGGCCACTACCCTTTCATGACCCTAACAGGCTCTGGGCCACACAAATAGGCCTATCTTAAAATAAAGTAAAGAACCCACAAACTCCACTGACCACAACTGACCTAATTAAAAACCCTAAATCTTAAATCCTAATGCTAAACTAATCACTAAGCTAAAAATACACCCAAAAGCCTAAACTACCTTAAACTAAACCATACCCTAAACCTTGGCTGAATGGTAACAAAACTTTAAACTAAACCAAATCCACAAAATTGAAACCCAACTTTAAATCTACCCTGGTCCTAAATAACCCTAAACCCTAAACCTAATAAAGCTAAAGTAACTAAATAAATAAAAAAATACTTAAACCTAAAAAGCTTAAACTTAAATGCTAGAATGGGTTGAACCTTCATGGTGAAACATCCGTCAACCATGCTTAGTCAGATCGCCATGGAGGCAAGGTGGAGTGGCGGTTATCATGGTGGTGATGGGGATCGGTGTTGGTGGATATGGAGGTGGCGGTTATAGAGGCGAGACAAGCGACGGAGGTTACAGCAGTGGTGGTGGCTAAGGGTGAGATCAGGGATATGATGGAAGATCCTACTACTTGAAATATGGGCATGGTTATGATAGGAACTAGAGAATCTGAAGAACGACCTATCCAATCTACTGCTTATTGAAATGTCTCTTTATAGTAGAGATAATTCTAGTTATCTAGTGTTGTTGATTTGCTTTATGCATGCTCATTTTTATATTTCATCGCTTGTAGCTTAGAAAACTTGGTGTGCTACTTGATTGATGAAATCAAAAAGAAGAAATGTTGAATCTAAATTTCTTCTCCATTAAAAAAAACCATAAACCCTAAACCCTAACCCTAAACCATAAATTAAAACATAAACCCTAAACCAGAAACCTAAACCCTAAACCCTAAACCCTCTAAAAAACCATAAACCCAAACCACAATCCTAAAACCACAAACCCTAAACCCTAATCACAAACCTACCCTAAACCCTAAACCTAACAAACCCTAAGCCTAAACCCTAAACCCTAACCCAAAAAGCTAAAACTTAAATTAAATAAACCTAAAAAATAAAATGAACCAAAACCATAAAACTAAATAAAATAAAAATAAATATAAAACCATAACTAAAACCTAAACCTAAACCTAAAATAAAATAAAATAATCTAATAATAAACTAAAATTAAATATGAAAACATAAACTAAAATGAAAAAAACTAAGAAAACCTAAAATAAAATAAAACCAAATGTAAAATAAAATAAAATAAATCTAAAATAAATTAAATAATTAAATAAAACAAACTAAAAAGTAAAATAAACTAAAACCTAAAAATAAAGTAAAAAATCTTTAACCTAAAATAAAAATAAAATAAACCTAAATCTACACTAAAATAAACTAAACTAAAATAAATAAAACCTAAAATAAACTAAACCTGATTTTAAACCTAATTTAAATAAAATAAATAAAACTAAAAATAAACTAAACTAAACTTAAACCTAAACCTAAACAAGAAAGTAAAACCTAAATAAACTTAAAATAAAAACATATAACCTAAACCTAAATAATTAAAATATTGAAACTAAATCTAAAAATAAAACAAAACCTAAACCTAAAAATAAAATAAAATAAAACTAAACTAAAATAAATAAACCTAATATAAATAACTAATCTAAATAAAAGTAAAATAAACCTAAATAAAATAAAATAAAACAAACTAAGATATATAATAAATAAACTAAATAAACCTAAACCTACATGGTTACTTAATTTAAGAAAAAAAATAAAAATAAAAATAAAAACCCTTAAATCCTAAATCGTAAAACATAAACCCTAAACCCCAAAAAAAACTCCTCTCTCTCCTCTCAGCCGCGGCGCTCTCTGGTGATTGTGATTTCCCTTTCATTTTCATTGCGGCTTGGCCAATTTCTGATCATTCTCGATCATAATTTTTGATATTTGTCTTTGATTGGCCGCTAATGTAAGTTTCCCTTTGCTCTTTCAATGGCGGATCCTTTTTCACCAAGCTTTTGAACTTGGGCGTCGGTAGCATCGATTTACATGGAATTATGGATCCAAAATCATCCACTACTCACACAGTTAAGTCCTTCAAGGATGCATTATCTGGTAAGAACCTTTCCCCTAATGCTTCGGTGAATTGGATCTCGACCTCATTTCGTGGGATGCCTGTTGTTATGTGCTCGGATCTAGACGTGGAAAAGTTGGTGAATCCTTTTGAATTCTCTTTAGTGGGTAAATTTTCCTTCATTCGGACTCTTAATAATCGATCATTTTTCATAGCCTTAAACTTCAGGCATTTTCACTATCGGATTGATTGATCCATATATTTTATCTCTAATGACTTAGATTACTCAAGAGTCTTTTTTGTCTTACTTTGTTTTAATTATAAAATGCGACTGAAATGGTCTCTTCTTTTTGATATAAAGTGGAATCCCCAATTATTCCTATATGGCTAGCTCTTCCTAATATGAGAATACATTATGTTACACATCAAGTTCTCTTTGCGGTTGGGGCTCTCTTTGGTCAGCCTCTTCAAATTGATCGCCATTGCGAGATCACAACCTTTTGCTTTCGTATTGTTGAGATTGATATTACTAAAAGCATCTAAAAGAAATTTGAATCATAGAAATTTGGTTATAATCAAAAAGTCAAATTTGAGAATTTTTCTATTTTTTGCACACATTGTAAGATTCGTGGCCATGATCATTCTAAATGCTTTGTGTTGCATCCTCATCATAAAAAGAATAAATTGCCAGATCCTAATCCTACTCTATCAAATGAAAAAATCAATAAGCTTGCTTATGTGCCTAAAGTCACTCAAAATGGGAATCATCCCCCTACCCCTACTCCTTTTCTATTCACTGATTTGCCTAATGGAGAGCAATCTGAGCATGTTAAAAATAATGCTTATGAGGTTCGTTAGGAGGCTAATGATAACTTCATTAACATTGCTACTAATTGTAATATTTTGGCTCCTCAAGACAATACCTTGACTTAGTCTAACTTACCCCTTTTGGCTAGTGAACCTGAGGAGACTCATATGAACCCTAGTGGTGATTTGAATGGCAACTTCACGTTGGATCAAAATCTGAAAATAAATTCTAGAATTGATCCTTTGATGAAAGAACAATATCTAAAAATTGTTGATCCTTTGATGATGGAACAAAATCTGAAAAGTAATTCTGAAATTGAGCATGTAATATGTGTTATTAATGGCTTCACAACCTCTCCTTCTCCTACCCTTTAGAGTGATACACGCTAACCCTTCGACTTAATTGACATTGAAGGGGAAATACCATTTTGCTTTGATCTGAGGTTCTATTAGATATCACAAATCACTCTTCGGATGGGATACTTTGGACAAAGATAGACCTTTTCAAACTATTTTTTTAAGAAAAATCCTTAAAGCTAAAATGTTCACTAATAGCTCCACTAGAACTACTAAATCTTCTCTAACTTCCCATAAATAACTGAATTTAGTTTTTTTTTTCTTTTGGTTTTTTATTTCTTTTATTATCTCTTTTACTTTCCTTCTTATTTTATTATGATCAATATACTAATTTGGAATGTTCAGGGTATTGAGACTCTCATTATCCGTAACCGTATTAGAAGTCTTTGTCGTACTCATAACATAGCCTTACTTGTTGTTATTGAACCATTCATACACTCTTCTAAGATCAACCATGTTGCTAGAACACTTGGCTTTCAAAATTTCTTTTATAATACTAGAAATAAAATTTAGTGTTTTTAGAATAATTTAGTCAACATCTCTATCCTTGATGATCTTCAACAATTGGTTAATGTCCACATCTCATTGGGTGATTTTTTGCTCTTGGTTCCTTTTTATAAATGGTAGGAATATCCTTTGGGATAACTTAAGAACCTTTTCCTCCTTGGTCAACAAACCCTAGTTGGTTGGGGGTGACTTCAACACTATTCTCTCTTCCTCAGAAAGAAGGGGAGGTTGCTCTCCTAACATTCATTCCATGGAAGATTTTTCTAATATGATTCTTGATTGCAATCATTGCTTTTGGTTCGACTATATGTGGCATAACTCTAGACTCTAGCAGCAGCTTGATAGGACTCTTTTTAATTCTCTTTAGATCAATTAATGGCCTCTTATTTCTGTTGAATATTTGAGCAGAACTTTGTCTGATCATGCTCCTCTTTTTATTTCTGTCCAAAATCCCTCCAGTAGATTATCCTCCCTAACTTCTTTTAGATTCCAAAATATTTGGATCTAACACATTGATTTTATCAATGTTGTATCCAATAACTGGATGGCTCCTCTTCATCCAGATAATTTCATTAAGGGCATGATTCACCTCTAGCTTAAGCTTAAAAGGCTTAAACAAAACCTAAATTGGTGGAACAAGCATCATTTTAAAAATCTCTTTGCTAATCTCAAAAATATGGAATAATTAGTTTGTTCTCTTGAAGATGTTGTTTTGACTGATTCTACTAAACTTAAGGAATTGAATGAACCTAAAGATAACTTGGTTAATTATCAAATATGGAGGAAACCTCTGGCCAAAGGCGCTAGCAAACATATTGATGGTGATAGAAATACAAGTATTTCCATGCTCTTTTCAAAAAAACTCTATTAAAAAAATTAAAAATAATAATGGCAGCTAGATCACTGATAATAATGATATTAAAGATTCTATCATACATCATTTTAAAAACTTATTAAACAATAACCCTTCTTTAAAAGCTCTCTCCAACTCACACCTGATTCCCTCATCGATTATTAATGAAGACAACCACTTGCTTAGTTTGCATCCTATGAAAGCTAAGATTGGTAGTATTCTCAATAACATGAACACAGATTCTATTATTGGCCTTGAAGGCTACACAACTCAATTTTTTAGCATTGTTGGTCTATTATTAAGTCTAACCTTGTTGATGCTATCATTGATTTTTTTTTATGGAAATCCTTTACCTAGATATTTTTCTAGCACCTCCATTATTCTCATTCCCAAAATTAATAATCATGAATCTTGGGGCAATTTCAGACCTATCAGCCTTTGCACCATCTTTCATAAACTCATTACTAAATTAATTGCCAATGAATTAGTCCGTTGCTGCCTAAAATTATTTCCCCCAACTAAACTGGCTTTGTTAAAGGTAGAGCTATATCTGACAACATTCTTCTAGCCCAAGAGTTGATTCATGACATTGATGCTTCTACGGGTGGTAACATCCTTTTCAAACTAGACATCTCTAAAGCTTTTGACAACCTCTCTTGGAATTTCCTCTTCCAAATTCTTCAATTATTTGTTTTTTCTGACTATTTTATCCGCCTCATTAAAAATTGTATTACAAATGTTTGGTTCTCTGTTATCATGAATGGTGAGTCCCTAAGTTTTTTTCCTTCAATGCATGATTTGAGACAAGGAGATCCCTTATCTCCCACTCTTTTTATTATTGCTATTGAATATCTTTCGAGAATCCTTAATGATCTTTTCAACAATAATCCTAGCATGTTTTTTAGAACTCAAGGTGGTCTTCATATTTCTCATCTTAGTTTTGATGACTTCATAATCTTTTGCAATGCCTATTCATCACATTAAAACTATTAAGAATCTTTTAAATAAATATGGTAATGAAAGTGGTCTCTTTCTTAACTTGAAGGTAAAAGTTGTTTCTTCCTCTAAAATCCGTAATAGGATCAACCTTTACTAATTTTCAACAATAACTTCCTATTAAATATCTTGTGTGCACTTTTTTAAAGGTCGAAAGATCACTTCTCTTTGATGAGCTAATCCAAAAATCTCTAATAAAATTTCTATTTGGGAATTCCATTTACTCTCATTTGGTGGTAGGATCACTTTGATTAAGAGCACCCTTAACTCTATGCCGTTATATCTCATTCAAACCATTGTGCCGACCAATTCTACCATTAACAGAATTGAGCGCCTCCTTAACAAATTCTTTTGGGGTTCTAACAATTCTTCTAAAAGAATGCATTGGACCTCTTGGTATAAAAGTTGTGGCACTCTTGCTGAAGGTGGTCTTGGATGTAAGCTAATCAAGGAAGTTATCACTACTTTTTCCTATAAACTTTGGTGGAATTTTAGGAGCAACAATAGTCTTTGAGCTAATTTCATGACTGCCAAATACTATCAGGGTAAACACCCTCTCATTTGCCTCTATAAAGCGGGAGACTCTCCTATCTGGAAAAGACTATTTTCCATCAAATGGAAAGCTGAATCATTAATATCTTGGGGGATTAACTCTGGAACCTCTTTCTTTTGGCAAGATAAGGGTGAGGTGGGTCCATTGATGATTTACTTTTTTACCCACTCCACTGCTGCTATTAAAGTGAACTCTTTCTAGCAGAATAATATGTGGAGCAATAGTAAGCATACTGATTATATTCCTTTCTTCCTTTTAAATAAGCTTACTACTATTCCTATCACTCCTAGCAATCATGATCAAATCCTTTTTAACCTTTCTTAAAATGGTGATTTCAACCTTAAAAATGTTTGGATTCATATTAAAGAAGCTCATGATTTCTCCAATGTGTTTTTCAAACTTTGGAATAACACTATTCCTATTTCTTATTCTATTCTAACTTGGTGTATTTTGAAAAACTTCATCCTTGTTGACTCCTTGATGTGGGGTAAAGGTTTTTATTTACCTTCAAAATATTGTTGTTGCTTTCACATTAAGAATGTGAATCACGTATTTGTTAACGGAGCCATTGCTTCCAAATTTTGTATTTGGTATCATGATCTCTTTAATATTGTAAAATTCAATGGCTCCTTAACTATTTACCAACTTCTTGAAGTTTATTTTGAAAACACTATTAAAGCCCACATTAAAGTCATAACTACTATCACTCTTATTTGGTTCATATGGATGGACAGAAATGATGCAAAACATCGTGGGATTCCTATGAACCACATGAGGATAATTGCTAGAATTAAAAATAAAATTTGTAACTTGTTTAATGCCAATTTAATTAACTACAATCAATTCAAAGGCTATAAATTTGTGTCCAATAAACTGGGTTTTAACTTGCCGGATCCACCCACTAGATGACAAGATTATTTATTGGGTAAAATCTCATGCTAATACTATTAAAATTAACGATAGTTCTCTCTCAAAATGCTTAGGTGTGGTGGCATTTTCAAAAACCTTAATGGTAAAGTCCTATGTGCTTTTGCTTACCCCCTTAATTCTTGCTCTATTCCTTTTGCTAAGCTAATGGCAGTTTACAAAGCAATTAAGATTTGGCTCAATATTTGGATTGAGGTGGATTCTTGATTGATCTTTTGACTTCCACCAAAATGAGCAATACAGAATTGTACTATCTTCTCAAGCAGACTTGAGCTCTCTTTTCTCAACTCTATTTTAAAATCACTCATGTATGGCGTGAGGGTAATGCATATGTTGATTAGCTTGCCAATCTGGGTGCTAGATTAGATGGCATAAAATTCTTTGATCATTTTACACTTCTAAACATTTTGGTTTGGTTAATTTGGATATCTTGGACTCCCTTACCTTAGAAATTAATCCATCATATTGGTTTGGCCTGTTATATTACCTGTTTAACTGCATGATCAACTTATATTTTGTGTTGTTGTTTCTCTAGATTTTGCTGATGCATCTTCTTGATACCCCTTTCTGCTTATTTGTCGATCTCTGTCCCATCTGCTGTTGGTTTAATTACCCTAGTGTTATTTGGGGTCTTACTGATTCTGCTGTTTCCACTGTTAATGGCCAGGATTGGAATTACTTCTTGATTTCCATCCAGCCTATTTTTACTGATGCTGAGGGATTAGCTGTTGGTTTACTTTTAGGTGTCTTGATGGATTTCAAAGATGGCTTTCCTTTGAACCATTCTCGACTTTATGTTGTTCCACTGCTCTTTACTTGATTTTCCTATGGTGGGTGCAATATATGTTTTGCTATTTTAATTGTTGATTGCTAGATTTTTGGGTCTTATGTCCTACAGGCTGCTTTTGGGGTTGGTTTTCTGATTGCTCTTGCTAACCTCACCTTCCCAAACTGTAAGGAGAGAAACTGCAATACCCTTGTTATTATTATTGTCTCTTTGCAGGATTGGACTTAATGGTTTCCTTCCAGTCTACTTTTACTGAATATGTTAGTTTAGCTGCAAGCCTGCCCTCCTTTGTCTTGAAGGATTTCATTGATGGCTTCCTTTTGAACCCCTTTTGTGTCTATGTTGCATCACTATTTTTATTAGCTTTTCCTATGGTGGGTGAAATAATTGTATTGTTGTTTTATTTGTTGGCTGTTGGAATTTTGGGCCTATGTCCAGCAGGCTTCCTCTGAGGTTGTTTTGCATCTTCATGATAACCCTTTCTAATTAATTGCTGATCTCTGTGGCATCTGCTATTAGATTAATTACCCTAACCTTTTTTAGGGTCTTACTGCTTCTGCGGTTTCCACTATTAATGGTAAGGTGTTTCCTGTCTGTTGGAGGGATATGTATTACCTTATGCTTTACTTTCTGCTTTACTTTCTGATCAATAGGGATAGACTTCTTGCCATCAATATTTTGTTAAGGGTCCTAATGTATCTATTTTCTATTATATGGTTAAGGCTATGTTCTGTCTCTTTTCTTTTTAAAATCTATTCGGGGCTTATGACTTTCTTGTATCAATGTTTAATTGCTATATTTTGTATAGCTTCATGATAGGCCCTAATTTAGCTATTTTTCTCCCTTTATTATGGATGTGGCCCCTCTTATGCTCCCAAACCTCACCTCCACAACAGAGAAAGAAGCTGCAATACTCTATAACTTCTTCTTTGCAAAATTGGAATTAATTCTTGATTTCCTTCCAGCCTATTTTTACTGATGCTATGGGCTTAGTTACAGGTCTGCTTTTGTGTGTCTTGAAGGATTTCAAAGATGGCTTTCCTTTGAACCACTTTTGACTCTATGTTGTTCCACTATTTTTTACTGGTTTATCTTATGGTGAGTGTAATAAATGTTTTGATATTTTAATTGTTGGTTGTTGGATTTTCGGGTCTTATGTCTAGTAGGCTGCTTTTGGGGTTATTCTGATTGCTTTTGCTAACCTCACCTTACCAACCTGTAAGGAGAGAAACTGCCATACCCTTGTTATTTTTATTGTCTCTTTTCAGGATTGGAATTACTTAATGATTTCTTTCCAGTCTACTTTTATTGAGGATGGTAGTTTAGCTGCTGTCCTGCTCTCCTTTATCTTGAAGGATTTCTATGATGGTTCCCTTTTGAACCCCTTTTGTGTCTATGTTGTACCACTATTTTATATTGTCTTATCTTATGGTGGGTGCAATATTTGTATTCTTGTTTTAATTGTTGGCAGTTGGAATTTTGGATCTTATTTCCAGCAGGCTTCCACTGAGGTTATTGGCTGTTTGTTGGCTTTTAGTTTTTTGCTTGATTTTATTGTTTGTTGATCACCACATGTTTGTGGTCTATCTAAACTGCTGCTATTTTTTCCATTTTGGTTCAGTTAGACTTGTCCATATCACTGTGATTATGCTATTACCTACTTTGAAATTAACTTATTCACTGTCTATTCTGAATGGATGGTTTTATGGCCGACTTGCTATTAATTGATGTCTTGGTTGTTGGCTGAACTGGATTATTTATGCCCAACAAGCTGCTACTGGGGTTCTCTATCATGTCCAATAGGATGCTTTTAGGGTTGTTTTTCTGATTTCTTTTGCAATCCTCACCTTCCCAATAATGTAGATCACTATGCTTATGCTATTTCCTACTTGGATGTTACCTTATGCAATGTCTATTCTGAATGGGTGGTTTTATGGACAGCTTGCTATTTTTTTCTGTCTTGGTTGTTGGCTGAACTGGATTATCAAGTTTTATGCCCAAACTCGTTGTCTCTCTGATTGTCTTAATTTGGAGCTATTTATAGTGGGGAGCAACTTATTATCTACGGTCCACCTAATCTGCGTTTGTCTTATCTCTATTGCATTTCTGTTGTAATTTGAGTTTGGGTTATGCTATTTTTCTATACACTAGCTTCTTCATATATGTCCTATATGTTTGGGTTGGAGTTATTTGCTTGTTTATTTTCCTTGGATTTCAGTGAGCTTTTCAACTAGTTGTGTATTGCTTCTTTCCTCCCCTAACCCTTTTCTATTTTCACGTGGTGGGTTTTCATCTCTAATTAAACCCTTGCCTCTAGTTAAAATAAGGTGGATCTAGAAGTTCATTTTCATATGTGTAGGGTTTCTCATGCCATGGGGACTATATTGATGATATTTATTCTGCATGGGATCCCCTTGCCCATTCTATTCTTTGTTGTATCCTTTTTTATCATGTATATGGCTTTGCTTAGGTTTGTAGGTACTAAGGCTCAAAAGACTTTCAATAAATGGTTGCTATCTTCCCACAGGTTTGTTGGCTATGATGGTTGTGATGATTTCACTCCTTTCTGGTTTGGTAGTGGCTTTTGTGTTGTAACCCTTCCGCTGAAGTTTGGATGCTCATATTTGCATCTACCCCAATTTGATGTGACTGAGCTTGAGCCTTCTCTATCACATACTTTATAATCCTTCTCAATTTATGCTGCATTCAATTTTTATTTTGTCTGTATTACTTTAACTGCTCTAATTTTTATCTTTCTACAATTTTGCAGGTGCACTTCTCTTATTCTCTTGCAGGTTTGCTCCCTACTGTCATGCACTCTCTCATCTTGAAGAGCTTTGGCCCTAATCTATCCATTGGCTTATCTATGTTAATCAATTTGTATCTTTTGTTTTCCTATACTCTTTTATTTTGCTTTTGGTTGTACATAGATAAGAGATTTACTCTCTAGGCTGATAGTAGCTCTTTGAGTAGTAGTTGTGGAGTTTATCCCCTTTAAGGATCTTGTAACCCTCTTTTGTGGCAATAAAATTTTCCCTATATGGGGTTTTCCAAAAAAAACCCTAAACCACAACCTAGACCTACACCCAAAACCCTCAACCTTTAACCATAAAACTAAACCCTAAATAAAATAAAACCAAAACCTTGAACTCTAAATCTTAAACAATAAAACCCTAAACACTAAATCCTAAACCCTTGCTAAAACCTAAACTACTAAACCTTAACTTTAAACTGAGCCTAACACTAAACAACTTAAACAAAACTAAAAACCTAAATCTTAAACACTAAAACCCTAAACCTAAACTACACCCTAAACCCTAAACCCTAAAACCTAAACCTGGGCCAAAACACAACTGACCCTAACCAGGCCTATGCTCTAAATCATAATCCTTAAACTCCCAAATACTAAATCTGAGTGCAAACCTAAACCTGGGCCACTGGCCCTAAACTTACTATAAACCCTAAACTAACCTAAACCTAAACAAACCAAGCCCTAACTAAACAATAGCCAACCTAAACCCTAAACCCTAAATCCTAAACACTAAACCTTAAACCCTAAACCTTGAAGCCTAAACCCTAATCATAAACCCTAAACCCTAAAATCCTAAATCCCAAAACCCTAAACCCTAAATCCTAAACATCAAACCCTAATCCCTAAGCCCTAACCCTAAACCTAAACCTAAAGTAACTAGATAAATAAAAAAATAAACCTAAATCTAAAAAGCTAATAAACTTAAACCTAAACCTAAACCCTAAGAATGGATGGACTTGACTGCATGAACATCACCATCAGGCTCGACCTAGATGCCGTGGAGGTGAAGGCAGGCGATGATTATCACTAGCGGTGGTGGGGTATCGGAGGTCGCTAGATATGGAGGTGGTGTTTATGCAGGCAGGACGAGCGATGGAGGTTACGACCGTGGTGGTGGTGGAGAAGGAGATCAGGGATATGATGGCGCATCCCGCTACTTGAGAAGCAAGGGTGGTTCTGATGGGAACTAGTAAAATTGAAGAATGACCAATCCGATATACTGCTTATGGAACTATGTCTTTACAGTAGAGATAATTGTAGCTATCTAGGGTTTTTGATTTTCTCTATGCGTGCTCATTTTTTATCTATGTCATCGCTTATGTCATAGAAAACTTGGAGTGGTACTTGATTGATTAAATTAAAAAGAAAAAATTTTGAATATGAATTTGTTCTCTAATAAAAAACCATTAACCTAAAGCCTAAATCCTAGACTAAACTAAACCTAAACCTAAACTAAAACCTAAACTAAACCCTAAATGCAACAAAAAACTAAAAAAACCTACAAACCACAAATCCTACAACCCTAAACCCTAAACCTTAAATGTCAAATCCTAAACCCTAAACCCTAAACGCTAAATCATAAACTAACCTCAAAACCTAAACCCTAACCTAAAAACCTAAACCTAAACCTAAATAAAACCTAAAATAAAATAATAAAAACCCTAAACCTAAATAAATAAAATAAAATAAACCAAAACATAAACCTAAACCTAAAATAAAATAAAATAAACAAATAAAAATAAACTAAAATAAAATAAATAAAAAACTTAAACTAAATTAAAATAATTAAACTAAACCTAAAATTAAAGAAAATAAAAACTAAATAAAAATCTAAACTTGAAAAATAAATTTTAAAATAAAACCTAAAATAAATAAAATTAAAAGACCTAAAAAAAAAACTAAAACCTAAAATAAAAAATAAAATAAAAAACCTAAACTAAAATAAACTAAAACTAATAAATCTTAAACATAAACTAAACTAACTAAACCTAATAAACGTAAAAAATCCTAAAACCTAAACCTAAATAAAATAAATAAAATAAAATAAAATAAAAACCTAAATAAAAAGCTAAAGCTAAACCTAAAAATAAAATAAAATAAACTAAAACAAAATAAATAAAAACCTAAACTAAACTAAGAAATACAAAAAACCTAAGACTAAAAAACCTAAATAAAATAAACATTAAATGTAAAATAAATATTAAATAAGCCTAAAATAAATTAAATTAAAAACTAAATAAAAACTTAAACTTAAAAAAAAAACTTAAACTAAAACCTAAAAATAAATAAAAATATAACCTAAACTCTAAACTAAAAAAAAAACTTAAACTTATACCCAAACTAAAATAAAATAAACTAAAATAAATAAAACCTAAAAAAACTAAACCTAAACTAAAAAATAAAATATCTAAAATGAACCTAAAACCTAAACCTAAAATAATAAAATAAAACTCAAACTTAAACCTTAAAATAAAAAAAATAAAACATAAACCTAAAGAAAAGAAGTAAAACTAAACTAAAATAAATAAACTAAGTGAAATAAAAATAAAAATAAAAGAAAACTAAAATAAATAAAAAATAAACTAAATAAAGTTAAACCTACTAACTTACTTAATTTAAGAAATAAATAAACAAATAAAAAACCCTAAACCGTAAACTAAGCTATATCACGGACTGTGATCCTAAACCCTCTACTAACCAGAACTTAAACACAAACCCTAAAAAATCATATATGGCCCAACCCATAGACCCTAAACCCTATCCTAAACCCTAAACTAACTAGATTAACTAAACTACAATAAATAAAATCTAAAGCTAAAGCTAAAATAAACTAAACCTAAACCTAAACTAAATAAATAAAATAAATAAAATAAACATAAGCCCTTAAAACTAAAACCTAAAAATAAGCCTAAAATAATAACTAAACTTTAAAATAAAATAAAACCTAAACCTAAACCTAATAATAAAAATAAAACCTAAACCTAAAGTATAAATAAAATTAAACTAAAAATAAGCAAATAAAACCTAAACCTAAATAATAAACTAGATTAAAGAAAAAAAGAAACTAAAATGATAATATAAATAAACTAAATGATAAAATAAATAAACTAAAATAAAATACAAAGTAAAATGAGTAAAGAATAAACTAAGATAGGCTGTGCTGCACTTGATTTTTTTTTTAAAGATCCACTAGCCATAAAAAGCCCAGGCCAATCCTAAACCCTAAACGCTAAACCTGCTGGTAAACTGGACCTACAACCCTGACCCTGGGCCATGGGCCCCCCTAAAGGCCATAAACCATGAGCCCTGGGCCCTGACCCTACCACTGGGCAGACCACAAGATCCCTACCACCTAAAAGAGCCATAAATAGGCCATACCTGACCCTGGGCTGAGGCCCTAGGCCACTGGTGAAACTAAATCCACAGGCCTGGGCCACAGGCCTGAGCCTGACAAAGGCCTGAACCACCAGCCTGAGCCACAAACCCAAACCTAAACAGCCCAAGGCCTTAAACCTGAACCCTAAAACCTGCCACTCAGGCTAAACTAACCCTGACTACCCCCAAACTAAAATCCAACCACTAAATCTAACCACAAACCTGACTCCCAGGCCACCCTAGGCCCCAACTGAGCCACTACTAACCTGATCCCTAACTCTCAACCCTAGCCTTACTCTAACGTTAAACCTAAATCTTAACCCACAAACCCCAACACTAGAAACCTGACAAACCTACACCTACAATCCCTAAACCTTAATTATAAATAAACCAAAACCTAAAGTAACTAAATAAAAAAACCTAAAACCTAAAAGCTAATATGCCTAAACCTGAACCTGACACAGAACCTTTCTTTGAGAACATCATAGCCAACCGTGCTCCCCAGATCTAGCATTGGAGGCAAAGGTGGAGGCGACGATTACCGTAGTGGTGGTGGGGGATGTGGAGGTGCTAGTGGATATGGAGGTGGGAGGTGTGATGGAGGTTACAACTGTGGTGCTAGCAGAGGGAGAGATCAGGGATATGATGGAGGATCCTGCTACTCAAGAGGCGAGGGTGGTTCTGATGGGAACTATAGAAATTGAAGAATGGCCAATCTGATCTACTTCTTATGGAACTGTCTCTTTAAAGAAGAGATGATTCTAGTAATCTAGAGTTTTTTATTTTCTCTATGTGTGCTCATTTTTTATGACATCGCTTGTGTCTTAGAAAACTTGGTGGGCTACTTGGTTGATGAAATCGAAAAGAGGAAATGTTGAATCCAAATTTGTTCTATGTTAAAAAAAACTATAAACTCTAAACCCAAACCTAAACTAAAACATAAACCCTTAACTTACCTAAACCCTAAACCTAAACTAAAACCCTAATACTAAACCTCTAAACCCCAAAACCTAAACTGGGCCCCAAACCTGGCCTAGATGTAGACCTAAAACCACCCTAAACAAAAAAAAAAAAAAATGCAAAAAACTAAACACAAAGTGGCTTTAAAACCTAAACCTGACAAAATCCCAAAACCTACCCTAAACTCTAAACCCTAAACCCCAAACATGAAGCATTAAACCCTGAACCCTAAACTAACCCTAAACCCTAAACCCAAAACCCAAAACCCAAAACCCTAAAAACCTAAAAACCTAAACCTAAACTAAATAAAACCAAAAAGTAAAATAAATAAAAAAACCTAAACCTAAATAAAAAATAAAAAAAATAAAACTTAAACTAAATCCTAAACCTAAACCTACCTAAACCTAAACTTAAACATAAAAGTTAAATAAAATAAAAATAAAATAAATAAAACCTAAACTAAACTAAAAATAAAATAAACCTAAAAATAAAAAAACCAAAATAAAATAAAAACTAAGTATAAAACAAAAATAAAATAAACATAAAAAAATAAAATAAAACCTTAAACCTAATTCTAAAAATTAAAAATAAAATCTAAAAAAAACTAAAATAAAAAATAAACCTAAAACTAAACCTAAACCAAAACCTAAAAAATAAACTAAAATATAAAATATAAATAAATAAACTAAACTAAATAAAATAAAATAAACCTAAAAAATAAAAATAAAATAAAAAATAAATAAAAATAAGCTAAATACAGTAAATAAACTTAAACCTACCAATTTACTTAATTTAAAAAACTAAAAAAAATAAAAAAGAAAAAAACCTTAAACCCTAAGCCCTAAACCCTAAAAACCCTAAACCCTAAATCCTAAATCCTAAACCCTAAACTAACCCTCAACTAAACTTAACCTAAACCCTAAACCCTAAACAAAAACTTACAACCCTAAACCCTAAAACCTAAACCCTAAACCCCCTAACTCCCCTAAACTCTAAACCCTAGATCTTAAACCCTAAACCTAAACCATAAACCCTAAATCCTAAACCATAAAACCTAAACCCTAAACCCTAAACCCTAAACTAACCCTAAACCTTAAACTAACCCTAAACCCTAAACCATAAAAACCCTAAAGCCTAAACCCTAAACACTAAACCCTAAAACCTAACCCTTAAGCCTAAACCCTAAACCCTAAACTCTAACATTTAAACCCTAATTCCCAATCACTCCGATTTGGATTTCTTTCCCTAATAAGGGAATTCATTTTGTTAACCATCAATTCATTTTTTCTATCGGTGCTTTATTTGGTCGATTATTGCAAATTGATCAGGCAATGCTATGAAGTCTCATCCTTCAATAGCTAGAATCTTTGTTGCAATGGACATTACCAAGAAACACCCTGAAGAAATGTAGTTGGGATCTAAAAATTATCCTTACATGCAAAGAACTAAATTTGATAATTCTGAATGTTTCATTCTTGATCCTCACCTATAAAAGAAAATCTCTATTAAGGAAACTTTTGTTCCTAACCATAGGCCAACCACTATTAAATATAAAAAAACTACTTTGAAAAAAATGATTCATTGAATGTTCCTAATAAGGCTGATTTAACTTTCACTTCCTTTGAGCAATTGAAGTCTTCAAGTATGAACAATAATATCTTTTCTAAACTTTTGAATGAGGATTTTATTTCCTCTAATTCGATCCTTGCATCCTTGCTATCTTTTATAGATAAAAATGAAGCTTTAAAAGAGAACAAAAATGAGGAATTTAATACCATGCATCATTCTAATTCAATGGAGAATATGGCTTTAATACCTCATGATAATCAGGTTGATAAACCTGAGTCCATATTCCAAATTCAAGATGATTTAGCTTCTCAAAAATATTACTTTTATCTAATAATTTTGATAATGTTGAGGAAGGGTTTGGTGTTCCCACTTGCATTTTTAATAAATCAGTTTTTGCTCCTTCCCTTGCTATTCCCAAAGCTCATTTGGCTTTGATAAATTCTAATGTCTTGGAAGAAGAAGAATTCACTTCTCATCGAGAGATTTCTCCTAAATTTGAGACTAATGTTGTTAAATCCTTTTCAGATGATGCTTCAGAGGGCAAAGAAAATGGCTTACATACTTTCTATTCGAAAAAGAAAAAAAAATGTTAAAAATTTTCCTCTCAAATTGCTAAGAAACACTAGAGCTACTATGACATCCCTCTCTTCTCTCAATTAACTTTAATCCCTAACCTCTTCTTTTCTTTATGTTTAATTTTTTTATTTTGAATGTTAGGATTGGTACCCTCTTTATTCATAATTGTATTAGAAATCTTTGTTGTATCCAAAATATTTCCTTATTATTCTTCAGCCACTTATCCATGCTAATAAAATTAACCATGTTGCTAGAATGATTGGTTTCAATAAATTTTTCTATAATGTTAGCAATAAGATTTGGTGTTTTTGGAATAACTTTATATATGTTTCTATTCTTGATGATTTTCATCAAGTTGTCAATGCTCAAATTTCTTATGGTGATTATTATGTTTTGGGCTCTTTTGTTTGCATCTTGTAATAGATCTAGTAGAAATCTTCTTTGGGATAACTTAAATAATTTTGCCACCTCTGTCAATAATCCTTGGTTTGTTGGTGATGATTTCAACACTATTTTGTTCTCTTATGAATGATGTGGTTGTTGCTCTCCTAATATTCATTCCATGGAAGATATTTCCAATATGATCCTTGATTGTAATTTGAATAATATATGTTCTAAGGGTTCAAATTATACTTGAAAAAACTCTAAACTTTGGCAAAGGTTGGACTAGATTATTCTTAATACTCATTGGATTACTCAATGGCCTATTACTTCTATAGATCATTTAAGCAAAACCTTGTTTGATCATGCTCTTCTAGTTTCTATTAAAAATAATTCTACTAGATTAAAGAGTTTCTCTCCTTTTAGATTTCAGAACATGTGGATTTAGCATATTAATGTTGACCTAACTTTGGAGTGAGTTCTCAACCTCCTCTTCTTAGACCTAGGGATCTTCTGAGACCTTTCATAAGACACTTCTAGTTATTAAGTGAACACTCAACCCTAGAGACTTAGAAGTATTAATCATAGGATTAGGCTATGCCTTAGGGATTAAGGAGACT
This sequence comes from Cymbidium sinense, assembly GCA_021442155.1. Lineage (NCBI taxonomy): Eukaryota > Viridiplantae > Streptophyta > Magnoliopsida > Asparagales > Orchidaceae > Cymbidium > Cymbidium sinense. The sequence goes on along the minus strand of CM038217.1, from coordinate 180,738,592 downwards.
CACCTACTCTATAGCCTAAATTTGACTTGTGTTCACCTTCTTAAACCAAACCTTAAATACAATTCAAATATAAAAATCCAAATCTAAATCTAAATCAAATGCTTAAAGCCCATGATCGAATCCAAAATCAAAATCTTTCCTAAGCCCTATGATTTATCTTATGGACAAGCCTTAGCCAAATTCAAATTAATCCAAATTCAATTGATTTTCTCAAAGATAAATTCAACCCTTCAATCAATTTATCAAATTCAAACTCAAACACAACTTCAAATCATGATCCAAACCTAAATCCAAATAAATCAAATCCAAATCCAAACCCTTAAGAAATTTTCAGGGGCTTAGCCAAGTTCTACCTAAAATCAATCAATCCTTCAGTCATCATTCCAAGTTCTACCTAAAATCATAATCAAAACCATCGAGTAAATCATTTATATTAGAATACAAACTCAAATGCAATTTAAGTCAAGTTTAAGCCTAAATTGAATTATATCATGATTTGAATGTTAAGTCACTAATATATATAAAAAATGATAATAACAAACAAAAAATTTTAATTTAACATACACAATCCATTTTAAATCTAAAATGAACTACAAAGAGAGAGAGAGAGAGAGAGAGATTAAACCAATTCTATACATCAAATGAAATTTATTCAGAATTAAATCAAAATAAAAACTAATAATAAATGTTATGTATATAATATATTAACCATTAAATTAAAATAATTAATTTATCAAATTATGAATCCATATTATCAATAATTATTAATAATAATTAAAATTATCTTATTTTATACATATAACTTATAAATTTTTATTCAATTATTTACTAAAGTTATTAAAATTATGTAAAACTTTTAAAATCATTTATTAAAAAAAAAAATTAGGTTTCACCAAATTTTTTTAAAAAAAAGTTAAAAAGATAATACTATTAAATGACCTACTCCATGATAATTTATTTGATCATGATAACACATAAAAAATGTAAAAAAGAAAGAAATAAAAAGAGGGAATGTCAAAGAAGTTGAGGCATGTAGGACAAAGTTGGCATCTCTCTCTCTCTCTCTCTCGACTAGTAGAAAACATGACACACTAAAAAAAATGAGGCCCTGTAGTTTTTCTCATCTCCCTTCAGACAAAAGAAGTCGAAGCCCTCTCATTTCTACTTCACTTGAAAGCTGCTCTGCCCGTCCCCCCAGCCAGTCCTAAAAAAATAACAAATGAAAAATCTCTTGAGCACCTCTTCTTCATTGAAAGCAAAGCTGAAAATGAACTCTCCCTCATGTCCATCTCTTCCTCTCAACCAAGCGAGGCATAGCTGACCCAAGCTGCATCCATGCCTCCCTCTTCCTCCAGTAGGTGACCACTCTTCCCTCACTTTCTCCAAAATTGAGACAAACAATAGCAAGCAGCATGTAGTTGATCAAGATTTCCTTGATCCCAACTAGCCCCATAAATCTGGCTACCTATAGAAAGCACATGAGACATCCTATGAATTTTTTATTGATTAATCATACCATGCCACTCGCATAGCTGGCTACCAGCGAACTCTCCCTTTATGCCTCCATCCTCTTTCATAAATACCATGACTTTCTAGCCCCAAGCATCATTCCCATTCTTCATCACTTCTCCCATTGCATCACTGGTCAGAGAAGAACCCCTTCAAAGGTCTCTGGTAGATGGTTCTCTGGATTCAGTATGAAGAAAGAATCCCTAATTGAAATCATCAAGGCTAGTGATCTGGTCCTTATGAGCTCATCGTTGAGGTCTCCTTGGAGGAGATCAGATCAAAAAAGATCCAAAAGATCATAGATTACATGATTGCTATCATGCAGAAGGCCCTTGGCGTCAGCCTTGCTACTCCATAAACTAGTATTCCTTTGAGGAAAATGAGCTTAGTGGACATGGAATAGGTGTGAGTATTGATGAAGAATAGTATGCTATGGATTTAATTTCCCTGAAAGCCATCCTCAATGATTTGTACAGAAATTCTAAATCAAAGGCACTGCTAGTAGCGCCTGGAGGGTTCTTTAATGATCCATAGTGGTATGCTCAACTTCTAGAGGCTTTTGAACCTATTGTTCTCAATGCCCTAACACATCATATATATAATCTAGGTGGAGATTATTATTCTTGAAGATATAAAGGAATACATTAGCTACGCTCCTAAGAGTGAAACTAATGCATAAAACCATCAACCTTTTGATCTACTATTAAGAATTAATCCAAAGCTTCAGAAGAAGGGAAGAAAAACAACTTTGTTCATTAAAAGATATTTGAGCATTGATGGATTTAGAGCTATGGTAGAGTGTCATCTATAGGTGAAGGTCATAGGTCATGATCATTTTGGTCAACTTATCAAAATTACTGCTTTTGGATGGATGGCTCGCATATTATAGCATGAGTTTGATCATCTGAATGGGACTATATATGTGGATAAGATTGTTCTAAGAACATTCAAAAAAGTCAAGAATCTGGATTTTCCTATTCCAGTAGGATGCCCAAAGCCAAGTGTCTATGAGCAAGTGATGTGGAAACGAATCATAGTAGCAAAGAAAAAGAATTCTAGCTGAAGTATTGATCTGACCCGACAAGCACCTCAATAGGGCATTTTTTCTTCCAAACAATGCCACCTCTTGGTCTGAATCCACCGAACATTAGCCCCGGTGATGCATAATCAAATCTGAAAAAAGGAGTTAATCAGTCTTTATAATAAAAAAAGAAAGAAATAATATGTGATCAAACAAAATCCCAAAAATGTACAAATTAAATTATCATAAAATTTAAGTAAAACTTAGTATAAAAAAGAATTAACTAAACAAATAACATTATAAATATTATAATCAAATATAAAAATTTATATGAACATAATTTATGAATATCTATTATAAAAATCAACTCAAACCCTAATTGTTATATGTTGATCTTAAAAGTCAAAAACAAAATTTAGTTATGAGACATATCCTTAATTATAATTAATTTATTATTAATTACAATTGAGCTTTATTTGATTAGTTATTCATATAAAATATTGGAGGAAAATGATTAGGACTTCTTTCATAATTATTTCCTCTAATTTATTTCATTAAGAGGGATTTATGGAATAAGATTGGGACCTCTTTCCCAACCCATTCCATAAATCCATTTCATTGGAGGATAATTAATCAATTTGGCAAATTAAGTTAGAGATTGATTAATTAATGATTTTATTAATCAAATTAAAATTACAATCATATCTAATCTTCATTAATTAATTCATGGGTAGATCTTTAGTTGTTAAATAGCCTAAATAAAGTTAATGAAATTATGATTTACCCATATGTGTTGGAAAATCATAAAAGTAATTAATTAAGTTCCTTAATCAAATTAATCAATAATTATGAGCTAATTGCATTAGGCCCTTTCATTTCCTAGGATCATTGCAAGTTATTTTCGATGCATATCATGTTGGCCCATAATTGTTTAATTAATTACTTTAAGGTAACATAGGTAAGGGTTAATTAGTGGATTTAATGCATATTACAACCTAATTAATCTATAAAATCCTCTTAATTACATTTTATTAAATTAAATCAATTCACAAATATGGTAATGGGTTAGGATTAGAAAGCTTTTCTTCATTTCATTAAATCAAATCGAAACATAAAAGTTAAAAGTGACATAAGAAACTTTGGTTTGCTTCAATTATTTTTATTTGGTACGATTGCCCTTGGGAATTAATTTAATTGAATAAAATCATGTGTTTATGTTTAGTTATTCCTTTCCAATCATATTAAATATCGTATGTCATTTGATTCATGCATTCATCTTTTGTAAACTTAATTAAATTGAATGGTTCCCTTTATGTCAAGCTTGCACGTGTTGATTTAATTTAATATAAGTGTGCCTATTATCACTATTAAATCAAAGTTATTTTCAAAAGTTTATAAGTCAACTATAACATTTGGAGTGATAATAGTTATAAATATTTGTAAGCTTGCATGTGTGTATGGCTTATATGGTTTAAGGTTTAGGGTTTTTAGGGCTTTGGGTTTAGGGTTTAGGGTTTAGGGTTTAGGGTTTAGTGTTTAGTGTTTTAAGGGTTTAGGGTTTGGGTTTTAGTGTTAGTTTAAGGTTTAGGGTTTAGTGTTAGTTTAGTGTTCAGGTTTTAGGGTTTATGATTTAGGGTTTAGGGTTAAGGATTAGGGTTAGGTTTTAGGATTTAGGATTTAGGATTTAGGGTTTAGGGTTTTATTTTTAAATTAACTAAATCGGTAGGTTTAAGTTTATTTAGCTTATTTTTTATTTAGTTTAGTTTATTTTATTTTTTATTTTTATTTAAATTAATTTTATATTTTATTAAATTTAATTTATTTATTTTAGTTTAGGTTTTTTATTTTAACTTAATTTTTAGGTTCAGGTTTAGGTTTAACCCTATTTTTTTACTTTCATTTTGTTTTATTTTATTTTTTAAGTTTAGGTTATTTTTTAAAGTTTAGGTTTAGGGTTTTATTTTATTTATTATGTTTAGGTTTAATCTTTTTATTTTAGGTTTATTTTTAGGTTTTATTTTTTAGTTTTGGTTTAAGTTTATTTTTAGTTTATTTTATTTTATTTAGTTTGTGGTTTAGATTTAGTTTATTTTAGGTTTAGGTTTAGGTTTCATTTATCTTAGTTTAGTTTATTTTAGCTTAGGTTTAAGTTTATTTTATTTTATTTATTTTAGGTTTAGGATTTTTTTATGTTTAGGTTTATATTAAGTTTTTATTTTATTTTATTTTAGGTTTCTTTAATTTTTATTTTATGTTTAGTTTTAATTTTAATTAGTTTTTTTAGGTTTATTTTAATTTTTAGTTTAGTTTATGTTTTTATTTATTTTATTTTAGTTTAGTTTATATTTTTAATTTTATTTTATTTTTACATTTAGGTTAAGGTTTTAGTTTATGTTTTTATTTTATTGAGGTTTAGGTTTTCTTATTTATTTTATTTTTTAGGTTTTATTTAGTTTAGGTTTAGGTTTTTAGGTTTTTAGGTTTTTAGGGTTTAGGATTTAGGGTTTAGGGTTTAGGGTTTAGGGTTTAGGGTTTAGGGTTTAGGGTTTGGGGCTTAGGGTTTAGGGTTTAGGGTTATAAGTTTAGGGTTTAGGATTTAGTTTTTATGGTTTTAGTGTTTTGAGTTTAAGGTTTAGGGTTTAGAGTTTAGGGTTTAGGGTTGTAGGGTTAGGGGTTAAGTTATAGGGTTTAAGGTTTAGGATTAGGGGTTAAGTTTAGGGTTTAGGGTTTAGGGTTAGGCTTTTTTTTTATTTTTTTTTAATTTTTAATTTTTTAAAATTAATTATGCTAATAGGTTTAGGTTTGTTTAGTTTATTTAGTTTACTTTTATAATTATTTTAATTTATTTTATTTTATTTTATTTAGGTTTATTTTTATTTTTATTTAGTTTTCTTTATTTATTTTAGGTTACATTGTTTTAAATTAGTTTTTTTTAACGTTTAGGTTTTATTCTTTATTTTTAAGTTTTGGTTTAGGTTTATTTTTTATTTTTTTAGGTTTAGGTTTATTTTTAGGTTTTATTTTTTAGTTTAGGTTTAAGTTTATTTTAGTTTATCTTATTTTATTAATGGTTTAAGTTTAGGTTTAGGTTTAAGGTTTAGTTTTATTAATTATTTATTTTTATGTTTATTTTTAGGTTTAAGTTTTTATTTAGATTTTATTTTATTTTATTTTTAGTTTATTTTATTTTTATTTTAGGTTTAACTTTTATTTTATTTAGGTTTTCTATTTTTCAATTTATTTTAGGTTTTTATTTATTTTATTTTAGTTTAGTTTTTATTTTTTATTTTATTTTATTTTTATGTTTATATTTAGGTTTAGGTTTTAGTTTATATTTTTATTTTATTTTATTATTTTATTTTATTTTGATTTAGGTTCTTTTATTTTTATTTTTTGGTTTTATTTAGTTTAGGTTTAGCTTTTTAGCTTATTAGGGTTTAGGGTTAATTGAAGGTTTAAGGTTTGGGGTATAGGGTTTAGGGTTTATGGTTTAAGGTTTAGGTTTTTGGGTTTAGGATTTATAGTTTAGGGTTTTATGATTTCGGGTTTATAATTTAAGATTTTTAGGGTTTAGTGTCTATGGTTTAGGGTTTAGATTTTAGGTCTAAGGTTCAAGTTTTATTTAGGGTTTAGGTTTTGGGTTTTCTTTAATAGAGAATAAATTCAGATTCTACATTTCTTTGTTTCAATTTCATCAACTAAGTAACAAACCAAGTTTTCTAGGACACAAGTGATGACATAGACCAAAAATGAGCACACATAGAGAAAATCAAAGACCATAGATAACTAGAACAATCTTTACTATAAAGACATAGTTCCATAAGCAGCCAGATCGGTTGTTCTTGATTTCAGTACCATCGAACCACCCCGGCCTCTCGAGTAGCGGGATCCACCATCATATACATGAACTCTCTCCACCACCCCCACGTCTGTAACCTTCATCACTACTCTCGCCTCTATAACCACCACTGCTCTGACCACCACCTCCATATCCACCAGCCCCACTAGTTCCCCACCACCACTTCGATAACTGCAGGCTTCACCTTTGCCTCCATCGCTAGATCTAGACTGAGCCAATTCTACGGTGTTGTTCCTATTATCAAGCTTTTGCCCATTCTTAGGGTTTAGGTCTATTATGATTTTGGATTTAGGTTTATTTTTAAATTTATTTGGTTACTTTAGGTTTAGGTTCAGGGTTTGGGGTTTAGGGTTTAGGATTTAGGGCTAGGGTTTAAGGTTTAGGGTTTAGGGTTTAGGGTTTTTGGGTTAATGCTTTTAGGATTTAAGGTTTAGGATTAGAGTTTAGGGTTTAGGGTTTAGGATTTTTTAGTGTTGTAGGTTTAGGGTTAGTTTTAGGGTTTAGGGTTTAGGATTTAGGATTTAAGGTTTATGGTTTTTTTAAATTAAGTAAATTGATAGGTTTAGGTTTATTTAGTTTATTTAATTGATTTTTTTATTTATTTTACTTTATTTTATTTTTTATTTTTATTTATGTTTATTTTTTATTTTCATTTAGTTTAGTTTATTTATTTTAGTTTAGGTTTTTATTTTAGTTTATTTTTTGGTTTAGTTTTATTTTTTAGTTGAGTTTTATTTTTATTTTATTTTTTAGGTTTGGCTTTTATTTTTTATTTTTAGGTTTAGGTTTACATTTTTATTTTATTTTGTTAGGTTTAGGTTTTAGGTTTTTATTTTAAGTTGATTTTTATGATTTATTTTTTAGTTTAGGTTTAGTTTTATTTTTAGTTAACTTTATTTTATTTAGTTTAGGTTTAGATTTAGGTTTTATTTATTTTAGTTTAGTTAATTTAGTTTATTTCATTTATTTTATTTTTTATTTTAGGTTTAGGTTTTTTTACAATTTAGGGCTTAGGTTTTATTTTTTAATTATTTTTAGGTTTGGGTTTTTATTTAATTTTTATTTTATTTTATTTAAGGCTTATTTTATTTTTATTTTATGTTTATTTTATTTTATTTTATTAAAGTTTTATATTCTTAAGTTTATTTTATTTTTTTACTTTAGTTTAGCTTTTTCTTTATTTCATTTTAATTTATCTTTAGTTTTTATTTTGTTTTATTTTTAGGTTTTGGTTTAGGTTTTATTTTTTATTTTTTAGGTTTAGGTTTGTTTATTTATATTATTTTTAGGTTTTATTTAGTTTAGGTTTAGGCTTTTAGGTTTTTAGGGTTTAGGATTTAAGGTTTATGATTTGGGATTTTAGAGTTTAGAATTTTAGGGTTTAGGGTTTAAGGTTTAGGGTTTACAATTTAGTGTTTAGGCTTTAGTGTTTAGGGTTTTTAGGGTTTAGGGTTTAGGTTTTAGGGTTAGCTTGTGGTTTAGGTTAGTTTAGGGTTTAGGGTTTAGGTTTATGCTTTATGGTTTAGGGTATAGGGTTAGCTTAGGGTTTAGGGTTTAGAGCTTTAGGGTTTATGGTTTAGGGTTTAGGGTTAGGGTTATGGTTTAGGGCTTAGGGTTTAAGGTTTAGAGTTTTTTTATAAATTAATTAAATCGGTAGATTTAGGTTTATTTAGTTTATTTTTCATTTACTTTAGTTTAATTTATTTATTTTTATTTAAATTTATTTTTTATTTTTATTTAGTTTAGTTTATTTATTTTAGTTCAGCTTTTTTATTTTAGTTTAATTTTTAGGTTTAGGTTTAGGTTTATGTTTATTTTTTAGTTTAGTTTTATTTTTATTTTATTTTTCAGGTTTCCATTTTTTTATTTTTAGGTTAGGTTTAGGTTTTTCTTTTATATTTTTTAGGTTTAGGTTTCAGCTTTTTATTTTAGTTTATTTTTAGGTTTTATTTTTTTAGATTATGTTTAGGCTTATTTTTTGTTTATTTTATTTTATTTAGTTTAGGGTTTAGGTTTAGTTTATTTTAGGTTTAGGTTAATATTTCATTTATTTTAATTTAGTTTATTTTATTTTAGGTTTTATTTTATTTTATTTATTTATTTTAGGTTTATGTTTTTTTTAGTTTAGGATTTTTTTTAGTTTTTTATTTTATTTTATTTTTAGTTTATTTTATTTTTATTTTACGTTTAGTTTTTTTATTTAGGTTTTTTTAGGTTCATTTTATTTTTAGTTTAATTTTGGGTTTTATTTATTTTATTGTAGTTTAGTGTTTATTTTTTATTTTATTTTATTTTTATGTTTAGGTTTAGTTTTAGGTTTTGGTTTACATTTAGGTTTATATTTTATTTTATTATTTTTAAATTTAGGTTTAGGTTTTCTTATTTATGTTATTTTTTTGGTTTTATTTAGTTTAGGTTTATGTTTTTAGGTTTTCAGGGTTTGGGATTTAGGTTTAGGGTTTGGGGTTTAGGGATTAGGGTTTGGGTTTAGGGTTTAGGGTTTAGGGTTTAGGGTTTAAAGTTTAGGGTTTAGGGTTTAGAGTTTAGGGTTTAGAGTTTAGGGTTTAGGGTTTTAAGGTTTAGGCTTTAGGGTTTAAGGTTGAAGGGCTAGGGTTTAAGGTTTAGGGTTTATGGTTAAGGGTTAGGAATTATTTTATTTTTTTTATTTTTTTATTTTATATTATTTTTATTTTTTTAAATTAAGTAAGCTAGTATGTTTAGGTTTATTTAGTTTATTTTTATTTATTTATTTAAGTTTATTTTATTTTTTATTTATTTTTATTTATTTATTTTAGTTCAAGTTTTTTATTTTAGTTTATTTTTTAGGGTTAAGTTTAGGTTTAGGTTTAATTTTTAGTGTAGTTTTTTTTGTGAAGGTTTAGGTTTTATTATTTATTTTCAGGTTTAGGTTTAGGTTTTTATTTTATTTTTTTAGGTTTAGGTTTATTTTTAGGTTTTTATTTTTTAGTTTAGGTTTAGGTTAATTTTTAGTTTATTTTATTTTATTTATGGTTTAGATTTAGGTTTATGTTTAGTATATTTTTTGTTTAAGGTTTGGTTGTATTTTTTTATTTATCTTCATATTTGATTCTTTGGTTTAGGTTTTTATTTAGTTTTTATTTTATTTTATTTTATTTTTGGTTTATTTTATTTTTATTTTAGGTTTAGTTTTTATTTTATTTAGCTTTTTTATTTTTCAGTTTAGTTTAGGTTTTTATTTATTTTATTTTTTTTTAGTTTTTATTTTTTATTTTAATTTCTTTTTAGGTGTAGGTTTGGTTTAGGTTTTAGTTTAGGTTTTATTTTATTTTATTTTTGTTTAGGTTCTTTTATTTATTATATTTTTAGGTTTTATTTATTTTAGGTTTAGATTTTTAAGGTTTAGGGTTTATGTTTAGGTGAGGGTTTAGAGTTTAGGGTTTAAGGTTTAGGGTGTAGGGTTTAGGGTTTAGGGTTTAGGGTTTAGTGTTTAAGTTTTTGGGTTTAAGGTTTATGATTTTAGGATTTATGGTTTAGGGTTTAGGTTTTAGGTATAGGGTTCAGGTTTTAGTTTAGGGTTTAACATTTTTGGTTTTTTAATAGAGAATAAATTCAGATTCATCATTTCTTCTTTTTGATTTCATTAACAAAGTAACTCACCAAGTTTTCTAAGACACAAGCGACAACATAGATAAAAAATGAGCACGCATAGAGCAAATGAAAGACCCTAGATAACTAGAACCATCTTTACTATAAAAACACAGTTCCATAAGCTTCAAATCAGATTGGCCGTTCTTTAGTTTCTCCAATTCTCATCAGAACTACCCCGGCCTCTCGATTAGTAGGACATCATATCCCCGATCTCTCCCTTCACCACCACCATGGTTATAACCTCCGTCGCTCCTCTCTCCTCTATAACCACTACTGCTCTGACCCCCACCTCCATATCCACTGACCCCTCCAATTCCCCCACCACCACTGCGATAACTATCGCCTTCACCGTCGCTTCCATCGCTAGATCTAGAATAAGCCTATTTTACGATGATGTTCCTACCCCTCAAGGTCACTATTCTTAAGGGTTAAGTTTAGGTTTAGGTTTATTAGGTTTCAGGGTTTAGGTTTATTTTTAATTTACTTAGTTATTTTATGTTTAGGTTTAGGGTTTGGCATTTAAGGTATAGGGTTTAGGGTTAGGGATGAGCACTTAGAGTTTAATATTTTGGGTATAAGGTTTATGGTATAAGGTTTAGGGTTTTAGAGTTTATGCTTTTAGGGATTAGGGTTTAACAGGGTTTAGGGTTTAGAGTTTAGGGTTTAGCATTTAGGGTTTACAATTTAGGGTTTTTATGGTTTAGGGTATAAGGTTTATGGTTTAGGGTTTAAGTTTAGTTTTAGGGTTTCGGGTTTAGGGTTTTGGGTTTAAGATTTAAGGTTTAGAGTTTTTCTTACAAATTAAGTAAACTGATAGGTTTAAGTTTATTTAGTTTATTTTTTATTTATTTTAGCTTATTTTATTTTATAATTTTATTTATGTTTATTTTTTCTTTTTATTTAGTTTAGTTTATTTATTTTAGTTTAGGTTTTTTATTTTAGTTTGTTTTTTTTTTTGTTTAGGTTTAGGTTTAGGTTTAGATTTATTTTTTAGTTGAAGTTTTATTTTTCCTTTTTTAGGTTTAGTTTTTTTTTAAAGTCTAGGTTTACTTTTTTATTTTATTTTTTTTAGGTTTAGGTTTTAGGTTTTTATTTTAGGTTTATTTTTAGGTTTTATTTTTAGGTTAGGTTTAGGTTTATTTTTAATTTATTTTATTATATTTAGGGTTTAGGTTTAAGTTTAGGTTTAGTATATTTTAGCTTTAGGGTTTAAGTTTTCTTTTTTATTTATTTTTAGGTTTAGGTTTTTATTTAAGTTTTTATTTTATTTTATTTTTATTTTAGGTTTAGTTTTTATTTTATTTAGGTTTTTTATTTTTTTAGTTTAGTTTAGGTTTTTTATTTTTTTTATTTTAGTTTAATTTTTATTTTTTATTTTAGTTTCATTTTAGGTTTAGGTTTAGGTTTAGATTTTAGTTTAGGATTTTATTTTATTTTATTTTTTATTTTATTTTGGTGTATGTTCTTTTATTAAATTTATTTTTAGGTTTTATTTAGTTTAGGTTTAGTTTTTTAGCTTATTAGGGTTTAGGGTTAATTGAGGGTTTAAGGTTTAGGGTGTAGGGTTTAAGGTTTAGGGTTTAGGGTTTAAGGTTTAGGGTTTAGGTTTTTGGGTTTCAGGTTTAAGTTTTTGTGTTTAGGGTTTAGAGTTTAGGATTTTGGGTTTTACAATTTAGGGTTTATGGTTTGGGGTTTTTATTGTTTAGGGTTTAGTGTTATGGTCTAGGGTTCAGGTTTTAGTTTAGGGTTAGGGTTTTGATTTTTCTTTTTTAACAAAGAATAAATTTAGATTCAACATTTCTTTTTTTCTTTCATCAACCAAGTAACAAACCAAGTAATCTAGAACACAAGTGATGACATAAATAAAAAATGAGCACGCATAGAGCAAATCCAAGACCCTAGATGACTAGAATCATCTTTGCTATAAATACACAGTTCCATAAGCAGTAGATCAGATTTGCCGTTCTTCAATTTGTCTAGTTACCAGCAGACCCACCCTAGCCTCTCGAGTAGCGAGATCCACCATCATATCCCCGATCTCTCCTTCCGCCACCACCATGGTTGTAACCTCCACTCCTCATGCCTCCATAACCACCACTGCTTTGACCACCACCTCCATATTCATCAGCACCTCTAGTTCCCCCACTACCACTACCACCGCCTCTGCCTTTGCCTCCAACGGTAGATCTAGACTGAGCCTGTTTGACAGTGATGCTCTTGGCATCAAGGTTTTATCCATTCTTGGTGTTTAGGTTTACGTTTATTGGGTTTTAGGGTTTAGGTTTAATTTTTAACTTATTTAGTTACTTTAGGTTTAGGTTTAGGGTTTAGGGTTTAGGGTTTAAGGTTAGGGTTTAGGGTTTAGGGTTTAGGGATTAGGGTGTAGTGTTTATGGTTTAGGGTTTAGGGTTCTAGGGTTTATGCATTGAGGGTTTAGGGTATAGGATTAGGTTTAGGGTTTAGGGTTTAAAGTTTAGTATTTTTTAAGGTTTAGGGTTTAGGTTCGTAGGTTTAGGGTTGTTGGTTTAGGATTTAGGGTTTAGGGTTAGTTTTACATTTTAAAGTTTAGGGTTTAGTATTTTAGGTCTAGGTTTTTTTTTAAATAAAAAAATTAAGTAAACTGATAGGATTAGGTTAATTTAATTTGTTTTTTATTTATTATAGTTTATTTTATTTTTTAATTTTATTTATGTTTATTTTTTAATTTTATTTAATTTAGTTTATTTATTTTAGGTTTATTTATTTTAGTTTAGGTTTTTTACTTTAGTTTATTTTTTTAGTTTAGGTTTAGGTTTAGCTTTAGGTCTATTTTTTAGTTGAGTTTTATTTTTATTTTACTTTTCAGGTTTAGGTTTAATTTTTTATTTTTAAGTTCAGGTTTAGATTTTTATTTTATTTTTTAAGTTTTAGTTTTAAGTTTTTATTTTAGGTTTATTTTTAGGTTTTTTTTTTTAGTTTAGGTATAGGTTTATTTTATTTTATTATTTTATTTTATTGAGGGTTTAGGTTTAGGTATAGGTTTAATATATTTTAGGTTTAGGGTTTAAGTTTTATTTTTTATTTATTTCTAGGTTTTATTTTTAGGTTTATTTTTTAGGTTTAAGATTTTATTTAGTTTTTATTTTATTTTATTTTTAGTTTATTTTATTTTTATTTTAGGTTTTGTTTTTATTTTATTTAGCTTTTTTATTTTTTTGTTTTGTTTAGGTTTTTATTTATTTTATTTTAGTTTAGCTTTGATTTTTTATTTTAGTTTCTTTTTAGGTTTAGGTTTAGGTTTAAATTTTAGTTTAGGTTTTTATTTTATTTTATTATTTGATTTTATTTTGGTTTAATTTCTTTTATTTATTTTATATTTAGGTTTTATTTAGTTTAGGTTTAGCTTTTTAGCTTTTTAGGGTTTAATGTTTAGGGTTTAGGGTTAGTTGAGGGTTTAGGTTTGGGGTGTAGGGTTTAGGGTTTAGGGTTTAGGTTTTTAAGTTTAGCGTTTAGGGTTTAGGGTTTAGGGTTTTATGGTTTAGGTTTATGGTTTGGCTTTTAGGGTTTAGGATTTAGGGTTTATGGTTTAGGTTTTAGGTCTAGGGTTCATGTTTTTTTTAGGGTTTAGGGTTTTTGGTTTTTTATAACAAAGAACAAATTCATATTCAACATTTCTTTCTTTCAATTTCATCAACCAAGTAACACACCAAGTTTTCTATGACACAAGCGATGACACAGATTAAAAATGAGCGCGCATAATGCAAATTAAAGACCTTAGATAAATGAACCATCTTTATTATAAAGACACAGTTCTATAAGCATCAAATTAGATGACCATTCTTCATTTTCTCTAGTTCCCATCAGAACTAACCTCTGAAGTAGGAGGATCCACCATCATATCCCTGTTCTCTCCCTCCGCCACCACCATGGCTGTAACCTTCATCTCTCCTCCTACCTCCATAACCACCACTACTCTGACCACCACCTCTATATCCATCAACACCTCTAGTTCCCCCACCACCTCTACGATAACCGCTGCCTCTGCCTTCGCCTCCATCGCCAGATCTAGACTAAGATTGAGGGTGATGTTCTTACCATCAAGGTTATGCCCATTCTTAGGGTTTAGGTTCAGGACTAAGTTTATTAGGTTTTAGGGTTTAGGTTTATTTTTAAATTTATTTACTTACTTTAGGTTTATTTTTATGATTTGGGGTTTAGGGTTTAGGGTTTAGGTTTAGGTTTTTGGTTTAGGAGTTTGGGTTTTAGGGTGTAGTGTTTATGGTTTAGGGTTTTAAGGTTTATGCTTTGAAGGTTTAGGGTTTAGGATTAGGGTTCATGGTTCAAGGTTTAGGGTTTAGGGTTTAGGGTTTTTTAGGGATTAGGGTTTAGGGTTTAAGGTTGTAGGTTTAGTGTTGTAGGTTTAGGGTTTAGGGTTGGTTTTAAGGTTTAAGGATAGGGTTAAGGATTTAAGGTTTAGGGTTTTTTTTAAAAAATTTAGTAAATCGATAGGTTTAGGTTTATTTAGTTTATTTAGCTTATTTCTTATTTATTTATGTTTATTTCTAGTTTTTATTTAATTTAGTTTATTTATTTTAGGTTTATTTATTTTAGTTTAGGTTTAGGTTTATTTTTTAGTTGAGTTTTATTTTATTTTTTTAGGTTTAAGTTTTATTTTTTATTTTTAGGTTTACATTTACTTTTTTATTTTATTTTTTTATGTTTAGGATTTAAATTTTTATTTTATGTTTATTTTTAGGCTTTAATTTTTAGTGTAGGTTTAAATTTATTTTATTTTATTTTATTTTATTTAGTTTAGGTCTAGGTTTAGCTTTAGTTTATTTTTGGTTTAGGTTTTATTTAATTTAGTTTAGTTTATTTTAGTTTAGGTTTAGGTTTATTTTATTTTATTTATTTTTTATTTTAGGTTTAGATTTTTTTTTATTTATTTTTAGGTTTTATTTTTTAGTTTTATTTTTTGATGTTTAGGTTTTTATTTTATTTAGTTTTAAGTTTATTTTATTTTTATTTTACATTTTTTTAATTTATTAAAGTTTTTTATTCTTCTATTTATTTTATTTTTTTAGTTTAGTTTAGGTTTTTCTTTATTTTATTTTAGTTTATTTTATTTTTATGTTTAATTTTAGCTTTTTCTTTTATTTTATTTCTTTATTTTATTTAGGTTTAAGATTTTTTTTGGGATTTATTTAGTTTAGGTTTAGGTTTTTAGGGCTTTAGGGTTTAGGGTTTAGAGTTTAGGGTTTAGGGTTTTAGGGTTTATGATTTTAGGCTTTAGGGTTTGGGTTTAGGGTTTAGGGTTTAGGGTTTAGTGTTCAAGGTTTAAGGTTTAGGGCTTAGATTTAGCTTTGGGTTTATGTTTATGGTTTAGAGTTTAGTGTTTAGGCTTTAGGGTTTAGGGTTTAGGGTTTTTAGGCTTTAGGGTTTCTTTAGGTATTAGGGTTTATGGTTTAGGGTTTAGGGTTTAGGGTTAATGTTAGGGTTTAGGGTTTAGTGTTTACGGATTTTTAGGGTTTAGGGCTAAAGATATAGGGTTTAGGGTTTAGGATTTATTGTTTAGAATTTAGGGTTTTTTTCAAAAAAAATAATTAAGTAAACCAGTTAGTTTAGGTTTGTTTAGTTTAATTTTTATTATTTTTAGTTTATTTTATTTTTATTTTTATTTATGTTTATTTTTTATTTAATTTACTTTACTTATTTTAGGTTTATTTATTTTTATTTAGGTTTTTTATTTTAATTTGTTTTTTAGGTTTAGGTTTAGATTTATTTATTTTTTTTTAGGTTTAAGTTTTATTTTTTTATTTTTAGGTTTAGGTTTATGTTTTTATTTTATTTTTTTATGTTTAGTTTTTTTAGGTTTCATTCTTTAGTTTAGATTTAGGTTTATTTTTAGTTCATTTTATTTTATTTAGTTCAGTTTATGTTTAGGTTTAGTTTATTTTAGTTTTAGGTTTAGGTTTTATTTATTTTTATTTAGTTTATTTTAGTTTTTATTTTAGTTTACTTTAATTTGTTTATTTTATTTTTATTTTTAGGTTTAGGTTTTTTTAGTTTAGAGATTCGGTTTTATTTTTATTTATTTTTTGTTTTATTTTTATGTTTATTTTTTATGTTTAGGTTTTTGTTTAGTTTTTATTTTATTTTATTTTAGTTTAATATATTTTATTTTATGTTTAGTTTTTATTTTGTTAATGTTTGTTTTTTTTTTTTTTATATTATTTTATGTTTTATTTTATTTAGGTTGAGGGTTTTAATTTATTTTATTTTTAGGTTTTATTTAGTTTAGGTTTAGGTTTTTAGGTTTAAGGGTTTAGTGTTTAGGGTTTAAGGTTTTCGGGTTTAGGATTTTAGGGTCTAGGATTTAGGGTTTAGGGTTAGGGTTTAGGGTTTAGGGTTTAATGTTTAGGCTTTAGGGTTTAAGCTTTTTAGGGTTTAGGGTCTAGGTTATAGTGTTTAGGGTTTTAGAGTTTAGGATTTTTGGGTTTAGGATTTAGGGTTAGTTTTAGGGTTTCTTTTAATTAAGTAAACCGTTAGGTTTAGGTTTATTTAGTTTACTTAGTTTGTTTTTTTATTTAAGTTTATTTTTTATTTTTATTTAGTTTAGTTTATTTATTTTAGGTCTATTTATTTTAGTTTAGATTTACTATTTTAGTTTATTTTTTAGGTTTTAAGTTAAGTTATGGTTTATTTTTATTTTACTTTTTAGGATTAGGTTTTTGGGTTTTTAGGGTGTAGGGTTTAGGGTTTAGGGTTTCAGGTTAGGGTTTATGGTTTAGGGTTTAGTGTTTAAGCATTAGGATTTAGGGTATTTAGGGTTTAGTGGTTAGCATTTATGGTTTAGGGTTTAGGGTTTTAGGTTTGGGTTTTGGGTTTTGGGATTGGGGATTATGGTTTTAGGATTTAGGGTTTAGGGTTTAGGGTTTAAGGTTTTAAGTTTAGGGTTTAGGGTTTATGGTTAGTTTTAGGGTCTATGATTTAGGGTAAGGGTTTTTTGTTTCTTTTAAATTTTTTTTTTAGGGTTTAGGTATATGGTCTAGGGTTTAGGTTTTAGGTTTATGGTTTAGGTTTTAGTTTAGGCTTATTTTTAAATAAGTAAAGAGATAGGCTTAATTTTTTTAGTTTATTTTTAGGGTTTAGGGTTTAGGGTTACATTAGTGTTTAGGTTTTTTTTAAAATTAAGTAAACTAGTAGGTTTAGGTTTATTTTTTATTTTTATTTAGTTTAGCTTATTTATTTTAGGTTTATTTTAGTTTAGGTTTTTTATTTTAATATATTTTTTAGGTTTAGGATTATTTTTTAGTTGAGTTTATTTTATTTTCTTTTTTAAGTTTCAGTTTTTACATTTTAAGGTTTTAGGGTTTAGGGTTTTGGATTTAGTGTTTTAGGGTTTAGGGTTTAGGGTTAGGGTTTATGGTTTAGGGTTTAGTGTTTAGGCTTTAGGGTTTAGAATATTTAGGGTTTAGGGTTTAGGGTTTTGGGTTTTGGGTTTGGGGTTTAAGGTTTTATTGTTTAGGGTTGTAGGTTTAGGGTTTAGGGTTTAGATTTTATGGTTAGTTTTAGAGTTTATGATTTAGGGTTAGGGTTTTTTAATTTCTTCTAACTTTTATTACTTTTTTTATTTTTAGGGTTTAGGATTTAGGGTTTAGGGTTTAGGGTTTAGGTTCTAGGATTAGGGTTTAGTTTTAGTTTAAGTTTATTTTTAAAATAATTAAAGAGGTAGGTTTAGGTTTATATTAGTTTATTTTTAGGGTTTAGAGTCTAGGTTTAGATTAGGGCTTAGGTTTTTTTTTAAATTTAGTTAACTAGTTGGTTTAGGTATATATTTTATTTATTTTTATTTTTATTTTTATTTATGTTTATTTTTTAATTTTATTTAGTTTAGTTTATTTATTTTAGTTTATGTTTTTTATTTTAGTTTATTTTTTAGCTGTAGGTTTATGTTTAGGTTTATTTTTTAGCTGAATTTTATTTTTATTTTATTTTTTAGGTTTAGATTTTATTTTTTATTTTTAGGTTTAGGTTTAGGTTTTTATTTTATTTATTTTTGTTTAGGTTTTAGCTTTTTATTTTAGGTTTATTTTTAGGTTTTATTTTTTTGTTTAGGTTTAGATTTATTTTTATTTATTTTATTTATTTATTTTTTGTTTAGGTTTTAGTTTAGGTTTTATTTATTTTTGTTTAGGTTTAGGTTTATTTATTTTAATTTTAGGTTTAAGTTTTTTTTAGTTTAGGGCTTAGTTTTAGGGTTTTAGAGTTTAGGGTTTAGGGCTGAAGTTTTAGGTTTAGGGTTCAGGTTTTAGTTTAGGTTTATTTTTAAAATAAGTAAACCGATAGGTTTAGGTTTTTTTAGTGTATTTTTAGGGTTTAGGGTTGAGGTTTTTTTTAAAATTAAGGTTCAGGGTTTTAAGGGTTTAGGGTTTACAATTTAGGGTTTATGGTTTAGAGTTTAGGTTTTTTAGTTTGGGGCTTAGGATTTTAGGGTTTAGAGTTTAGCGTTTAGGGTTTATAGTTTAGGGTTGTAGGTTTAGGGTTTAGGGTTAGTTTTAGGGTTTACGATTTAGGTTTATGGTTTAGGGCTATAATTTTTTTATATCTTTTATTTTTTTATTTTATTTTTATTTTTAGGATTTATAGTTTAGGGTTTAGGGTTTAGGTTTTAGTTGACTTTATTTTTAAATTAGTAGGTTTTAATTTTTTATTAGTTTATTTTTAGGGTTTAAGGTTAGATCAGGGTTTAGGTTTTTTTTTTAAATTAAAATTGTAGGTTTAGGTTTATTTAGTTTAATTTTTATTTATGTTAGTTTATTTTATTTCTTATTTTTATTTGTATTTATTTATTTTAGATTATTTATTTTAGTTTAGGTTTTTTATTTTAGTTTATTTTTTTGGTGTAGGTTTAGGTTTAAGTTTAATTTTTAGTTGAGTTTAATTTTAATTTTATTTTTTTAGGTTTTGGTTTTATTTTTTAAATTTAGGTTTAGATTTAGGTTTTTATTTTATTTGTTTAGGTTTAGGTTTTAGACTTATTTTTAGGTTTTACTTTTTACTTTATTTTATTTTATTTTCATTTGGTTTAAGTTTAGGTTTAGGTTTAGTTTATTTTAGGTTTAGGTTTAGGTTTTATTTCTTTTGGTTAATTTATTTTAGTTTAGATTTAGGTTAATTTTATTTTTATTTTGGGATTAAGTTTTTTTTCTTGGTTTAGGGTTTATGGTTTAGGGTTTTATGGTTTAGGATTTAGGATTTTGTGTTTAGTGTTTAGGGTGTAAGTTTTAGGTTTAGTGTTTAGGTTTTAGTTTAAGTTTATTTTTAAATGAAGTAAACCAGTGGGTTTAGTTTTTTTTAGTTTATTTTTAGGGTTTAGGTTTAGGTTTTTTTTTTAAAAAAATTAAGTTTAGGGTTTTTAGAGTTGAGGGTTTAGGGTTTAACGTTTAGGGTTTAGAGTTTATGTTTTTGGGTTTGGGGTTTCGGGTTTTAGGGTTTAGAGTTTGGAGTTTCGGGTTGTAGGTTTAGGTTTTAGGGTTTAGGGTTAGAGTTTAGGGTTCAAGGTTTAGGGTTTATGATTTAGTTTTGTTTAGGTTTAGGTTTCTAGGTTTAGGGTTTTAAGGTTTTGGGTTTAGGGTTTAGTTTGTAGGTTTAGTGTTGTAAGTTTAGGTTTTAGGGTTGTATGTATGTTTTAGGGTTTAAGGTTTAGGGTTTAGGGTTTGGAGGTTAAGGTTCAGGATTAAGGGTTTAGGATTTTTTTTTTAAATTAAGTAAACCAATCGATTTAGGTTTATTTTTTATTATTATTTAGCTTAGATTTTTTACTTTAGGTTTATTTATTTTAATTTTGGTTTTTTAATTTAGTTTATTTTTTCTTTTTAGGTTTAGGATTAGGTTAATTTTTTAGCTGAGTTTTATTTTTATTTTATCTTTCTAGTTTAAGTTTTTAGGTTTTTAGGGTTTAGGGTTTTGGGTAAGGGTTTAGAGTTCTAGGTTTAGGGTTTAGGATTTTAGGGTTTGTGGTTTAGGGTTTAAGGTTTATGGTTTTGGGTTTAAGGTTTTGGGTTTGGGTTTAGGCTTAGTTTTAGGGTTTAGGGTTTAAGGTTAAGGTTTTTTTATTTTTTAATTTTATTTTGTTGTTTTTTATTATTTGGGTTTAGGGTTTAGTGTTTTGGTTTTAGGTTTAGGGTTGAGGTTTTAGTTTAGGTTTATTTTTAAATTAAGTAAAGAAGTAGGTTTACATTTTTTGTTTATTTTTAGGGTTTAGGGTTAGCTTAGGGTTTAAGTTTTTTTTCTTTTAAATTAAGAAAACTTGCAAGTTTAGGTTTATTTAGTTTATTCAACTTAGTTTTAGTTATTTTAATATTTTGATTTTGTATTTTTATTTATTTTAGTTTAATTATTTATTTTAGTTTAGGTTTTTTATCTTAGTTTCTTTTTTTAGGTTTAGGTTTAGGTTTATTTTTTAGTTAGGTTTTATTTTATTTTTATTTTTTTGGTTTAGGTTTTAATTTTAATTTTTAGGTTTCACATTTTTATTTTATTTTCTTAAGTTTAGGTTTTAAGTATTTATTTTAGGATTATTTTTTGGTTTTATTTTTTTAGTTTAGCTTTAGGTTTATTTTTAGTTTATTTTACATTATTTTATTTAGGTTTAGGTTTAAGTTTAAGTTTAGGTTTATTTATTTTTGTTTAGTTTATTTTCTTTTAGGTTTAGGTGTTTCTTTAGTTTATGGTTAAAGTTTTATTTTTTATTTATTTTTAGGTTTCATTTTTAGGTTTACTTTTCTAAGGTTTAGGTTTTAATTTATTTTTATTTTATTTTATTTTAGTTTTGTTTTAATTTTATTTTATATTTATTTTACATTTAGTTTTTATTTTATTTATGTTTTTTATTCTTAGGTTTATCTAATTTTTTAATTTAATTTAGGTTATTATTATTTTATTTTAGTTTATTTTTATCAGTTTATTTTATTTTTATTTTATTTGATCTTTTAAAATTTATTTAGATTTAGTTTTTATTCATTTATTTTATTTTTAGGTTTTATTTTGTTTAGGTATAGGTTTTTAGGTTTTCCGGGTTTAGGGTTTGGGGTTTAAGGTTTAGGGTTTAGGGTTTATGATTTATAGTTTAAGGTTTAGGATAAATGGTTTAGGGTTTTCTTAATTAAGCAAACTAGTAGGTTTTAGTTTATTTAGTTTACTTATTTTATTTTTTATTTATTTTAATTTAGTTTATTTTTATTTAGGTTTATTTTTTACTTTTATTTAGTTTAGTTTCTTTCTTTATATGTTTATTTATTTTAATTTAGGTTTTTTATTTTAATTTATTTTTTAGGTTTAGGTATAGAGTTTTATTTTTATTAGGTTTAGGTTTTTTTTTAGTTTTTAGGGTTTAGGGTTTAGGGTTTAGGTTTTAAGTTTTAGGTTTAGGGTCCAGGTTTTAGCTTAGAGTTTATGGTTTAGGGTCTTTTAGGGTTTAAGGTTTTTTAGGGTTTAGGGTTTAAGGTTTAGTGTTGAGTTAGGGTTTAGGGTTTAGGGTTAGTTTTATGGTTTAGGGTTTGCGGTTTAGGGTTTAGGTTTTATGATTTAGGGTTTAAGATACTTTTTTAAATAAGTAAACTGATAGGTTTAGGTTTATGTAATTTACTCGGCTTACTTTATTTTTTATTTTTAGTTTGGTTTATTTGTTATTTATATTTATTTTAGTTTATTTATTTTTGGTTTATTTATTTTAGTTTAAGTTTTTTATTTTAGTTTATTTTTTATTTTCTAGGTTTAGATTTAGGTTTATTTTTTAGTTGAGTTTTAGTATTATTTTATCTTTTAGGTTTAGGTTTTTCTATTTTAGGGTTTAGGGTTTAGGGTTTATGGTATCAAGGTTTAGCGTTTAGGGTTAAGGTTTAGCGTTTAGGATTTAGGGTTTAGGTTTAGCATTTAGGCTTTAGTTTAGGGTTTAGTGTTTATGGTTTTGGGTGTTGGGTTTGCGGTTTAGGGTTTTAAGATTTAGGCTTTAGGGTTTCGGGTTGTAGGTTTATAGTTTAGGGTTTAGGCTTTATTTTAGGGTTTAGGGTTTAAGGTTAAGATTTTTTTTATTTTTTTAAATTTTTTTTAGTTTTAGGGTTAAAGGTTTAGGGTTTAGGTTTTAGGTTTAGGGTTGAAGTTTTAGTTTAGGTTTATTTTTAAATTAAGTAAACTTGTAGGTTTACATTTTTTTGTTTATTTTTAAGATTTAGAGTTTAGGGTTTAGGGATAGCTTAGGGTTTAGATTTTTTTAATTAAGTAAACCATCACATCTAGGTTTATTTAGTTTATTCAATTTATTTTTTATTTATTTTAGTTAATTTTAATTTTAATTTTATTTAGTTTAGTTTATTTATTTTAGATTTATTTATTTTAGTTTAGGTTTTTTATTTTAGTTTATTTTTAGGTTTAAGTTTATTTTTTAGTTAAATTATTTTTTTTTTGATTTAGGTTTTACTTTTTATTTTTAGGTTTAGGTTTAGGTTTTTATTTTATTTTTTTAGGTTTAGGTTTTAAGTTTTTTTTTTAGGTTTTTTTTCTTAGTTTAGGTTTAGGTTTATTTTTAGTTTGTTTTATTTTATTTAGTTTAGGATTTGGTTTAGATTTAGGTTTAGGTTTTATCTATTTTAGTTTAGTTTATTTTAGTTTAGGTTTTTTTTAGTTTATGGTTTAAGTTTATTTATTATTTAATTTTATGTTATATTTTTAAGTTTATTTTTTAAGTTTAGGTTTTAATTTAGTTTTTATTTTATTTTATTTTCATTTTATTTTAGGTTTATTTTATTTTTATGTTCAATTTTTTATTAATTTATGTTTTTTATTATTAGGTTTATCTTATTTTTTTAGTTTAGTTTTGGTAATTATTTATTTTATTTTAGTTTATTTTTATTTATTTATTTTATATTATTAATTTACCTAGGCAGCCTCCTTTTCCACCTCCTCTTCCACCACCTCAGCCATCATACCGGCCATCACAGCTGCCACAACAACCATTTCCACCACCTTAGTAGCCTACCTAGCAGCGGTATTCATATCCATCGCCATGTATCTACTTTCCACCTACTCTTATTGATAGATTGAATAAGCCATATTCATTCAAGAGGGAGGTAATTGGAAAAATCTTTAAGAATCTCTTAAAGAAACCTGATTTTCAGTTGCTAGAGCCTAAGAGGTTGGAGGAAGTGGGCAAGAGCGATGATCCTAGCTATTGCCCTACCACCGCATGGTAGGCCATGTCTTAGAGGATTATATCACTTTAAGGATTAGCTTGAGTGCGGCTACAAGTTGAGAGCCATAGTTATTCCTAAGGAATAATTATTAGAACAACCATCCAATTCTGTTAAAGTAATCCTTGGGATACTTATGATCCTCTTAAAACCAATGAAGGTTAGGATATCTCCCTATCCCGAACCTATAAGAAGATCATTTCTATGATCAAGAAGCTTTCCTTGCAAGTACCTGAAGTAGCTCAAACCTCTAACACCAAGGAAGGTTTGCTAGTTGCAAAGGACAACTCAAGGAGGGTGATAGCCCACCAATAGCAGCAGCTCACCATACTTTCCGGGATAGCCTAGTAGCATAGCCAGTGTCCAAGTCCAGTAATCCCTCCACCGTTTCATCTACCACCTCTTCGACCGACGGGAGTGTTGTATCTATGGATAAGGGCACTAAATCATTTACTCTGCTTACTTTACCTGATTTATATCATGTACCTCCACCCAAAAACAAAATTAATGAAGAAAGCTGATTCTACTTATATACTGTCTACTTCTATTGCTTTAATTTTATTCTTATTGAAAGCTATCCGAGTCTAAATAAAAATAATAGCTCTAGTAGTTGTGATCCTTTCCTTTCTGCTTCAGAGTTAGACTATCCTTCTATGAATCAATCGGGTTCACCTCTTGAGATTGACTTGGAGTTAACTAACTCTGAGGATCCCATAGGAGAAGCTGTAGGTATGCTGGATGTGAAGGTAAAACTTTCCACAAGCTCATCATTCCAAGATGTCACTGTAGTTAACCTATGCAGTGGCATAGTTCTACCTCCTAGGGTAACACCTTAAGATAAGGGTAAGCAAGTTATTGGTTCAATGTGCAGATAGACCCTCCATAGGATGCTCCACCCATGGATATGCTTATGGAGTACCAAGCCAGAGTTGATTACAATGTCCTAGCACACCTTAGAAAGTTTCCAGCTAAGTTAAGCATACACGACGCCCTTATCTTATCTAAAGAGATAAGGGAATCTCTAATCAAGGCCTTACTTGATCTAGAGATATGCTTAGCTCAGCTAACTACTATTAAAGAAGAGGCATGCCACTCGAAGGACATCTTAGGAATTACATTCAGTGATGAAGACTTACTCCTAGAGACGATAGAGCACAATCGCCACTTTACATTAAAGTGGATGTTGGTAGATACAAGCTATCGAGTTACATTTTGGTTGACTGGGTGTATCGGTCAACATTATGAGTCTAAGAACCCTTGCTGGAGGGATCGGCATCTCAAACTCAAATAGAAGGATGATGTTGAGAGGATTCAATGAATAAGAGAGGGCCTTATGGTGTTTATTTTGGATGTATATGGGTTGGGGAGGGTGACACCACGTAGGTGTAGGGGATACTTTTTTTGGTGATCATACAACATTGAGGTATGATATACTATCTTGATAGATAGAGACATCACCCTACAATATACCTAATCACGTAATAAGGACTCTTTAGGCATGATGATTCTTCGAATATACTAGAGATTTCTCCCCTACTTTACATGGATGAATAAAGCAAGGTTTATATTAAACTAGGTTTTTAAGTTCCCTATGGAGGCAAGCCTCTATAATTAATTACGTCTTAGGAAATGAAATTTCCTAAGAATACTCTCAATTAAAGTAGACAATTATCATCTCCAAAGATTTTAAGATTACACTATTAAAAGATTGGTTGTATTTAGAAAATCAATTGGGAAAGTTCAAGGAGAAGACTTATTATTGAAATCCAAATAAAATAATTAGGAAATTCTCATGATACTAATAAGTTAATGAGCATTCCAATCTATCCTATGGTTGGGCTTTATAATTTTAAAGTTGAGGAGATTTATATATTTTGAGTTGAAGTTTAATTAGATTACTAGGGCTTATAATCCACCAACACAAGGTTGTGGGAATGCTTAAGAGGTAAGGATTTATGCTCGTAGCCTGAAGGAAATAGCTACTTTGGATCCTAAATCTATGGAGCTTTAGTAATAGCTAAAGCATGACCTAATTCTAAGAGATAGGTGGACATAAGGGTTTACCTCCAGAAGAGAGAATAAATTGTCTAGCTTCTTGACTTATAACTGTATGGGGTGGCCACTTGCTAACTCCTCCTATGATTTTAAAACCATAGAGCATATGACTTAATCTATAGATGCAAAATATTTTCAAATTTTATTTCATTTTAAACATGTTGTTTTGATAGAGGTTTTAGGATTTTTTATGCCTAAATGCATGATGAAATAGGTTATAGGTCAAATAAGGTAGAAGAATGTGTTCTCCACCATAAGGGATGCCCTCACAGGTCAAGCATTCCTTTATCGTGCAAGGATGGAGATCCTTCATATTCAAGAGAGAAAGAGTTTGCATGCATGATGTGAAACATATAACCATATAGCTAAGGGGTTGTTATATCTTTTAATTATCTTATTTATCTCTTAGGCTTTATGATGAGGTTATTAGTTGTTTAAAATTTAGTTATGAGTGATTAGTTGGGTAGAAAAGTTAATTTTATCCAAAGGCCTAATCATATCCAAGCCACACATTAATGTATCAATCATTTAAGAAACTATGAAAAGCATGTCATCCTAATGCACAATGTAAACGTAACATCAAACAATTATATAAACTATAATAAAAGAAGAAAAGGTTGGTATGGTCGGGTACCTCCGTACAAATCGAAGAGAGAAAAGATGGGTAGCCAAGCTCTATCATTATACAACCTAGAAAATAAAAGAACAATTATAATTGTATTAAATGTTATGGGGGTCTTCTTTCTTCATATCTCCATTTTTGATTTGGTTCCTCTTTGATTTGGATGGTGCTTGCTTCAAAGGCATCACAGGGCACCCCAGGACAAAGCCTTCCAGCCCTGCTCATCCTAGTCCCCATAGCACTAATCCTAATTCTTATCGCAAAAATTACATTTATGTGGGAAAAGTAAATCTAACTACACCTGCAAAGTAGATGTTTACTAAATGTACATATAATCTCAAGCTGTTGTATTTATAATTTATACTTAACACTCTATACATAGTTAACTAAGCCCACCTATCCTAACTTGGATTATGCTTAAGGATTTAAGCAACCAGCAAAAAGAGCATTCAAATTTATTTTTAAGCATCCCTTAAGCAAAATCCCCTCTGGAAAACATGATTAGGCTAATATTAGCCTATCATCCAGTCTATGAAGCATACACCATAACATCTAATCTAAAATAATACATCATAAAAAAAATATATCACATCATACACCATCCTAACTTAGAGCTAGAAGTGGTGACCTAATTCTAATGTGTATATTAATGCTTGTGTGGAAAGTCTTATTAAGAATTCGTGTTGTATTTTCTAAATGTAGAAGGATTCAATTTAACATGAAAGGTTGATTTCACTTAAAGTAGTTTAATTGATTTGAGAATTTTAATTTGTGTTTTCCATTGTTTCATTTGATTACACTTAGCAACTAAGTGTTTTAAAAAGAGGAAAAAAGGATTTCCCTCTTTCATCCATAACTTAAGTCACTTTCTAAAGTATATTAATTTGATTTAGTTCTCGTTACTGAATGAATTATTAAATGATTTAATTAATCTTAAGTTTAGGTTCACTTTAAATAATTCTATTCAAAATGAAAGGCATCTTAAGATTTTCTTAATTGAATTACTACCACATAACATATATTAAATCATTCCTTTCCATCACATGTAACATGCATACGATTTAATCCTAAGTATATCTATACATACAACATATTTTAGGACACTTAAATGATGAATTTATATGTATGTTTAGAATTTATATTTTATTTGACTGAATTATTTAAACATATTAATTTAAAACTTTATCCAAATTCTTATACAAAAATGACATTAGAATGAAATTAAATAAGCATGTGCCATTGTTAAACCAGGAAAGTGAGGCAATCAAATGACCTCCTTGGAGCTAGCTAAAGCCTTATATTCTTGGGATGTCCAAACGATATATCCATTTGCATTAAAACATATGTAAATTCGTATGCATGAACATAGGAAATAAGCTCCAAATCATATGGCCAATTAATTCAACCACTTAGTCAATTATGAATACATACAATTTTAATGTAAAATAGGATTTTCATTCACTAATCACATATACATATACATGTACAAAGATATAGGAAAGTACGTGTCATTGTTAAACTCGGGAAGTGAGGTAATCAAATGACCTCCTTGGGGATAACTAAATCCTCATATTCCTGAGATGTACAGACTATATACTTGCTTTTACATTGGACACACATGGATGTATACATAAATGAGGGAAAGAAATCCATGCAAAGATTGTATATTTTTTTGATTGAATAAATTATATATATGAATTAAATCTCTATCCAAATTCTAATGTTAAAATACATAAGAATGAAATCAAATGGGTATGTGCCATTGTTAAACAAGAGCGAGGTAATCAAATGACCTCCTTGGGGCTAGCTAAAAATGTTCTGAGATGTCAGAATATATACCCATTACCATTCAATCTTATATAAATCAACACATGAATAGAGGAAAGAGAACTCCACATTCATAAACTTAAGCTATAAGCACATGCATTTCTTATGTATTTATAACTAGCATTATAAAATATATTTTTATTAAATTATAAGCTTTTGAAAAACACAATTAGATTTAATAGTGATAATAGCCTTTCATATATTAAATTAAATCAACACATGCAAGCTTACATAAAGTAAATCCATTTTATTTTAATTGATTTTGGAAAGATGGATGCATGAATTCAAATGATATACCAAATTTAACATGATTGGAAGGATGTCAATTAAATATAAGCATGTGATTCATTCAACCAAACTAGTTCTTAAGGACAATCAAATCAAATAAGATTATTTAAAAACTAAAGCTTCTTTATTAATTAAGTTTTGGTTTTGATTTGATTTAAAGAAGAGAAGAGAAATCATCACCTGTTGTTTTAAACCCACTCCAACATTAGTGATTTGATTTAATTAAAGGAAATGTAATTAAGTTGATTTTATGGGTTAATTAAGTTGAACCCTTAATTAGATGAATTAATTACTCTAACTTATGTCACCTTAAAGTAACTAACTAAATAATTATGAGACAACATGATATAGATGGAAAAGAAACTTACAATGATCATAAGAAATAGAATGGGCCTAATGAAATTGGCTTATGATTAATAGTTAATTAGATTATGGAACTTAATTAATTACTCTTATAATTTTCCCACACATGTGGACTAACCATAATTTCATTAAACTACTTTAGGTTATTAAACTAAAGATCCATGATTTTAATTTAAGGTCCGATGTGATTATGATTTCAATTTGATTAAGTGATTTAATTAATTAGTTAAATCTTATTTAATTTTTTAAAAAGGGTGAAATGAACTTAGGGAAAGGGGTCCCAACCCTATTCCTTAGTTCACTTAATGTTGAACAAAGATTAATAAACTTAATTAACTAATTTATTACTGTTCATGGGATTAATTAATCATTAATTAACTTAAATGAGTAATTAAGGTTTAATTAGTCAATTTTCCTAATTAAGTGAGCAATAAATCTCAAGAAAATCATGGGAGGTAGAGGTCATCCCATTAAATTAACCCACAAAATTTGGGTTTAATTGCTCAAGTAATTAATGAGTAATTAAGCTAATTAATTTTATAATTAAACCTTAATTAAATTTTAATTATAATTCAAAAATAGTTAAGATCATTTTAATTAATTCTTCTCTAAAATACCTTTAAAATGAATATTTATTTGCATTTTTTATTTCTCTATATATTTTTATGATTTTTAGAAGTTTTAGCCATTAAAATGATTAATAAGCCTAATTAAAGCCTAATCATATTAGTGCCACGTGGCGTGCTATCGTAGCGTGCTTTCCACGTGTGCCATGAGATTGGCAACATAAAACTTATCAAACTTAGCACCTATGTGATGGCAGTGGATGCACTTTCTCATCTGCCGTCAATTTAAGATTGGATGGCTACGATTAATCCCATAGCTTAATAGGATTAAATAAGATTGATCTAATAAATCTAAACATGATTGTCCATTTCAATCACGCAGAATGGATGATGCATAATCAAACGTCATGTGAGTGAGGGAGAATGGAGTCCATCCACCACTGCTCACTTGATCCAAGCTTACCCAAGCTTGGATCCACTCCAAATGGATCCCACACCTTCATGACATCGATCGGAGGGGATCCTATAATAAAGATCACATGAGATGCAAGTTTTCTTCAAAAATCTCCAACCCATTTTTTCTTAAGGATTGATTTTGGATGTATACCTCACCGGAGCTCAAGACCAGTGGCTTAAATGATTTAGGATGCTTCATTTAGTGGAGATGAAGCCCTATTGAGCAGCAATCGGATCAATTCCACAATGCTCACTCAGAAGGCCATGAAT
Source organism: Cymbidium sinense (assembly GCA_021442155.1). Lineage (NCBI taxonomy): Eukaryota > Viridiplantae > Streptophyta > Magnoliopsida > Asparagales > Orchidaceae > Cymbidium > Cymbidium sinense. Next base: position 180,708,897 of record CM038217.1, on the reverse strand, counting down.
CGATGATTTGGAGCTTGGCTTTGATCGAAGTCCAACCTTCGGTGCTTAGGAAGCTTGGAGATGATTCATTCTTGCTCGACGAGGCTTAGGGCAGATGCATGCAAAGTTAATTTGAGTTTGATGAAGAAATGGGGAAGTTAAGTTTGAAATGGTAGTGTCCGATATAAGGACAGATGGGAATGGCATTTTTTGATCAAGGAATTAGCTTGGGAGCTTAGGGAATGGCTCTAGTTGGTCGTATTGGGTAGCTAGGGCTCTAAAGAATGATTTTCATGTGTTTGAGTGGAAATGAGGGGGTGTATTCCCCCCTTCATCTTGATCAGATGGTGGGACTTTGTTTGGCTTATTGTGGCAGTATAGCCATCTCAAGGAGTCAAGGTGGTAGGGAGGAGGTGAGTTGGCTAGACTTGGTTGGTTGATGGTGTGGAGTTAGCTTCCAAGGAGGAATCTTGGGTTTCCTATGTGAGACACTATAGCACCCAAGAGGGGGGGGGGGGTGAATTGGGTAATATTAAAATTTTCAAAACTTAAATTTTAATTTTTAGAAAGAAAAATAGATTTTGATTTTATAATGATAAGATATAATTCTAAATGCAGCAAAATAAAAAAAATAAAAGTAAATAGAGACAAAAACGATTTTTGGTTACAAAACCCTACGTCCATGCCTAGCCACCCCGACTAGGAATCCACTAAATGAAAATGGTTTACAAAAGTAATCTCCTGCGAGTACAACCCTACAATATGTACTCTCTACAAGGAGTACAACCCCAAAATAAATTTTACAACACAAAAAAAATACAAAATAATAAATTTTGATAAAGTAAATCTCTCACAAATATACCAAGCAATCAAATTCAAAAGTGATCTCACAACTTATAAATGATCACTTTACAACTTAAAAAATTTGGCAAGGAAAATGCTCACTTAATAAAAATAAATATCTTAAAGTGATCTTACTAGGATGTTTATGTTATTATAATTTGTAGAATAATACAAAATGATTTCAAAATAAATTCACAATATTCTTTTCATAATAAAATAAATTTCAGCAAGGAGTAATTTATTTTAACCAAAAGACTCTTTCAATTAATGCTAATGATCACAAAATAAAAAATAAGTATATGATAGATCTAAGTTGGCTAGTAAGCTTTCAATTAAAAGAGAGATCTAGCAAATATGAAAATAATTTCAGCACAATAATTTATTTTAAAATGCTTAAAATATACTTCTAAAATAGATCTAAGAATAAATGATCTTTCAAAATAAGACCAAAGAAGAAATATTTCAAGAAACCAAAAGAAATTTGTAGGAACCTAAAAATTTCAGCAAGTTGAAATAGATCCTACAAATTATCACAAGAGTTTTTCACCAAAGAAAATGATTGAGAAACTTTGATTTGAAAACTAATGTTCAAAGACTAATCCACCAAAAAGTATAAATTAGAAAGAAGAAATAGAAGGTGAAAATAGCATGAACAACTAAGAAGTATTAAGATCAAGAAAACAAACTCAAGTAATTTAAAAAGGCTTACTTTGTTGAAGATGTTGAAGCTTCCAAACCAAGGATTTGATCTTGCAATATTTGGAGAACACTTGGAAGGAACATTTAAGAGATTTTTTCTTAGATTTGCTGGAGAGATTTTGAATTTTGAATGAGGGATGCTTTCATGAAGAGAATGAGGGCTATTTATAGGCAAGAAGGTCATTTAAAAAATTATTTCAAAGAAATATATTATACAAACCTCATGCTATCATGTGATAATTTAATATTCAATAAAAATATAATTTATATTAAACAAATATTAAATTTAGCAGCAAAAATTCGGCTATTCACATGGGAAAGTCAAAAGTAATCAAATGTAGCTCTTAATATATTCAAAGCATGTAGCATGCATCCATTATTAAAATCAGGTAATGTTTAAAAAATCATAATAAATTCAATTTTAATGCAAAGTGGGTCATGTAACCACTTATTTTAAAGGACAAAATCCAAGGAATCCGATGAAGATAAAATCATATATGAATTCTTTGATTAAAGAATGACTTTGGCTAAAATACCAAATTTTATATATTTTTGTTAATTTTGACATGTGACATTTAAAAATTATGATATAATTTATATATAATCATAAATATGTTAGTTATCATATAACCAGCAAATTAAATTAAAATACCTAATAAAATAATTATACTTAATAGTTATGATCATTTATTACTTTGACAATTTTATTGCTATGTAGAAAAAAACATATAATTGAATGTTAATTAAATAAAGATTTATATAAATTAACCTCATTAAAATAGTATGTTAGGTTGTGAGCAAATTGATTCATGCCAAAGAACTCATATGAATAGTCATATAACCTAAAATCATGAGCTGCACATTATCCCTTTCAATCTTTTATTCTTGCAATTTCTTCTAACAATTTGTGAGATGTATTGGATATGTAATTAGCAATTGATATATCTAAAACAAATAAAAATATTCATTAGAACATCCAAGCATTTATTTGTTATCATCAAAATTAATCAAATTAAACATGAGGCTAATTAAGCCAACATCCTATGGGTTTCAAATGCTCCAATCAGGAGGGTGAGGTGATTTTACCTCCCATGGGTCATGGCTGACCCAACCACCACTTGGGTCAGGGAGGGCAGTGTCCTTGGTGCCTAGGTGGATCATTAGGAGAGTATCAAGTGGTCAAGGAATGGAAAGGTCCACTTACATGGGTGATCTGTCTCGTGTGATGCCTTTGACCTAAGGGTAGAATTATCATTTGATATTGGATTTGATTTAGGCAGATTTGAAATGAGCCTAAAGCGGGTTAGCCTAAATTTTAAGTTAATTGGAGATGAATTTGTTAGGTTTGGCTCAATTTGACTCATTTAGGTCAAATTAGGTTAGGTTGGGTCAAGTTCATATGATCATTTGGGATGTTTTTGTTCAATTGGTTTGGTTTAGTTTGGCTTAGATTTGAACCAAAACATCCCACATGGGTGATATGTCTCGTGTGATTCCCTTGACCTAAAGGTAGAATTATCATTTGATATTGGATTTGATTTGGGCGGATTTGAAATGCGCCAAAAGTGGGTTAGCCCAAATTTCAAGTTAATTACAGTTGATTTGGTTAAGTTTGGCTCAATTTGACTCATTTAGGTCAAATTGGGTTAGGTTGGGTCAAGTTCACATGATCATTTAGGATATTTTGGTTCAATTAGTTTGGTTTAGTTTGGCTTAGAATTTATATTGGCTCATTTGAATTCATTTGGGTCAAATGGGTTAAGTTGACCAATTTGATCAAATTAGTGAAATTGGATTGGGTTAGGTGTTGGTTTATGTTTAGTTAACCAATTGAAGATGATTGTACGCTTCAGTTTCAATTAATTTGTATTTTGTTTTAGTTTAGGCCAACTTTAACCTATAGGTCAATTTGGGCTAATTATGTCAATTGGGTTCAGTTGGGTCTAATCATGGCTTTGGTCAAGTTGAATAATCAATTTGGGATGAACTTGAGCCATTGGTTGTAATCAATTTGGTTTATAATTTGATTTGACCCAATTTTTCTTTTAGGTCAATTTAGGTCAACTTGGGTTAAGAGGGCCAATTAGGTTTGGTTTGATTCTATTGAAGGTTTTAAGGGATTTGGCTAAGGTTGCAATTTAGCAAGTTTGGGTTCATACGAGTAAAGGGGTTGACTTGGTCAAATGATCAAGCTGACTTAGTTTGACCCAATTTATGATAATTGATCAATGTAGGGTGATCAACAATCATGATGGGAGGTTTTGATGGGCTTAGTTCAATATAATTTAGGTAGGATTAGAACTTGGCTTAAATAGGTCAAACTGGGCAATTTGGGTTAAGTGGACCAATTGGGTTTAGTTGGCTTGATTTTGGGTTGAGTTTGATTTAGTTGAGTTTATATATGGACTTGGGATTGATATATAATTTTAGTTGCAATTGGTGTGGGTTCAAATAGGTTTTGGTTCATTTGAATTCAAGTCAAAAGGGTTAAGTTGGGGGCTTAACTAGGGTTGATTTTGGTTTGGCTTGATGATTGTAGATTTGATTTATATTTGTAAAGATGATTGAAGGTATGATTAATTCATGAGGAAATCAATTGAATTTGGTTTTGGAATGAAAGAATTTTGCTGCTTAGCCCATGGAGTTGAGTCATGTGGCTTAGGTTTGGATTTTGATTTGGTTTGATTTAGTTTTGATTATTTAAATGTATATTTAATTTAAATTTATGAAGATGATTGAAAATATGATTCTTTTGGGAGAAAATAAATTGAGTTTGACTTGATTTGGATTAAGATTTGGCTATGTCCATCGGATAGGTCATATGGCTTAGGAAGGGTTTTCACTTAATTTGATTTAGTTTGATTTAGTTCTGATCATTTGAATGTAGATATGATTTATATTTATAAATATTATTGAAGATATAAAATGATTATGAGAACATCAATTGATTTTGGATTGATTTGGATTAAGATTTGGCTAAGTCCATGGGATAGGTCATATGGCTTAGGAAGGGTTTAAAATTTGGATTTGATCATGGACTTCAATCATTTGGTTTTAGAATCTGGGTTTGAATTTGGATTTGAATTTGATGTTTGAATTGAACTTGAGGTTTGGTTTGAGAAGGTGAACATGGATTGGATTTGGGTTGTAGGGTAGGTGAATTATCCTAATCCCTAAGGTATAACCTAATCCTATGGTTAACCCTTCTAAGTCTTTAGGTTTAAGTTAAGTATTTTATGACTAAAGAAGTCTTAGTGTCTAGAAGACTCCTAAGTCTATGTTGGGAAGCTTGAATTTGCACTCCAAAAGTGAGGTCAACATACCTTTGGCTGCATAGTGTTGCCCTTGGAGATAGATGATTGGAAGACCGAAGCCAAGTTTCACATTATAGACTTGAATACATCTTTGAATGCTTTGCTTTGGAGACCATGGATACATAAGAAAAACATAGTTCTATCCTCTCTACATTAGTGTATGAAGTTCATGAGAGGTGGGATTGTCAACTGTCCCAAAGGAGATCTCATGCCATTTATAGTTAATGAGGTTGGCATATATGAGAATGCGGCTTACTACCTCTCTCAAAATCAACAATTCTATTCTTGTGAACTTGGATGAAGTTTAAAAATAAAAATAAAAGAAAAAGAAAAAGACAAAGAAAAACAAAGAGAATAACAAAAAGAAAAGAAAAGAGAAAATGAAAAGAAAAGTAAAAGGGAGTGGAAATAGACTTAGAGGAGGAAGTGCAGCGTGACATTAGATTCCACCCATGGTTCGTTACTCCATTCAAACATATGGGTAGGAAAAATTGACCTCTACTAGTCAGAGGAAGAGGCTAGTTCAGAGGTAGTATCATGGGTGGAAAACCTCCTTATTGGCCACCCAATAAAAGATATTTCTAATTACCAGGAATACATCTGCTATCCATATAGACTTAGAATCTAGTTCATAGGATGAGTCTTATATGACTAACACATCACCCAATTATTCTTAACAATGGATTCCTTTGGAGGGGACACTTGAGCCAGACAGCGATGAAGACTAGGCTTCAAAGCAAAGCATAAGTGTATCCAAGTCTATATATGAAGCAGTTAGGCATCAGTTGGGAACCTTAGATCTAACCCTACTTTTCTCTCAAAAAGCTAAGAATTTAGTAGTTAAGAATGCCCCTATGTCATCCATAAGTGTGAAGACTTAGAGGTTCTTTCTAGAAACATCATTCTCAAGTCAAGAAGTTGATGTAGAACTTGAGGATGATTCATATAAAGATTTAATAGAATTACCTTTTGATTGGTACTTCCTTGTATTCATAATTTAGCAAAGAAAAAGTTAATCCGACATACTTGGTCAAACCACAAGTCAAACTACCTCAAAAGAATATAAATGAATAAATACGAAAGCTCTCAATCAAGACCAGGACTAGGATCTGGTATAGTGGGTCCAAATGATGATGACGATTACTTTTAGTCATCACCAATCATTTTGGAATCTAATAGGTTTTTTTTCAAATCACATTAACTAATATGAGGAGCTGTGCTTAGAAACTTTAGATTATCCAGATGATTTTGAAGTCCAAGATGCATCGCTAGAGTCCGAAGAAGAGATCAAGTCAACCCTCGATGAACTCAAGGAAATCAACTTAGGAACTGAAGAAGATCCATGTCAGACATACATCAGTTCTTTGTTGAATGAAATTGAAATGAATGAATTAGTTAGGCTATTGACTTTGTTTAAGGACTACTTTGCAGGGAGTTATGAAGAGATGTTTGGATTGGCTCCTAACTTAGCAGTCCATAAATTAGCAATAGAGCCTACTGCTAACCCTATCAAGCAAGCTCCTAAACACATGCGATTAGACAAAGAATAATAGGTCATTTATAAGATCAAGAAACTAATCGATGTTGGCCTTATCTAAGAAGAAAAATACCCTACCTGGTTAGCCACATCATCCCAATTAAGAAAATGAATGGCCAAATTCAGATATGCATCAATTTTAGAGATTTGAATAAGACATTGCCTCATCTCATGCAGTCTTCTCTTTCATGGATGGCTCATATGGATATAACCAAATAAAGATGGCCCGTAAAGATGAAAGAAACACTACTTTTAGAACCCCGATCGAAATCTATTGCTATAAGGTCATGCCTTTCAGCCTTAAAAATGCCAGTGCTACATACTAGTGGGCTATGACTCGAATCTTCTATGAACTCATTCATCATCAAGTCGAGTGCTATGTGAATGTTCTTATGGTCAAAAGTATAGAAAATGAAGTTTTCAAATAGTTAAGATAATTTAACCTTAAAAGGAACCTTTGAGGTGTGCTTTTGGAGTAGCTTCAGGGAAATTCCTTGGGTTTGTTGTCTGACACCAAGGAATCGAAATTGATTAGGAGAAGATCAAGCAATATTAGAAATGCCACCCCCAAAAGTTTAACTCAACTTAGATCATTCCAATGGTGGTTGGCATATCTAAGACACTTTATATCCAACCTATCGGGAAGATGTCAGCCATTCTCAGCACTTGCCAAATAGGATGCCAAGTTTAAGTGGGATGATAAGTGTAAGCATGCCTTTAAAAATATCAAGCATTACTTGATGATGCCACTCGTTCTAGCAGCTCCTATATCGGGTAAGCCGCTCATACTTTACACTACAGTGTTAGATGACTTCTTTGGTGCTTTGCTGGCCCAAGCCAATGACGAAGGGAAGGAAAATGCACTTTACTACCTCAACCATCATCTAATCCCTGGTGAGGCTAATTATCTACCCCTTGAGAAGCATTGCCTAGATTTAATCTTTGCATCCCAAAAGCTATTGTAATACATGCTTCCTCATATGGTGAACTTAATCTCTGATCAATCCACTACAGTATCTCCTGACACAGCCAATGCTATCTGGATGGTTGGCATGACTGTACATGATCCTCCCATAGTTTGACATACGGTGAAAGGACAAGCTAGCTAATTTCTTAGCAGCACACTCACTTCTTGCTGACTCTCCACTTAGTGATGATCTCCCCGATGAACAAATCATGAACATGGGGGATACTAGCATTCACCGCTGGGAGATGTACTTTGATGGTGCAACTTCCTCTCAAAGAAGAGAAGAACCATAATCTACTATTTCAGGAAATGCAGGGCTAGGAATAGTTCTTTTAACTCTAAACTATGATGTTATGAGATTCTCATATCATTTGTCTAATCTTTACACTAACAACAAAGGCGAATATGAGGCTCTGATTGTCGATCTGTAGTTAGCCATTACTCTAAGCATCCAGAACATCAACATCTTTGAGGATTCTCCACTAGTTATCAACCAAATCATTGGATCCTATAAGGTTATAAAGCCCAAGCTCCATTGCTACCATAAGTACACCATGGAGTTGTTGGCTTAAATCCTATAGGTTGCCATTTATACAATTTCTTGTGGAGAGAACACCATAGAGAATGTTTTAGCCAAGCTTGCCAAGGAGTTAGCATGTTCGGAGGATGAGTCCATGCCAATAAAAGTCAAAAATAGACAAGTCTTATCCCTTATTGATATTGAACTCATCAAAAAGTACTCTCTCGAAGGGGAGGTTTCCATTACCAAGAAAGATGAGGAGTTAGATTGGAGGCAACAATTCATCGATTACCTAAATATAGGAAAACTACCTCAAGAGAAGTCTCAATCCCATCAGAAGAAGGAGAGAGAACTTTTCTATGCTCTTATTAATGGCGTCTTATATCAGTGATATTTTCAATCATATGTGCATTATTTAGACAAGAATAAAGCCCATAAGATCATGACCGAGGTACACTAAGGATTATGTGGAGCCAATTCTAGTCTAAAGATGAAAGCCAAGATCAAGAGAATAAGATACTACTGGCTGTCGATGATCAAAGATAACATGGATACAACTAGGAAATGCCACCAATGTCAAATACATAGTGTGGTCCTACACCAACAACCCAACATTCTACATCCTACATTAGCCTCAAGACCATTCGAGTGTTGAAGTACCAACATAGTGGATCCGATTGATCCTCCGTCTTCCAAGGGCCATCAGTTCATCTTAGCCTACTGACTACTTTTCCAAATGCGCGAAGGTGATTCTGCTCAGATAGGTCACAGCTCATAATGTACTTTAGTTTTTAAGGAACCATATCATATATAGGTTCAGAGTGCCTCGATGAATTATATCTGATAATGGTACTACATTAAAAAGCATCGAGATCAACAACTTTGTCAGGAGACACAACAAAGATTGGAGATATTCTACCATCAACTACCCTAGGGCAAATGTCTTAGAATAAGCTTCAACAAAACTATCATTTAAATACTAAAGAAGCACTCGACAATAATAAGTGACAGTGGCATGAGTAGTTAGTTGAAGCCTTAAGGGCCTACCTCACCACATATAGAATTCCAACTCAGTATACTCCTTTCTCCTTAGTGTATGGGCCCGAAGCCATTATAGGAAGTCCAACTCTCATCACGAAGGATAGCTATGGGTTGCAAGATCATAACAGAGCGCAATGCCAAGTTATAGTTAGAAGAGCTCAAAGTTTTGGAGGAGAGACACCTACAAGCATACCAAAACCTCGAGTTGTACAAGCTAAAGTGATTCATGCTCATAAAAATTTGGTCCTTCCTAGAGCTTTTCAAGTAAGAAAGCTTATTTTAGTTCTAAGGAGACCGATTGTAGTCTGTCGTAAGATGGGAGGCATGTTTGAACCCACATGGGAAGGCCCTTTTTACATAAAGAAGGCCTACCAAAGAGGATCTTATTAGCTTTTTAATCATAAGGGAGAGTGCCCAATACTTCCAATCAATGAGCTCTACTTAAAAAAAATTATAAATCATGTTTAAAAATAATTATCATCAATGAAAATTCCATTTTGAATTCAATCTCTTCCAAGTCAAAAGTATTCTTATTTATGAATTCTCCATGATGTGTTTAGGGTAGGTGTAAGGAACCCGAGCGGCATCCTATCCTTCATTTGACACAACACAAATGCAAACTACACACAAACATATATTATTTGTCTCGGGCTACTCTAAGATGAGATAATGCCCCTAGCATCACTCATTCAGTAGCTACTCTAGGTCGGGCTGATATGCTACCCTGCTAGTGCATCACCCCAGTGGTATTCTTGCTTTGGAGGATGTAAGCTACTATGATTTTCTTCCTTACTTGGCCATTGCACACTGATGAGGGCCTTATTAGTTTGGTAGGCCTTACTACATGGCAGGTAAGCTACCTCATGTTGGCTTCGTTTAAGAGGATGTGAGTCTAGTACGCTTTCTTCTTTGATTAGCCTTCATGCACTGAATGGGCCAAGTATATTTGAGCTTTAAGATAAGTCCCCTAGTGGATCCTTTTCTCCATATTGCTTCAAGTTTGGGTCAGTCCTTCCTCAGGGCTCCCCGCTTAGTAGTCGCTCTAGGTTAGATAGCATCTGTCCCACCGATGACAGACTATCTTGATGATCAATTCCACTTGGAAAGTTATAGGCCTACATGCTTTATTTCCAAATTGATCATTGCACACCGATGGGCACCTTAAGTTGGTTGGTTCTTACTATGCTGATGTATACACCACTCATATTGATGGATACAACTTAGGTTGGTTGGTTCTTGCACCTTAGGATACACCACTCATGGCAGATGTAAGTCTGCTATGCTTTCTCCTTGAGTTGGCCACCATACATCTATTGGCTTTCTTTTTTAGGGCTTAGGATAATGCCCCTAGCATCACCTCCCTTATGGGAACAATATTTGGATCACATTGTTTGCGATCCCATTTAGACACTACCCTAGTTACTATCAGATTGGATAATTCCCCTTTCATAGTAACAACCCTTGTGGTTAGAGAATCCATCCTGTTAATGTATAGATTCTCCCTTAGTCCAGTAAATCTAAGATAGGTCAAGGCCTTCATAGCCCCTTCTCAATGTGGTCTATCACACCAGTCCATGAAAACATATAAACAAAATATATATTCACTTCTGGATTAGGAGGACACCCCTAGCGGTACCTTTTCCCAAGCAGGCCTCTTATCTTTAGGGCCGTGTCAACAAAACTCCCTATAGGAATTGCTCGACTACTCTTAAGTTGATATAAGTTCCCAGTGGCATTCACTCAGTAGTTGCCCCTAAGTCGGTTTGATTTGTTGAGCTACCAACATGTCAACCTAGAGGATGTTTCCTACTTTAGAAGATGTAAATCTACCATGCCTTCTTCCTAGCACAACATTGCACACCGAAAGAAAACCCCTTAGGTTAGCTAGCTCTACCCCACCGCCAGTAGACTATCCTTTTGGATTTATAAATCTGAGATAGGATAAGTATGATATAGCCCCTTCTCAGTGGGTCCATCACACACTGACATGGTCCTTAAGATAAATTTATCAAATTTGATCTAGCTCACATCCTAGTGGATATGCCCTCAATTCAAAATCAAACTAAACCAAAAAAACCATACAAAATCACATGAAATTAAGATATAACTAATCCTACTACTTTTGAGTTGACAAAAGTCCTCAAAAACATTCACATAATAGTCTCCCTAGGTCAGGTTTGATTTGTTGTGCATCCAACAGGTCACCCTAGTTGTTGTTTGTCGCTTTGGAAGATGTAAGTTTGCTACACCTTCTTCCTAGCAAAATTGTTGCACATCAAAAGGTAACCCCTTAGGTTGGCTAGTTCTACCCCATAGCCGGTAGACTATCTCTTTGGATTCGTAAACATGAGGTTGGTCAAGGCTGATATAGCCCCTTCTTAGTGGGTCCATTGCACACCAATAGGGTCCATACATTAACTCAGATTAAATTAAGCCCAATATGATTTTCCCTAGTAGAGTTAAATCACACACTTCTCCAGTGGAGCCCTAAATCATATATTAACAAATCAAGTAAACAAATCAAATTCAAAACCAACCTCCCTAGTGGAGAAAAATTAAACCAACTCTCTAGCAGGATCTAAATCAAATAAATCCAACCAAACTTTTATTCTCAGTGGATACATCCCCAAACAAACCTATGAAATCAAACTCAAATCCCAATCCATGACAAATTGCCCAAACTTACTTCCCTAGTGGAAGGTTCATGTATCCGATCCCCAGCAGACTCGAGCCCAAATCTCTAGCAGATGTGCCTTCATGTCAATTAAAACAAAATAAATTAAAGTCATTTCTATCTTAATCCTCGATGGATTATAGATTCTTATCCTAGTGAATCTTCTTTCCACATATCATATAATCAAATTCAAACCTTATTTTCTTCTTCTATTTCGACATAAACCCCTCACATGTCATGTCCAATGCATGTGTGATCCACTAGAGGATCTCCCTCCATGTCCTTGACATGGAATTCTTGTCAAATCTTATTTCTTCTCTTATGCACACCTTTAATACTTCAACCAAAAGCCTAATAATGTATTCATTCAAATTACATCATCTTAACATCATAATCAACATTTTATGATTTGTGATGGTGCAAGCTCAAACTAATAATGCAATATCATGCTTAACATATTATAGTATGAATTAACACACTATATTATATTATAATATATGATGTTATATTATAAATTGCTATAATATAATATATTGTCAAACATTACACCTCATTAGAATCACTTAAAAGGAACAAATAACAAAATTTTCTCAAGATATGAATAATGTTTATTTTGGATGTAAAATTATTATTTTTCTATTAGAATTGGTACAAAATATCATAATTTTGGTGTTGCTTCTTGGTGTGTGCCATGAATTTGGCCAAATTCTTCCATCTCAACCATCAAAGTAACATTTTTGTGAGTTTTGACCCAATGTATTATAAAAAAAGTAAAACACACTACGATGTACAATTACATTTAGTAACACACCACCACGTTCATATATATGTGAAGTTATATTGTTATGTACATTTAATTTTAATATGCTTTCATATAATATATTATCTTATTACACCTTAAAATGAATCACTTTAAGCAAAAAAAAATTATAAATTTGGTTGAAAAAGAAACATTTATTTTGGATGCAAAATTCCATTATTTTGATTAAATGACACGATAGCACACCACCAATGATGTTCCCTAAAGCTTACCTTAAATTTGGCCAAATCCCATCATCTTAGCCTATAAATCAATATTTTTATGAATTATACTAGTACAAACTCTACATATTACTATAACAAACTAAAATATGCTAAACAATAAGTAATAATACATAATAGTATGCTATAATGCATGATGCTACACTATGTTATGGAATCTTATATTATAATACACTATAACATATTATATTATATTATATTGCATTTCACATCATAAGGGATTGCTTAAGATAAAAAAATCATAAAATTTCTCTAAATAATAAAAAGTTATATATTTTAGTCATATCACTTACATATTTTAAATTGAAATAATATATTATGATGCCATGTTCTACCTATTATGAATTTGGCTAAATTCCACCATTTTAAAGTCTAAATCAACATTTTTATAAATAATGCTAGTGTAGGCTCTTTTGCATGAATGTAAAATACTAAAAGAATTTAAAATGCACAGAACAATGTATTATGATATATGATGTTATACTATGCTACAACATATAATATATATTTTGAACATAAAATCTTACTTTTTAGACTACAAGTAGTGTAGCACAGCTTTGGTACTACAACATAATTCCCACTTTAAATTTATCAAATTTCATTATCTGATTTATTAAATTAATATTTTCATGATTTATATTAATATAGACTATAGGACACAATACCATAATATACTAAAACATTTCAAAACATCTTATAACATCCAAAAGCACATCATTACATGCTCAAATATATGATGCTACATTATACTATAATATATGGTAATATAATATAATTTAGGGTTAGGGTTTAGGGTATTCAAATCTCTAATAGTCAAGGGAAAGTCTCTTGAAGACATTTTCCTTAGCTACCAGAACTATGTTAGGATTAGATCATTCTTTAGTTCTACTTATAATGACATCTTTATTCAAGGTTTAGGGTTTAGGGTTAGGGTTTAGGGTTAGTTTAGGGTTTAGGGTTTAGGGTTTATGGTTAATTTAGGGCTTAGGGTTTAAGGTTTATGGTTTAAGGTTTCAGGTTTAGGGTTTAGGGTTGTAGGTTTTAAGGTATGGGGTTTATGATTATAGAGTTTAGGGTTTAGGGATTAAGGTTTAGGTTTAGGTTTTTAGGATTTAGGGTTTAGGGTTTAGGGTTTAGGGTTTAGGGTTTAGGGTTTAGGATTTAGAGTTTAGGGTTTAGAGTTTAGGGTTTTGAGTTTTTAGGGTTTAGGGTTTAGGGTTTAGGTTTTATGTTTTGGGTTTAAGTTTTTGTTTAGGATTTAGGGTTTAGGGTTTAGGGTTTAAGGTTTTTTAATAGAAAATAAATTTAGATTCAACATTTCTTCCTTTTAATTTGATCAACTGAGTAGTACCCCAAGTTTTCTAAGACACAAGTGATGGCATAGATCAACAATGAGCACCCATAGAGCAAATAAAAATAACTAGATAAGTAGAATAGTCTATACTATAAAGACAAAATTCTAGATGCAGTAGATCGGATCAACTGTTCTTCAATTTCTCTAGTTCCCATCAGAACCACCCCGCCTCTCGAGTAGCAGGATCCGCCATCATATCCCTGACCTCTCCCTCCGCCACCACCACGGTTGTAACCTCCATCCCTCCTCCCACCTTCATAACCACCACTTCTTTTCCCCCTCCTTATCCACGAGCACCTCTAGATTCCCCACCACCACTGTGATAACTGCCACCTTCGGCTTCACTTCCACTGCCTGATCTTGACTATACCTAGTTGACGATGATGTTCCTGCCGTCAAGGTTCTGCCCATTCTTAGGGTTTAAGGTTAGTATAGGGTTTATGGTTTAACATTATGTGTTTGGGCTTTGGTTTAGGGTTGCAGGTTTTAAGGTTTAGGGTTTAGGGTTGCAGGTTTTAGGATTTAGGGTTTATGCTTTTAAGGTTTAGGGGTTAGGGTTTATGGTTTTAGGGTTTAGGGTTTAATGTTAATGGTTTTAGGGTTTAGGGTTTAGGGTTTATGGTTTAGTTTATAGTTTAGGGTTTAGGGTTTAGGGTTTAGGGTTGTAGCTTTAGGGTTGTAGGTTTAAGGTTTAGGATTTAGGGATAGTTTTAGGGTTTAGGGTTTATGTTTTAGGGTTTAGGGTTTTAAAAAAATAAGTAAATCGATAGATTTTGGTTTATTTAGTTTATTTTTTATTTATTTAAGTTTATTATATTTTTTAGTTTTATTTAGGTTTATTTTTATTTAGTTTGGTTTATTTATTTTAGGTTTATTTATTTTATTTTAGGTATTTTATTTTAGTTTATTTTTTAGTTTATTTTTATTGAGTTTTATTTTTATTTTATTTTTTAGGTTTAGGTTTCAGTTTTTATTTTTAGGTTTAGGTTGAGGTTATTATTTTATTCTTTTAGGATTAGGTTTTAGGTTTTTATTTTAGGTTTATTAATAGGTTTTATTTTTTAGTTTAGCTTTAGGTTTATTTTTAGTTTATTTTATTTTATTTTGTTTAGGTTTAGGTTTAATTTATTTTAGGTTAAGGTTTATGTTTTATTTATTTTAGTTTAGGTTTAGGTTTTTTTTGCTTATTTTATTTTTATTTAAGGTTTAGGTTCTTTTTTAGTTAAGGGTTTATGTTTTATTTTTTACTTTTTTTAGGTTTTATTTAGTTTTTATTTTATTTTATTTAGGTTTATTTTAATTTTATTTTAGGTTTAGGTTTTATTTAATTTAGGCTTTATATATTTTTTAGTTTAGTTTAGGTTTTTATTTATTTTATTTTAGTTAGTTTTGATTTTTTATCTTATTTTTTTTAGGTTTAGATTAAGGTTTAGGTTTTAGTTTATGTTTATATTTTATTTTGGTTTAGGTTTTTTTATTTATTTTATTTTAGATTTTATTTAGTTTGGGTTTAGGTTTTTAGTACTTTATTATTTAATGTTTAGGATTTAGCATTTGTTTAGGGTTTAGGGGTTTGGGGTTTAGGATTTAGGTTTTAGGTTTAGGATTTAAGTTTAAGTTTATGGTTTAAGGTTTAGGGTCTAAAGTTTTTTTTTAACAGAGAATATATTCATATTCCACATTTCTTCTTTTCGATTTCATCGACCAAGTAGCACCACAAATTTTTTAAGACATAAGACATAGATAAAAAATGAGCATCCATAGAATAAATCAAAAACCCTAGATAAGTTGAATTATCTCTACTGTAAAGATAAAGTTCCATAAGCAATAGATTAGATCGACTGTTCTTTAATTTCTCCAATTCTCATGACCAACCCACCTTTAGTAGTGGGATCATCATACCTCGTTCTCTCCCTCACCACCACCACAGCTCCATCATTCCTCCCACCTCGTAACCACCTCTCCATATCCACCAGCACCTCCAGATCCTCCACAACCACTATAATAACTGTGGCCTCCACCATCGCCTCCAGCACCAGATCTAGACTAAGCCTAGTAGACGGTGATGTTCCTGCCATCAATGTTCTACCCATTCTAATAATTTTGGGTTAGTTTAGGGTTTAGGGTTTAAGGTTTAAGTTATAGGGTTTAGGGTTGTAGGTTTTAGGGTTTAGGGTTTAGAATTTAGGGTTTAAGCTTTTAGGGTTTAGGGTTTAGGGGTTAGGGTTCAGGATTTTAGGTCTTAGGTTTTAGGGTTTCTGGGTTAGGCTTTAGGATTTAGGGCATAGGGTTTACGTTTGTAGGTTTAGGGTTTAGTGTTAGCTTTAGGGTTTAGGGTTTAGGATTTAGGGTTTAGGGTTTAGGATTTAGGATTTAGGGGTTTGTTAAAAAAAATAAGTAAACTGATAGGTTTAGGTTTATTTAGCGTATTTAGTTCATTTTTTTTATTTATTTTAGTTTATTTTATTTTTTATTTTTATTTAGGTTTATTTTTTATTTTTCTTTAGTTTAGTTTATTTATTTTAGGTTAATTTATTTTGGTTTAGGTTTTTTTATTTTAGTTTATTTTCTAGGTTTAGGGTTATTTTTTAGTTGAGTTTTAGTTTTATTTTATTTTTAAATTTAGGTTTTATTTTTTTATTTTTATGTTTTGATTTAGAATTTTATTTTATTTTCATAAGTTTAGGTTATAGGTTTTTTTAGGTTTATTTTTAGGTTTTATTTTTTAGTTTAGCTTTAGGTTTATTTTTAGTTTATTTTATTTTATTTAGTTTAGGTTTAGGTTCAGGTTTAGTTTATTTTAAGTTTAGGTTTAAGTTTTCTTTTTTTTTATTTTAGTTTATTTTAGTTTTGATTTAAGGTTTATTTTATTTTGTTTATTTTACTTTTATTTTAGGTTTAGTTTTTTTCTTTTAGTTTAGGGTTTATGTTTTATTTTTTATTTATTTTATATTTTATTTTTAGGTTTATTTTTTAAGTTTAGGTTTTTATTTAGTTTATATTTTATTTTATTTTAGTTTTATTTGATTTTTTATGTTTAGTTTTTATTTTATTTAAGTTTTTTATTCTTATGTTTATTTTATTTTTTAGTTTAGTTTAGGTTTATATTTATTTTATTTTTGTTTCTTTTTATTTTATATTTTATTTTATTTTTTGGTTTAGGTTTAGGTTTTAGTTTAGGTTTTAATTAATTTATTTATTTAGGTTTATGATTTTTTATTTATTTGATTATTAAGTTTTATTTAGTTTAGGTCTAGATTTTATGGTTTTTAGGATTTAGGGTTTAAAGTTTAAGGTTTATGGTTTTAGGGATTATGATTTTATGGTTCAGGGTTAGGGTTAGGATTTGGGGTTTAGTGTTTAGTGTTTAGTGTTTAGGGTTTAGGCTTTAGGGTTTAGGATTTTATGGATTTAGGATTTAGGGTTTAAGGTTTAGGTTTTAGAGTTTAATGTTTAGGTTCAGGTTTAGGGGTTTAGGTTTAGGTTAGGTTTAGTTTAGTTTAGGTTTAGGGTTTAGGGCTTAGGGTTAATTTAGAGTCCAGTACTTTTTTGGGTTTAGGGTATAGTGTTTAGTGTTTAGGGTTTGGGATTGTAGGTTTAGGTCTTAGGGTGAGTTTTAGGGTTTAGGGTTTAGCATTTAGGATTTAGTGTTTAGGGTTTAGGGATTAGGGGTTTTTTAAAAAAATTAAGTAAAACAGTAGGTTTAGGTTTATTTAGTTTATTTTCTATTTTTTTATTAATTTTTTTTATTTTTATTTAGGTTTATTTTAAATTTTATTTAGTTTAGTTTATTTATTTTAGTTTAAGTTTTTTTATTTTAGTTTATTTTTTAAGTTTAGGTTTAAGTTTATGCTTAATTTTTAGTTTTGTTTTATTTTTTAGGTTTAGGTTTTATTTTTTATTTTTAGGTGTAGGTTTAGGTTTTTACTTTATTTTGTTAGGTTTACGTTTTAGGTTTTTATTTTAGGTTTACTTTAAGGTTTTATTTTTTTAATTTATGTTTATGTTTATTTTTAGTTTTTTTTATTTTATTTAGTTTAGCGTCTAGGTTTAGTTTATTTTAGGTACAAGTTTTATTTATTTTAGTTTCACTTATCTTAGTTTAGGTTTAGACTTATTTTATTTTATTTATTTTTGGTTTAAGTTTTTTATTAGTTTATGATTTAGGGTTTAGAGTTTAGGGTTTAGGGTTTTAGGGTTTAGGGTTTAGGTTTAGGGTTTAGGGTTTAGGGTTTAGGGTTTAAGGTTATAGGTTTAGGGTTAGTGTTAGGGTTTAGGGTTTAGGGTTAGTGTTAGGGTTTAGGGTTTAGGGCTTAGGGTTTAGGATTTAGGGTTTAGGCTTTAAGGTTTAGGGTTTAGGGTTATTTTTCTTTAGGGTTTAGGGTTTAGGTTTATTTAATTTAATTTTTATTTATTTTAGCTTATTTATTTTTTATTTTTATTTAAGTTTATTTTTTTATTTTTATTTAGTTTAGTTTATTTATTTTAGTTTAGATTTTTTATTTTAGTTTATGTTTTAGGAAGAAATTTAGGTTTAGGTTTATTTTTTAGTTGAATTTATTTTTATTTTATCTTTTAGGTTTAGGTTTTATTTTTTTTCTTTTTAGGTTTAGGTTTATGTGTTTTATTTTTAATTTTTTATGTTTTTATTTTAGGTTTATTTTTGAGTTTTATTTATTAGTTTAGGTTTCGATTTTATTTATTTTAGTTTAGGTTTAGGTTTACTTTATTAATTTTACATTATTTTTCTTTAGTTTTAGTATTTTTTAGTTTAGGGATTAGGTTTTATTTTTAGTTTATTTTTGTTTATTCTTTTAGGTTTAGATTTTTTTTTAGTTTTTATTTTATTTTATTTTAGGTTTTTATTTTTATTTTACGTTTAGTTTTTTTTTTCTAGGTTTTTATTCTTAGGTTTTATTTTTTTGTTTAGTTTAGGTTTTTATTTATTTTATTTTAGTTTATTTTTTATTTTTTATTTTTTAAATTTCATTTTATTTTTAGGTTTAGGTTTAAGTTTTAGTTTAGTTTTTATTTTATTTTATTTAGCTTTAAGTTTTTTTATTTATTTTATTATTAAGTTTTATTTAGTTTAGTTTTAGGTTTTTAAGTTTTTAGGGTTTAGGGTTTAGGGTTTAGGGTTAGGTTAGGTTTAGGTTAGTTTAGGGTTTAGGGTTTGAGGCTTTTAAGGTTTAGGGTTAGGGTTTAGGGTTTAGAGTTTAGGGTTTGGGGTTAGTTTAGGGTTTAGTGTTTTTTAAGGTTTAGGGTTTAGGGAGGTTTAGGGTTTAGGGTTAGTTTTAGGGTTTACAATTTAGGGTTTAGGGTTTAGGATTTTGTTTTTATGATTTAGAGTTTAAGGTTTAGGTTTTTTTAAAAAAAAAATTAAGTGAACCAGTAGGTTTAAGTTTATTTAGTTTATTTTTTAAATTTTTTATTTATTTTTTTTATTATTAAGGTTTATTTTGATTTTTATTTAGTTTAGTTTATTTATTTTAGTTTAGGTTTTTTAATTTAGTTTTTTTTAGGTTTAGGTTTAGGTTTATGCTTATTTTTTAGTTTAGTTTTTTTTCCATTTTATTTTTGAGGCTTAGGTTTTAATTTTTATTTTCAAGTTTTGGTTTTTATTTTATTTTTTTAGGATTAGGTTTGAGGTTTTTATTTTAGGTTTATTTTTAAGTTTTATTTTTTAATTTAGGTTTAGGTTTATTTTTAGTTTATTTTATTTTATATAGTTTATGGTTTAGTTTTTGGTTTAGGATTTTTTTTATTATAGTTTAGTTTATTTTAGTTTAGGTTTAGGCTTATTTTATTTTATTTATTTTAGGTTTAGGTTTTTTTTTTAGTTTAGGATTTAGGGTTTAGGGTTTTAGGGTTTAGGGTTTAGGTGGTAGGTCTAGGGTACATGTTTTAATTTAGGATTAAGGGTTTTTGGTTATTTTTTAATAGATAATAAATTCATATTCGACATTTCTTCTTTTCGATTTCATCAACCAAGTAACACACCAAGATTTCTAAGACACAAGCTACGACATAGATAAAAAAATAAGCACGTATAAAGCAAATTGAAAACTCTAAATAACTTGAATTATTGTTATTGTAAAGATACAGTTCCATAAGCAGCAGATTGGATTGATCGTTCTTCTATTTCTCTAGTTCCCATCAGAACCATCCCGGGCACTTGGGTAGCAAGATCCACCATCATATCCCAGATCTCTCCCTTCTCCACCACCATGATTTTAACCTCTGTCACTCCTCCCACCTTCATAACCACCACTACCCTGACCACCACCTCCATATCCACCAGCACCTATAGATCCCCAATCACCACTGTGATAACCATTGCCTCCTTCACCTCTCACTCCATTAGATCTACTGGTTGATGATGTTTCTACCATCAAGGTTCTACTCATTCTTAGGATTTAGGTTTATTAGGTTTTAGGGTTCAAGTTTATTTTTTAATTTATTTAGCTACTTTAAGTTTAGGTTTAGGGTTTGGGGTTTAGGGTTTGGGTTTAGGGTTTTGGGTTTAGGGTTTAGAGTTTAGGGTTTTAGGGTTTATGCTTTCAAGCTTTAGGGTTTAGGGTTTAGGGTTTTAGGGTTTAGGGTTTTAGGATTTAGGGTTTAGTGTTAGGGTTTAGGGTTTAGGATTTAGTGTTTACACATTATGGTTTTGGGTTTTGAGGGTATAGGGTTTCGGGTTAGTTTAGGGTTTATGGATTAAGATTTAGGGTTTATGGTTTTTTGGGTTTAGGGTTTAGGGTTTAAGGTTTAAAGTTAGAGCTAGGGTTTAGGGTTTAAGGTTTAGGGGTTAGGGTTTAGGGTTTAGGTTTTAGGGTTTAGCGTTAGTTTAGGGTTTAGGGTTTTATTTTCTAGGGGTATTTAAAAAAAATTAATTAAACTAGTAGGTTTAGGTTTATTTAGTTTATTTTAATTTAATTTAGAATATTTATTTTAGGTTTATTTATTTTAGTTTATGTTTTTTATTTTATTTTAATTTTTAGGTTTAGGTTTAGGTTTATGCTTATTTTTTAGTTTAGTTTTATTTTTATTTTATTTTTTAAGTTTAGGTTTAATTTATTATTTTTTAGGTCTCAGATTAAGTTTTGATTTTATTTTTTTAAGTTTAGGTTTTAGGTTTATTTTTAGGTTTTATTTTTTAATTTAGATTTAGGTTTATGTTTAGTTTATTTTATTTTATTTAGTTTAGGGTTTAGGATTAGTTTATTTTAGTTTATGGTTTAGGTTTTATTTATTTTAATTTATTTTATTTTAGTTTAGGTTTAGGCTTATTGTATTTTGTTTATTTTAGGTTTAAGTTTTTTTTAGTTAGGGTTTAGGGTTTAGGGTTTAGGGTTTGGTGTTTTATGGTTTAGGATTTAAGGTTTTAGAGTTTAGGGTTTAGGGTTTAGGGTTTAGGGTTTAGGTTGAAGGTCTAAGGTTCATGTTTTAGTTTAGGATTAAAGGTTTTTGGGTTTTTTTTTAATAGAGAACAAATTCAGATTCAACATTTCTTCTTTTTGATTTCATCAACCATGTAGCACACCAAGTTTTCTATGTCACAAGTTAAAATATAGTAAAAAAATGAGCATGCATAGAGCAATTCAAAAAGCCAGATAACTAGAACCATCTCTACTATAAAGATAATGTTTCATAAGTAGCAGATCAGATCGACCATTCCTCTATTTATCTAGTTCCTATCAGAACCACCCTGACCCTCGAGTAGCAGGATCCACCATCATATCTGTGATCTCTCCTTCCATGACTACCATGATTGTAACCTCTATCGCTCTTCCCGCCTCCAAAACCACCACTGCTCCAACCACCACCTCCATATGCACCAGCACCTACAGTTCCTCAACCACCACTATAATAACCACTCCTTCCGCCTTTGCCTTCACCGCTAGATCTAGACTGAGCCTGGTTGACAGTGATGTTCCTGTCGTCATGGTTCCACCCAATCTTAGGGTTTAAGTTTATTAAGTTTTAGGGTTTAATTTTTTAATTTATTTAATCACTTCAGGTTTAGGTTTAGGGTTTGGGGTTTAAAGTTAGGGTTTAAGGTTTAAGGTTTAGGGTTTATAGTTTAGGGTTTTAAGGTTTATGCTTTTAGGGTTCAGAGTTTAGGGTTAGGGAGGGTTTAGGGTTTCTAGGGTTTAGGATTTTAGGGTTTAGGGTTTAAGGTTAGGGTTTAGGGTTTAGAGTTTAGTTTTTAGGCTTTAGGGTTTAGGGTTTAGGGTTTTGAGGGTTTAGTTTAGTTTAGAGTTTAGGGTTATGGCTTTAGGGTTTAGGGTTTTTAGGGTTTAGAGTTAGTTTAGGTTAGGTTTAGGGTTTAGTTAGGCTTTAGGGTTTAGGGTGGGTTTAGGTTTTAGGGTTGGTTTTGTTTAGGGTTTGTTTAGGTTTGTTTAGTGTTAAATTAAAGTGAAACAGGTAGGTTTAGGTTTATTTAGTTAATTTTTAATTCAATTTAGTTTATTTATTTTAGTTTTATTTATTTTAGTTTATATTTTTTATTTTAGTTAATGTTATTTATTTTATGTTTTTTAGGGTTCAAGTTTTAGTTTAGGGTATAGGGTTTTTATTTCTTTTAGTTTTAGCACAGAAACAAATTCAGATTCAACATTTCTTCTTTTATATTTCATCAACTAAGTAACACACCAAGTTTTCTAAGACACAAGCGATAATATAAATAAAAAATGAGAATGCATAGAGCAAATAAAAAACTCTAGATAACTAGAAATGTCTCTATTATAATGACATAGTTGCATAAGCAGCGGATCAGATTGGTTGTTCTTCTGTTTCTCTAGTTTTCGTCAAAACCACCCCGGCCACTCGAGTAGCAAGATCCAACATCATATCCCTGATCTCTCCATCCGCCACCACCACAACTCTAACCTCCGTCGCTCATCCCACCTCCATAACCACCATTGCTCTGACCACCACTTCCATATCCACCAGCACCTCTAGACCCCACCACCATAACCACCCATGCCTTCACCTCCCGCCAGGATATAGCCTAGTTGGGGTGATGTCCTATCGTCAAGGTTTTGCCCATTCTTAGGGTGTAGGTTTAGGTTTAGGTTTATTATGTTTTAGGGTTTAGGTTTATCTTTTAATTTATTTAGTTACTTTAGATTTTGGTTTAGGGTTTGGGGTTTAGGGTTTACGATTTATGGTTAGAGTTTAGATATAGGGTTTAGCATTTAGGGTCTACTGTTTAGGGTTTAGGGTTTAGGGTTTTAGGATTTATGCTTTTAGAGTTTAGGGTTTCAGGTTAGGGTTTAGGGTTTAGGGTTTAGTGTTTTTAAGGGTTGAGGGATTAGAGTTTAGGGTTGTTGGGTTAGGGTTTGGGTTTAGGGTTTAGGGTTTAGGGTTTAGGATTTAGAGTTTATAGTTTTTCTTTTTATTTTTAAAATTAAGTAAACCGGTAAGTTTAGGTTTATTTAGTTAATTTTTTATTTATTTTAGTTTATTTTTTTATTTAGTTTTATTTTTTATTTTTATTTAGTTTAGGTTTATTTATTTTAAGTTTATTTATTTTAGTTTAGGTTTTTTATTTTAGTTTATTTTTTCAGTTTCAATTTATCTTTTAATTAGGTTTTATTTTTATTATATTTTTTAGGTTTAGGTTTTATTTTTGATTTTTATGTTTAGGTTTAAGTTACTATTTTATTTTATTTGGTTTAGGTTTAAGTTTTAGGTTTTTCTTTTAGGTTTATTTATCGATTTTATTTTTTAGTTTAGGTTTAGGTTTATTTTTAGTTTATTTCATTTTATTTAGTTTAGGTTTAGGTTTAGGTTATGTTTATTTTAGGTTTAGGTTTTATTTATTTTAGTTTAGTTTATTTTAGTTTAGGTTTAGGTTTAGGTTAATTTATTTTTAGTTTAGGTTTAGGTTTTTTTAGTTTAGGGTTTTTGTTTTATTTTTTATTTATTTTTAGGACTATTTTTTAGATTTAAGATTTTATATAGATTTGATTTTATTTTATTTTAGATTTATTTTATTTTTATTTTAGGTGTAGTTTTTATTTTATTTAGGTTTTTTATTTTTTATTTAGTTTAGTTTAGATTTTTATTTATATTATTTTAGTTCAATTTTTATTTTTTATTTGATTTTCTTTTTAGGTTTAGGTTTATGTTTTAGTTTATGTTTCTATTTTATTTTATTTTTTATTTTATTTTAGTTTAGGTTTTTTTCTTCATTTTATTTCTAGGTTTTATTTAGTTTAGGTTTAGGTTTTTAGATTTTTAGGGTTTAGGGGATTTTTTTGGGTTTAGGGTTTACGGTTTAGGGTTTTAGGGTTTAAGGATTAGGGTTTATGATTTAAGGTTTTTAGGGTTTAAGGTTTAGGGTTTAGATTTTTGGTTTAGGGTTTAGGTCTTAATTTAGGGTTTAGGGTTTTTGGCTTTTCTTTAATAGAGAACAAATTCAGATTCAACATTTCTTATTTTTTATTTCATCAACCAAGTTACACACCAAGTTTTTTAGGACACAAGGGACAACATAGATAAAAAATGAGCATGCATAGAGCAAATCAAAAACCCTAGATAACTTGAACGGTCTCTACAATAAAGACACAATTCCATAATCAACATATCAGATCTGATATTCTTCAGTTTCTCTAGTTCCCATCAGAACCACCCTGGCCTCTCGAGCAGTGGGATCCACCATCATATCCCTGATTTCTCCCTCCGCCACGGCCATGACTATAGCCTCCGTCACTCCTTCTGCCTCCATAACTACCATTGCTCTGACAACCACCTCCATATCCACCAACACCTCTAGATCCCCCACCACCACTGTGATAACTGATGCTTTCTCATTTGCCTCCATCGCCAGATCTAGACTAAGCCTAGTTAACGGTCATGCCCCTGTTGTCAAGGTTATGCCCATTCTTAGGGTTTAGGTTTATGTTTAGGTTTATTAGGTTTTAAGGTTTAGGTTTAGGGTTTGAGGTTTAGAGTTTAGGGTTTAGGGTTAGAATTTAGGGCTTAAGGTTTAGGGTTTAAGGTTTAGTGTTTGAGGTTTAGGGTTTAGGGTGTTAGGGTTTATGCTTTTATGGTTTAGGGTTTAGGGTTAGTGTTTAGGGTTTAGGGTTTAGAGTTGTAGGTTTAGGGCTTAGGGTTTAGGGTTTAGGATTTAGGGTTTATGGTTTAAATTAAGTAAACTGATAGGGTTTAGGGTTTAGGTTTAGGTTTAGGTTCATTTTAGACACTACCTAGGTTACTGTCAGATTGGACAGTTCCCCTTTCATAGAAACCAGATTTGTGGTTGGAGAATCCGTCCTATGAATGTGCAGATTCTCCCTTGGTGCAGTAAATTTGAGATAGGTTAAAGCTGAAATAGCTCTTTCTCATTATGGTCCCTCGCACACCAACAAGGTGCACACAAACATATAAACAAAAAATATAATCACTTATGGACTAGGAGGACACCACTAGCTATACCTTTTCCCAAGCAGACCTCTTATATTTAGGGCAATGTCAGGAAAACTCCTATAGGAATTACCTGACTACTCTTGAGTTGATATAAGTCCCCAGCGACATTCACTCTATAGTCACCTTAAGTCAGATTTGATTTGTTGTGCTACCAATAGGTCACCCCAATAGTTGTTCTGTACTTTAGGAGATGTAAGTCAACTACGCCTTCTTCCTAGCATAGTCATTACACACCAAAAGGCAACCTCTTAGGTTGGCTAGCTCTACTCCATAGTTAGTAGACTATCCTTTGGATTTGTAAATTTGAGATAGGACTGGTATGATATAGCCCCTTCTCAGTGGGTCCATCGCACACTGACATGATCTATAAATTAAATC
Source organism: Cymbidium sinense (assembly GCA_021442155.1). Lineage (NCBI taxonomy): Eukaryota > Viridiplantae > Streptophyta > Magnoliopsida > Asparagales > Orchidaceae > Cymbidium > Cymbidium sinense. Next base: position 180,683,117 of record CM038217.1, on the reverse strand, counting down.
TATTAAACTTGATCAAGCTCACATCCCTAGTGGATATTCTCTCAATTCAAATCAAAATAAACTAAATAAACCATATAAAATCACATGAAATTAAGATAAAATTCTTCCTGATTACTTTTGAGTTGACATAAGTCCCCAACGGCATTCACTCAGTAGTTGACCAAGGTCAGGTTCAATTTATTGTGCATCCAACAGGTCACCCTAACAAGTGTTCCTCACTTTAGAAGATCCAAGTCTGCTACGCCTTCTTCCTAGCATAGTCGTTGCACACCGAAAGGAAACTCCTTTGGTTGGCTAGCTCTACCCTACAGCCGGTAGACTGTCCCTTTGGATTTATAAACCTAAAGGGTTTAGGGTTTAGGTTTTAGGTTTTAGGTTTTTATTTTAGGTTTATTTTTAGGTTTTATTTTTTAGCCTACGTTTCAGTTTATTTTTAATTTATTTTATTTTATTTAGTTTAGGGTTTAGGTTTAGTTTTTTAGGTTTAGGTTTAAGTTATATTTATTTTACTTTAGCTTTATTTTATTTTGTTTATTTTCTTTTTATTTTAGGTTAAGTTTTTATTTTTAGTCTAGGGTTTGGGTTTTATTTATTATTTATTTTTAGGTTTTCTTTTTTTTTTTAGGTTTAGATTTTTATTTAGTTCTTATTTTATTTTATTTTAGGTTTATTTTATTTTTATTTAACATTTAGTTTTTATTTAATTTAACCCTTTTTATTTTTAACTTTATTTTATTTTTTAATTTTAATTTAGGTTTTTATTTTATTTTATTTAGGTTTAGGTCTAGGTTTTTTTATTTATCTTATTTTTAAGTTTTATTTACTTTTGGTTTAGGTTTTTAGGTTTTTAGGGTTTAGGGTTTAGGGTTTAGGGTTTAGGGCTTAGGGTTTAGGTTGTAGGTGTAAGGTTGTAGGTTTAGGGTTTAGGGTTTAGGGTTAGTTTTATGGTTTAGGGTTTAAGGGTTTAAGGGTTATGATTTTTTTTTAAAAAATTAAGTAAACTAGTAGGTTTAGGTTTATTTAGTTTATTTTTTTATTTGTTTTAGTTTATTTTATTTTTATTTTTTTATTTAGGTTTATTTTTATTTTTATTTAGTTTAGTTTATTTCTTTTAGGTTTATATATTTTAATTAGGATTTTTATTTTAGTTTATTTTATAGGTATAAGTTTAGGATTATGTTTATTTTATTGTTTAGTTTTATTTTTCTTTTATTTTTTTAGGTTGAGGTTTTATTTTATATTTTTAGGTTTAGGTTTGGGTTTTTATTTTATTTTTTAAGGTTTAGGTTTTAGGTTTTTATTTTAGGTTTATTTTTTGGTTTTATTTTTTATCTTAAGTTTAGGTTTATTTTTTATTTATTTTATTTTATTTAGTTTAGTAAATTTAGTTTATTTTAAGTTTAGGTTTAGGTTTGATTTATTTTAGTTTAGCTTATTTTAGTTTTGGATTAAGTTTATTTTATTTTATTTATTTTAGGTTTAGGTTTTTTTTAGTTTAGGGTTTAGGTTTTACTTTTTATTTATTTTTATGTTTTATTTTTTAGGTTTATATTTTAGGTTTAGGTTTTTATTTTGATTTTATTTTTTTTAATTTATTTTAGGTTTATTTTATTTTTATTTTCTATTAAGGTTTTATTTTTTTTAGGTTTTTTTAGGTTTATTTTTTTTAGTTTAGTTTAGGTTTTCATTTATTTTATTTTAGTTTAGTTTTATTTTTCATTTAGGTTTAAGTTTAACTTTTAGTTTAAATTTTTATTTTATTTTATTTTATTTATTTTATTTAGGTTTAGGTTTATTTATTTATTTTATTTTTAGGTATTATTTTGTTTAGGTTTCAATTTTTAAGATTTTAGGATTTAGGGTTTAGTGTTTAGGATTTGGGATTTAGGGTTTAGGTATTTAGTGTTTATAGTTGAAGGTTTTAGGATTTGGGGTTTAAGGTTTAAGGTTTAGGGTTTATGGTTTAGGGTTTAGGGTTTTAAGGTTTAGCGTTTAGGGTTGTAGGTTTAGGGTTCAGGGTTTAGGGTTTAGGGTTTGGGGTTAGGGTTTTCTTTAATTTTTTTATTCTAAGTAAATTGGTAGGTTTAGGTTTATTTAATTTATTTAGTTTATTTTTTATTTATTTAAGTTTATTTTTTTTAAGTTTATTTTTTATTTTTATTTAGTTTAGTTTAATTTTAGAGTGTAATTCTAGTTATAGAAGTTATAGTGGTAGTGTTGTGACATTATGTGAACAAGTTATTAAAACGTAAAATGTTAATGTTTTAGGAATGCATCTGGCCTGTTGTGTGATAGAAAAGTACCACTTAAACTTAAGGGAATTTTTATAAAATGGTGGTAAGACCTGCAATGAATTATGGTGTAGAATGTTGGCTAATAAAGAGAAGCATGAGACTAAGTTAAGTGTTGTAGAGATGAGGCTGCTTAGGTGGATGAGTGGCTTTACTCTTAAAGAAAAAAGCAAAATTTTTATTTTTGGGAAAAATTTGGAGTAGCTCTAGTGGCAGATAAAATTTGAGAGAGTCACCTTAGATGGTTTGGCCACATAAATCATCGGCCATCCAATGACCTGGTTAGGAGAGTAGATGCATTAGAATTGCCTTATGTCAAGAAAGGTAGAGGCAGACCTAAAAAGACATGGTTAATATGTATAAAAAATGAACTTAGTATTCTTGAATTGAATGAGAATTTGACTCAGAATAAGACACAATGGAGATAAAGGATTCATATAGCCAACCTCACTTAGTGGGATAATGGCTTGTTGTTATTGTTGTTGTTGTTATTATTGTTTTCTTTATTTATTTTAGATTATTTTTTAAGGTTTAGGTTTATTTTTTAGTTTAGTTTAATTTTTATTTTATTTCTTAGGTTTAGGTTTTATTTTTATTTTTAGGTTTAGGTTTAGGTTTTTATTTTATATTTTTAGGTTTAGGATTTAGATTTTCTTTTAGTTTATTTTTAGGTTTTATTTTTTAGTTTAGGTTTAGGTTTATTTTTAGAATATTTTATTTTATTTAGGGATTAGGTTTAGGTTTTATTTATTTTAGTTTAGGTTTAGGTTTTATTTATTTTAGTTTAGGTTTAGGTTTATTTTATTTTTATTTTAGGTTTAGGTTTTGTTTTTAGTTTAGGGTTTAGATTTTATTATTTATTTATTTTTAGGTTTTATTTTTAGGTTTATTCTTTATGTTTAGGTTTTTATTTAGTTTTTATATTATTTTATTTAGGTTTATTTTATTTTTATTTTAGGTTTAATTTTCATTATATTTAACTTTTTTATTTCTTTAATTTAGTTTAGGTTTTTATTTATTTTATTTTAGTTTAGCTTTTATTTTTTTATTTTCTTTTTTAGGTTTAGGTTTAGGTTACAGTTTTAGCTTAGGTTTTTATTTTATTTTATTTTTTATTCTTTTTTGGTTTAGTTTTTTTATTTATTTTCTTTTTAGTTTTTATTTAGTTTGGGTTTAGCTTTTTAGATTTTTAGGGTTAAGGGTTTAGGGTTAGTTGAGGGTTTATGGTTTAGAGTTTAGGGTTTAGGGTTTAAGGACTTTTATGGTTTAGGGTTTAGGGTTTACGGTTTAGGTCAAGGGTTCAGGTTTTAGTTTAGGGTTTGGTGTTTTTTATTTTTTTTCTTAACAGAGAACAAATTCAGATTCAACATTCTTCTTTTCAATTTAACCAACCAAGTAATACACCAAGTTTTCTAAGAGACATGTGACAACATAGATGAAAAATGAGCACACATAGAGCAAATAAAAAACCCTAGATAACTATAACTATCTCTAAGATAAAGACATAGTTACATAAGCAACATATTTGATCGACCGTTCTTCAGTTTCTCTCATTTCCATCAAAACCACCTCGGCCTCTCGAGTAGCAAAATCCACCATTATATCCCCAATCTCTCCCTCCACCACCTTCACAGCTGTAACCTCTGTTGCTCCTCCTGCCTACATAAACATCATTGCTCCGACCACCACCTCCATATCCACCAGCACCTCCAGATCCCCCACCACCACTACGATAATTTCGCCTCCTCCTTCGCCTCCATCGCCAGATCTAGACTAAGCCTGGTTGACTATGATGTTCTTATCATCAAGGTTTTTCCCATTCTTAGGGTTTAGGTTTATTAAGTTTTAGGGTTTATATTTACTTTTTCATTTATTTAGATACATTAGGTTTAGGTTTAGGGTTTAGGGTTTAGGGATAGGGTTTAGGGTTAAAAGTTTAAGGTTTAGGGTGTAGGGTTTACGGATTAGGGTTTAGGATTATATGGTTTATTCTTTTAGGGTGAAGGTTTAGAATTAGGGTTAAGGGTTTAGGGTTTAGGGTTTTTTAGGGTTTCGGGTTAAGGGTTGTATGCTTAGGATTTTGGGTTTAAGGTTTTTTTTATAAAATTAAGCAAATTTGTAGGTTTAGGTTTATTTACTTTATTTTTTATTTATTTTAGTTTATTTTATTTATGTATTTTTATTTAGGTTTATTTTTTATTTTATTTAATTTGGCATATTTATTTAATGTTTGTTTATTTTAGTTTAGGTTTTTATTTTAGTTTATTTTTTAAGTTTAGTTTTATGGTTAGGTTTATTTTTCAGTTGAGTTTTATTTTGTTTTATTTTTAGGTTTAGGTTTAGGCCTTTATTTTATTTTTTTTAGGTTTAGGATTTAGGTTTTTATTTTAGGTTTATTTTTAGGTACTAATTTTTAGTTTTGGTTTAGGTTTATTTTTAGTTTATTTTATTTTATTTAGTTTAGGTTTAGGTTTAGTTTATTTTACATTTAGTGTTTGGTATTATATATTTTAATTTAGATTATTTTAGTTTAGGTTTAGGTTTATTTTATTTTTATTTTAGTTTTAGGTTTTTTTTAGTTTAGGGTTTAGGTTTTATTTTTCATTTATTTTTAGGTTTATTTTTTATGTTTATGATTTTATTTAATTTTTATTTTATTTTATTTTAGGTTAATTTTTTTAATTTTACTTTTAGTTTTTCATTTTCTTTAGGTTTTTTATATTTAAGTTTAGTTTATGTTTTTTATTTATTTTAGTTTAGTTTAGTTTTTATTTTTTTCTTTTATTTTCATTTTAGGTTTAGGTTTAGGTTTAGGTTTAGGTCTTAGTTATGTTTCTATTTTTTTTTTTTTTATATTGGTTAAGGTGTATTTATTTATTTTATATTTAGGTTTTATTTAGTTTAAGTTTAGGTTTTTAGCTTTTTAGCATTTAGGGTTTAGGGTTTTGGTTAGGTTTTTATTTAGGTTTACTTTTAGGTTTTATTTTTTTAGTTTATGTTTAGGTTTAATTTTGGTTTAGTTTATTTTATTTAGTTGAGGGTTTAGGTTTAGTTTATTTTAGGTTTATGTCTAGGTTTTATTTATTTTAGTTCAGTTTATTTTATTTTAAGTTTATGTTTATTTTATTTTGTTTCTTTTATTTTATTTTAGGTTAAGTTTTTATTTTTAGTTTAGAGTGTGGGTTTTATTTTGAGGTTTATTTTTTTAGGTTTAGGTTTTATTTAGTTTTATTTTATTTTAGGTTTATTTTATTTTATTTTATGTTTAGTTTTATTTTATTTAGGTTTTATTAGGTTTATTTTATTTTTAGTTTTGTTTTAATTTTTATTTATTTTATTTTAGAGTATTTTTGTTTTTTTTATTTTATTTTATACTTAGGTTTAGGTTTAGATTTTAGTTTAGGTTTTTATTTTAATTTTTTTAATATCATGTGGGTTTAGGTTTTTATTTATTTATTTAATTTTTAGGTTTTATTTACTTTAGTTTAGGTTTTTAGGTATTTATGGTTTAGGGTTGAGGGTTTAGGGTTTTAAGGTTTATCGTTTAGGATTTAGGGTTTAGTTTTTAGGCTTTAGAGTTTAGGGTTTTAAGGTTTAGAGTTTAGGGTTAGTTTAGGGTTTAAGGTATAGGGTTTAGGCTTTAAGGTTTTTTGGGTTTAGGGTTTATGGTTTAGGGTTTATATAGGGTTTAGGTTTAGGGTTTTAGGGTTTAGGGTTTTTGGTTTAGGGTTTAAGGTTACGGTTAGGACTTAGGGTTTAAGGTTTAGGGTTTAGTGTTTTGGGTTTTGGGTTTAGAGATTAGGGTTAGTTTAAGGTTTAGGGTTTAAGGTCTTTAAGGTATAGGGTTTAGGGTTGTAGGTTTAGGGTTCAAGGTTTAGGGTTAGTTTTAGGGTTTAGGGTTTAGGCTTTATGCTTTAAGGGTTAAGTTTTTTTTTAAAAAATTAAGTAAACTAGTAGGTTTAAGCTTTTTTTAGTTTATTTAGTTTATTTTTTTATTTATTTTTATTTTTATTTTATTTATTTTATTTATTTTTAGTTCAGGTTTTTTATTTAGTTTATTTTTGAGGTTTAGGTTTATGCTTATTTTTTAATTTAGTTTTATTTTTATTTTATTTTTTAGGTTTAGGTTTTATTTTTTATTTTTAGATTTAGGTTTGGGTTTTTGTTTTATTTTTTTTAGGTTTAAGTTTTAGGTTTTTATTTTAGGTTTATTTTTAGGTTTTATTTTTTAGTTTCAGTTTAGGTATATTTTTAGTTTATTTTACTTTATTTAGTTTAGGGTTTAGGTTTAGTTTATTTTCATTTGAGGTTTAAGTTTTATTTATTTTTAGTTTAGTTTAGTATAGTTTAGGTTTAGGTTTATTTCATTTTGTTTATTTTAGGCTTAGGTTTTTTTTAGTTTAATGTTTATGTTTTATAGCCTATTTATTTTTAGGTTTATTTTTTAGGTTTAGGTTTTTATTTAGTTTTTATTTTATTTTAGTTTTATTTTTGTAGTTATTATTTTATTTTATTTAAGTTTTTTATTTTTAGGTTTATTTTATTTTTTAGTTCAATTTAAGTTTTTATTTATTTTTTATTTTATTTAATTTGGCATATTTATTTAATGTTTGTTTATTTTAGTTTAGGTTTTTATTTTAGTTTATTTTTTAAGTTTAGTTTTATGGTTAGGTTTATTTTTCAGTTGAGTTTTATTTTGTTTTATTTTTAGGTTTAGGTTTAGGCTTTTATTTTATTTTATTTAGGTTTAGGCTTTAGTTTTTTATTTTAGGTTTATTTTTAGGTACTAATTTTTAGTTTTGGTTTAGGTTTATTTTTAGTTTATTTTATTTTATTTAGTTTAGGTTTAGGTTTAGTTTATTTTACATTTAGTGTTTGGTATTATATATTTTAATTTAGATTATTTTAGTTTATGTTTAGGTTTATTTTATTTTTATTTTAGTTTTAGGTTTTTTTTAGTTTAGGGTTTAGGTTTTATTTTTCATTTATTTTTAGGTTTATTTTTTATGTTTATGATTTTATTTAATTTTTATTTTATTTTATTTTAGGTTAATTTTTTAAATTTTACTTTTAGTTTTTCATTTTCTTTAGGTTTTTTATATTTAAGTTTAGTTTATGTTTTTTATTTATTTTATTTTAGTTTAGTTTTTATTTTTTTTCTTTTATTTTCATTTTAGGTTTAGGTTTAGGTTTAGGTTTAGGTCTTAGTTATGTTTCTATTTTTTTTTTTATTTTATATTGGGTGTATTTATTTATTTTATATTTAAGTTTTATTTAGTTTAAGTTTAGGTTTTTAGCTTTTTAGCCTTTAGGGTTTAGGGTTTTGGTTAGGTGTTTATTTAGGTTTACTTTTAGGTTTTATTTTTTTAGTTTATGTTTAGGTTTAATTTTGGTTTAGTTTATTTTATTTAGTTGAGGGTTTAGGTTTAGTTTATTTTAGGTTTATGTCTAGGTTTTATTTATTTTAGTTCAGTTTATTTTATTTTAGGTTTAGGTTTATTTTATTTTGTTTCTTTTATTTTATTTTAGGTTAAGTTTTTATTTTTAGTTTAGAGTGTGGGTTTTATTTTGAGGTTTATTTTTTAGGTTTAGGTTTTTATTTAGTTTTTATTTTATTTTAGGTTTATTTTATTTTTATTTTATGTTTAGTTTTTATTTTATTTAGGTTTTTTATTCTGAGGTTTATTTTATTTTTTAGTTTTGTTTTAATTTTTATTTATTTTATTTTAGTGTATTTTTGTTTTTTTATTTTATTTTATACTTAGGTTTAGGTTTAGATTTTAGTTTAGGTTTTTATTTTAATTTTTTTTTAATATCATGTGGGTTTAGGTTTTTATTTATTTATTTAATTTTTAGGTTTTATTTACTTTAGTTTAGGTTTTTAGGTATTTATGGTTTAGGGTTGAGGGATTAGGGTTTTAAGGTTTATCGTTTAGGATTTAGGGTTTAGTTTTTAGGCTTTAGAGTTTAGGGTTTTAAGGTTTAGAGTTTAGGGTTAGCTTAGAGTTTAGGGTTAGTTTAGGGTTTAAGGTATAGGGTTTAGGCTTTAGGGTTTTTAGGTTTAGGGTTTATGGTTTAGGGTTTATATAGGGTTTAGGGTTTAGGGTTTTAGGGTTTAGGGTTTATGGTTTAGGGTTTAAGGTTAGGGTTAGGACTTAGGGTTTAGGGTTTAGGGTTTAGTGTTTTGGGTTTTGGGTTTAGGGATTAGGGTTAGTTTAAGGTTTAGGGTTTAAGGTCTTTAGGGAATAGGGTTTAGGGTTGTAAGTTTAGGGTTCAAGGTTTAGGGTTAGTTTTAGGGTTTAGGGTTTAGGCTTTATGCTTTAAGGGTTAAGTTTTTTTTAAAAAAATTAAGTAAACTAGTAGGTTTAGCCTTTTTTTAGTTTATTTAGTTTATTTTTTTATTTATTTTTATTTAGATTTATTTTTATTTTTATTTTATTTATTTTATTTATTTTTAGTTCAGGTTTTTTATTTAGTTTATTTTTGAGGTTTAGGTTTATGCTTATTTTTTAATTTAGTTTTATTTTTATTTTATTTTTTAGGTTTAGGTTTTATTTTTTATTTTTAGATTTAGGTTTGGGTTTTTGTTTTATTTTTTTTAGGTTTAAGTTTTAGGTTTTTATTTTAGGTTTATTTTTAGGTTTTATTTTTAGTTTAGTTTAGGTATATTTTTAGTTTATTTTACTTTTAGTTTAGGGTTTAGGTTTAGTTTATTTTCATTTGAGGTTTAAGTTTTATTTATTTTAGTTTAGTTTAGTATAGTTTAGGTTTAGGTTTATTTCATTTTGTTTATTTTAGGCTTAGGTTTTTTTTAGTTTAATGTTTATGTTTTATAGCCTATTTATTTTTAGGTTTATTTTTTAGGTTTAGGTTTTTATTTAGTTTTTATTTTATTTTAGTTTTTATTTTTTGCTTAGTTTTTATTTTATTTAAGTTTTCTATTTTTAGGTTTATTTTATTTTTTAGTTCAATTTAAGTTTTTATTTATTTTTTATTTTATTTTAATTTTAGGTTTGGTTTAGGTTTAGGTTTTACTTTAGGTTTTTATTTTATTTTATTTTTTTATTTTATTTATGTTTAGGTTTTTTAATATGTTTTATTTAGTTTAGGTTTTAGTTTTTAGGTTTTTAGGGTTTAGGGTTTAATGTTTAGGGCTTTGGTGTAAGGTTTGGGGTTTAGGGTTAAGGGCTTAGGGTTGTAGGGTTTACGGTTTAAGTTATAAGGTTTAGGGTTTTATGGTTTAGCATTTACGATTTAGGGTTTCGATTTTAGGGTTTAGGGTTTTAGAGTTTAGGGTTTAAGGTTTAGGGTTTAGGGTTTAGGGTTGTAGGTTTAGAGTTTAGGGTTTGGGATTTTAGGTTATTTTATGGTTTAGGGTTTAGGGTTTAGGGTTAAGGTTTCATTTATTTTATTTATTTATTTTTTATTTTTAAGGTTTAGGGTTTAGGGTTTAGTGTTTAGGTTTTAGGATTAGGGTTCAGTATTTAGTTTAGGGTTTAAAGTTTTTTAATTTTTTTTAATAGAATATAAATTTAGATTCAACATTTCATTTTTTTTATTTCATCAACCAAGTAACACACCAAGTTTTCTAAGACACAAGCTACAACATAAATAAATAAAAAATGAGCATGCATAGAGGAAATCAAAAAACCTAGATAACTAAAACTCTCTCTACTGTAAAGACACAATTCCATAAGCAACAGATCGGATCGACCATTCTTCAGTTTCTCTAGTTCCCATCAAAACCAATCCGGCCTCTCGAGTAGCGGGATCCACCATCATATCCCTGATCTCTCCCTTCGGCACCACCACGGTGGTAACCTCTGTTCCTCCTCCCACCTCCATAACCACCACTGCTCCGACCTTCACCTCCATATCCACCATCACCTCTAGATCCCCCACCACCACTATGATAACTGCCGCCTCTGCCTTCGCCTCCACCATCATATCTAGACAAAGCCTGGTTGATGGTGATGTTCCTATCGTCAAGGTTTTGCCCATTCATAGGGTTTAGGTTCATGTTTTGGTTTATTTTTTAATTTATTTAGTTACTTTAGGTTTAGGTTTAGGGTTTGGAGTTTAGGGTTTAGCATTTAGGGTTACAATTTAGGGTATAGGGTTTAGGGTTTAGGGTTTAGGGTTTAGGGTTTTAGGGTTTATGCTTTTACGATTTAGGGTTTAGGGTTTAGGGTTTAGCGTTTAGGGTTGTAGGTTTAGTGTTCTAGGTTTAGGGTTAGTTTTAGGGTTTAGGGATTAGGTTTAGGATTTAGGGTTTAGGGTTTTTTTTTGTTTTTTGTAAATTAAGTATACTAGAAGGTTTAGGTTTATTTAGTTTATTTTTTATTTATTTTAGTTTATTTTATTTATTATTTTTATTTAGGTTTATTATTTTTATTTAGTTTAGTTTTTTTATTTTAGTTTAGGTTTTTATTTTAGTTTAATTTTTAGGTTTAGCTTTAGGTTTATTTTTTAGTTGTGTTTTATTTTTATTTTATTTTTTACATTTAGGTTTTTTCTTAGGTTTAGGTTTAGGTTTTTATTTTATTTTTTTAGGTTTTAAGTTTATTTTTAGGTTTTATTTTTAGTTTAAGTTTAGGCTTTTTTAGTTTATTTTTATTTAGTTTAGGTTTAGGTTTGGGATTAGTTTATTTAGGTTTAGGTTTAGTTTTTATTTATTTAGTTTATTTTTTTATTTAGTTTAGGTTTAGGTTTGGGATTAGTTTATTTAGGTTTAGGTTTAGTTTTTATTTATTTTAGTTTAGTTTATTTTATTTAGGTTTAGGTTTATTTTATTTTGTTTATTTTATTTATATTTTAGGCTTAGGTTTTTTTTTTAGTTTAATGTTTATGTTTTATTTTTTAATTACTTTTAGGTTTTATCTTTTGGTTTAATTTTTAGGTTTTGGTTTTTATTTAGTTTATATTTTATTTTATTTTAGGTTTAGGGTTTAGGGTTTATGATTTAGTGTTTAGGGTTTAGGGTTTGAGGTTTAGTGTTTTTTTAAGGAAAAATTAAGTAAATCGGTAGGTTTAAGTTTATTTAATTTATTTAGTTTATTTTATGTTTTTATTTAAGTTTATATTTTTTTTATTTAGCTTAGCTTATTGATTTTAAATTTATTTATTTTAGTTTAGGTTTTTTATTTTAGTTTATTTTTTAGGTTTAGGTTTTGGTTTATGTTTATTTTTTAGTTTAGTTTTATTTTTATTTTATTTATAGGTTTAGGTTCTTTTTTTAATTTTTTGTTTTAGGTTTAGGTTTTTATTTTATTTTTTTAGGTATAGGTTTTTGGTTGTTATTTTAGGTTTATTTTTATGTTTTATTTTTTAGTTTATGTTTAGGTTTATTTTTAGTTTATTTTATTTTATTTAGTTTAAAGTTTAAGTTTAGTTTATTTTAAGTTTAGGTTTTATTTATTTTATTTTAGTTTATTTTAGTTTAGGTTTAGGTTTATTTTATTTTTATTTTAGGTTTAGGGCTTCTTTTTAGTTTAAGGTTTAGGTTTAATTTTTTATTTATTTTTAGGTTCTATTTTTAGGCAAATTTCTTAGGTTTAGGTTTTTATTTAGTTTTTAATTTATTTAATTTTAGGTTTATTTTATTTATGGTTTAGGGTTTTTGGGTTAGGGTTTATGGTTTAGGGTTTGGTTTATTTTAGGACTAAGGGTTTAGGGTTTTTTTAAATTTAGTAAACTAGTTGATTTAGGTTTATTTAGTTCATTTTTTATTTATTTTAGTTTATTTTATTTTATTTTTTATTTAGGTTTATTCTTTTACTTTTATATAGTTTATTTTTATTTTAGTTTATTTATTTTAAGTTATTTTATTTTATTTTTATTTAGGTTTATTTTAGGGTTTAGGGCTTTAGGTTTTTTTTAATAGAGTACAAATTTAGAATCAACATTTTTTTTTTTTTATTTCAACAACCAAGTAAACACTAAGCTTTTTAAGACACAAGCTACAACATAAAAAAATGAGCATGCAAAGAGCAAATTAAAAACCCTAGATAGCTAGAATCATCTTTACTGTAAAGACATAGTTACATAAGCAACAGATCGGATTAAACATTTTTCAATTTCTTCAGTTCCCATCAGAACAACTTCGGCCTCTTCAGTAGCGGGATCCACCATCATATCCCCGATCTCTCCCTCCAGCATCATCACGGTTGTAACCTCTGTCACTCCTCTGGCCTCCATAACCACCACTGCTCTGACCTCCACCTCCATATCCACCAGCACCTTCAGATCCCCCACCACCACTACGATAACCACCACCTCCGCCTTCGGCTTCACCTCCATATCTAGACTAAGCCTGGTTGACGGTGATGTTCCTATCGTCAAGGTTCTACTCATTCTTTGGGTTTTGGTTTATGCTTTAGTTTATTAAGTTTTGGGGTTTAGGTTTATTTTTAAATTTTTTTAGTTACTTTAGGTTTAGGGTTACAATTTAGGGTTTAGGGTTTAAGGTTTAGGATTTAGGGTTAAAGGTTTAAGGGTTTATGTTTTTAGGGTTTGGGGTTTAAGGTTTAGGGTCAGGGTTTAGGATTTAGGGTTTAGGGTTTAGGGTTTAGGGTCGTAGGTTTAGTGTTGTAGGATTAGGGTTTAGGGTTATTTCTAGGGATAGTTTCAGGTTTTAAGGATTAGGGTTTAGGAATTAGGGTTTAGAATTTAGGGTTTAGGGTTTTTTTGTTTTCTTAAATTAAGTAAATCAATACGTGTAGGTTTATTTAGTTTATTTTTTATTTATTTTTGTTTATTTTATTTGTTATTTTTGTTTAGGTTTATTTTTTGTTTTTATTTAGTTTAGTTTATTTATTTTAGTTTATGTTTTTTATTTTAGTTTATTTTTTAGGTTCAGATTTAGGTTTAGGTTTATTTTTTAGTTGAGTTTTATTTTTTATTTTATTTTTTAGGTTTAGGTTTTATTTTTTATTTTTAGGTTTAGGTTTAAGTTATTACTTTATTTTTTTAGGTTTTAAGTTTATATTTAGGTTTTTTTTTAGTTTAAGTTTAGGTTAATTTTTAGTTTATTTTATTTCATTTAGTTTAGGTTCAGGTTTAGGTTTAGTCAATTTTGGTTTAGGTTTAGTTTACTTTTGTTTAGTTTATGTTTTTTTTATTTTGTTTATTTTGTTTTTATTTTAGGTTTAGGTTTTTTTTTTGGGTTTATGTTTTATTTTTTATTTACTTTTATGTTTAATTTTTAGGTTTAGGTTTTTATTTAGTTTATAATTTATATTAATTTAGGGTTAGAGTGTAGGGTTTATGATTTAGCGTTTAGGGGTTAAGAGTTTGATTTAGCTTTTTTAAAAAAAAAAAATTAAGTAAGCCGATAGGTTTAGGTTTATTTAGTTTATTTTATATTTTTATTTGTGTTTATATTTTTTATTTAGTTTGTTTTATTTATTTTAAGATTATTTATTTTAGTTTAGGTTTTTTTTTAGGTTTAGGTTTTAGGTTTTTATTTTATGTTTATTTTGAGGTTTTATTTTTTAATTTAGGTTTAGGTTTATTTTTAGTTTATTTTATTATATTTAGTGTTTAGGTTTAGGTTTAGGTTTAGTTTATTTTAGGTTTAGCTTTAGGTTTTATTTATTTTAATTTAGTTTATTTTAGCTTAGGTTTTGGTTTATTTTATTTTTATTTTAGGTTTAGGTTTTTTTTAGTTTAGGGTTTATGTTTTATTTATTATTTTTATTTTTAGGTTTATTTTTTAGGTTTAGGTTTTTATTTTATTTTATTTTATGTTTATTTAATTTTTATTATAGACTTTATTTTTATTTTATTTAGGTTTTCTATTTTTTAATATAGTTTGAATTTTTATTTATTTTATTTTAGTTTATTATTTTTCTAGGTTTAGGTTCAGGTTTAGGTTCAAGTTTAGGTTTTAGTTTAGGTTCTCATTTTATTTTATTTTTTTATTTTATTTTAGTTTAGGTTTTTTATTTATTTTATTTTTAGGTTTTATTTAGTTTAGGTTTAGATTTAGGGTTTTAGGGTTTAGGGTTTAGGGTTTAGGGTTTAGGGTTTAGGGTTTTAGGGTTTAGGGTTTAGGGTTTAGGGTTTAGGGTTTAGATTTTAGGTCTAGAGTTCAGGTTTTTGTTTAGGGTTTAGGGTATTTGGTTTTTTTTTTAATAGAGAATAAATTCTAATTCAACATTTATTCTTTCCAATTTCATCAACTAAGTAACCAACCAAGTTTTCTAAGAAAAAAGTGATGACATAGATAAAAATATGAGCACACATAGAGCAAATCAAAAATCCTAGATAACTAGAACTATCTGTACTACAAAGACACAGTTCCATAAGTAGTAGATCGAATCGATCGTTCTTCACTTTCTCTAGTTCCCATCAGAACCACCCAAGCCTCTCGAGTAGCGGGATCGACCATCATATCTCGAGCTCTCCCTCCGCCACCCCCACAGTTGTAACCTCCATCGCTCCTCTTACCTTTGTAAGCACCACTCCTCTAACCACCACCTTTATATCCACCAACACCTCCAGATCCCCCCACCATCACAGTGATAATCACCACCTCCGCCTTCACCTCCATTGTCAGATCTAGACCGAGCCTGATTGACGGTGATGTTCCTACCGTCAAGGTTCTGCCCATTCTTTGGGTTTATGTTTATTAGGTTTTATGATTTAGGTTTATTTTTTAATTTATTTAGTTACTTAAGTTTAGGTTTAGGGTTTGGGATTTAGGGTTCGAGTTTAGGGTTTAGGGTTTATGGTTTAGGGTTTTAGGGTTTACTCTTTTTTTTTAATTTTATTTTATTTTATTTTTTTATTTTTTTTATTTTTTTATTTTAGGTTTTAGGGTTTACTCTTTTAGGGTTTAGGGTTTAGGGTTAGGGTTTAGGGTTTTAGGGTTTAGGGTTCAGGTTTAGGGTTTAGGGTTTAGGGTTTAGTGTTTATGCTTTAGGGTTTAGGGTTTTAAGGGTTTAGGACTTAGGGTTTATGGTTAGTTTAGGGCTTAAGGTTTTTTAAGGTTTAGGGTTGTAGGTTTGGGGTTTAGTGTTTAAGGTTATTTTTAGGGTTTAGGGTTTAGGGTTTAGGGTGTAGAGTTGATGGTTTAGGATCTTTTTTTAAATTAAGTAAATCAGTAGGTTTAGGTTTACTTAGTTTATTTAGGTTATTTTTATTTATTTTAGTTCATTATATTATTTATTTTTATTTATGTTTATTTTTAATTTTTATTTAACTTAGTTTATTTATTTTAGTTTTCTTAATTTTAGTTTAGGTTCTTTATTTTAGTTTATTTTTTAGGTTTAGGCTTAGGTTCATGTCTATTTTTTAATTTAGTTTAATTTCTAGTTTATTTTCTAGGTCTAGGTTTTATTTTTTTATTTTTATTTTTAGATTTAGGTTTTTATTTTATTTTTTTAGGTTTAGGTTTTAGGTTTTTATTTTAGGTTTATTTATAAGTTTTACTTTTTTAGTTTAGTTTAGGTTTATTTTTTGTTTATTTTATTTTATTTAGTTTAGGGTTTAGGTTTTGTTTATTTTAAGTTTAGGTTTAGGTTTATTTTAATTTTGTTTATTTTAGGTTTAGGGTTTGGGTTTTATTTTTCTATTTAATTTTTATTTTATTTTATTTTAGGTTTATTTTATTTTTATTTTATTTAGGTTTTTTTGTTATTAGGGTTTTTTTAGTTTAGTTTTGATTTTCATTCATTTTATTTTAGTTTATTTTTTTATTTTTATGTTTATGTTTAGGTTTAGGTTTTGGTTTTAATTTAGGTTTATATTTTATTTTATTTTTTTATTATATGTAGGTTTAGGTTTTTTTATTTATTTTATTTTTAGGTTTTATTTAGTTTAGGTTTAGGTTTGTATGTTGTTAGGTTTTACGGTTTCATGTTTGGGGTTTAGGGTTTCTGGTTTATGGTTGTAGGTTTAGGGTTTAGGGTTTAGGGTTTAGGATTTTAGGGTTTAAGGTTTAGGGTTTAGGGTTTCAGGGTTTAAGGTTTAAGGTTTAGAGTTTAAAATTTAAGGTATAGGGTTTAGAGTTTTAAGGTTTAGGGTTTAAGGTTTAGGGTTAGTTTTAAGGGTTAGGGTTTAGAGTCTTTTAGTGTTTAGGTTGTAGGTTTAGGGTTTAGGGTTCAAGGTTTGTTTTAGGGTTTAGGGTTTAGGGTTTAGGGTTTAGGGGCTAGGGTTTATGGTTTAGGCTTTTTTTAATTAAGTAAATCAATAGGTTTAGCTTAATTTAGTTAATTTAGTTTAATTTTAATATATTTTAGTTTATTATATTATTAATTTTTATATATGTTTATTTTTAATTTTTATTTAATTTAGTTTATTTATTTTAGTTTAGGTTTTTTATTAAATTTATTTTTTTTTTGGTTTTGGTTTAAGTTTACAGTTTAGTTTTATTTTTATTTTATTTTTTAAGTTTTGGTTTATTATTTTTAGGTTTTGGTTTAGATTTTTATTTTTTTATTTTAGGTTTAGGTTTAAGGTTCACATTTTAGGTTTTATTTTTTAGTTTAGGTTTAGGAATATTATTTATTTATTTTACTTTATTTAGTTTAGGGTTTAGGTTTACTTTATTTTAGGTTTAGGTTTAGGTTTTATTTATTTTAGTTTAGTTTAATTTAATTTAGGTTTAGGTTCATTTTATTTTATTTATTTTAGGCTTAGGTTTTTTTTAGTTTAGGGTTTAGATTTTATTTATTATTTATTTTTAGGTTTTGTTTTAATGTTTAGGTTTTATTTAGTTTTTATTTTATTTTATTTTAGTTTTATTTTATTTTTATTTTATGTTTAATTTTTATTTTATTTAGTTTTTTATTTTTATGTTTATTTTTTTTAGTTCATTTGGTTTTTAATTATTTTATTTTAGTTTACTTTACTTTTATTTTTAAAATTTTTTTTATGTTTAGGTTTAGGTTTGGGTTTCAATTTTAGTTTTGGATTTTATTTTATGTTCTTTTATTATTTTACTTAGGTTTAGGTTTTTTTATTTTATTTTTAGGTTATATTTAGTTTAGGTATAGGCTTTTAGGTTTTTATAATTTAGGGTTTAGGGTTTGGGGTTTGGGGTTTAGGGTTTAGGATTGTAGGTTGTAGGTTTAGGGTTTAAGGTTGTAGGTTTAGTGTTTAGGGTTTAGGGTTTAGAATTTAAGGTTTAGGGTTTACGGATTAAGATTTATGGTATAGGGTTTAAAGTTTTAAAGTTTAGGGTTTAGGGTTAGTTCTAAGGTTTAGGGTTTAGGGTTTGGGTCTATTTATTTATTTTTAAGTTTTTTAAAATAAGGTAAACTCATAGGTTTAGGTTTATTTAGTTTTTTTTTTTGTATTTTTATTTAGGTTTATTTTTATTTTTATTTAGTTTAGTTTATATATTATAGGTTTATTTATTTTATTTTAGGTTTTTATTATTGTTTATTTTTTTAAGTTTAGGTTATTTTAATTTTAATTTTTAGGTTTTGGTTTTATTATTTATTTTTAGGTTTAGCTTTAGATTTTTATTTTACATTTCTTCAGTTTAGGTTTTTATTTTATTTTTTTAGGTTTAGGTTTTATGTTTTTGTTTTAGGTTTATTTGTAGGTTCTATTTTTTGGTTTATCTTATTTATTTAAGGTTTAGGTTTAGGTTTAGGATTTATTTATTTTAGTTTAGTTAATTTTAGTTTAGGTTTAGGTTCTATTTTTATTTTATGCTTAAGTTTTTCTTAAGTATAGGATTGAGGTTTTATTTTTTATTTATTTTTAGGTTTATTTTTTAGGTTTAGGTTTTTTATTTAGTTTTTATTTTATTTTATTTTAGTTTATTTAATTTTTTTTAGGTTTAGTATTTATTTTATGTAGGTTTTTAATTATTTATAGTTTAGTTTAGTATTTATTTATTTTATTTTTCTTTAGGTTTAGGTTTAGCTTTAACTTTAGGTCTAGGTTTTAGTTTAGGTTTTTATTTTATTTTTTTTTCTTTTATTTTGATTTAGTTTTTTTATTTATTTTATTTTTAGGTTTTATTTAGTTTAGGTTTAGGTTTTTAGCTTTTTAGGGTTACTTCAGGGATGAAGATTTAGGGTTTAGGGTTTAGGGGTTTAGGGTTAAGGGTTTAGGGTTTAGGTTTTAGGGTTTAGGGTTTAAGGTTTAGGGTTTTAGGGTTTAGGGCTTTTAGAGTTTAGAGTTTAGATTTTAGGTTTTAGGTCTAGGGTTGAGGTTTTAGTTTAGGCTTTAGTGTTTATGGTTTTTTTTTTAACTGAGAATAAATTCATATTCAACATTTCTTCTTTTCAATTTCATCAACCAGGTAATGTGCCAAGTTTTTTAAGATATAAGCAATGATAGATAAAAAATGAGCATGCATAGAGCAAATCAAAAACCCTAGATAACTAGAACCATCTTTACTGTAAAAACACAGTTCCATGAGCAATAGATTAGATCGCCCATTCTTCAGTTTCTCTAGTTGCCATCAAAACCACCCCCTCCTCTCGAGTAGCAGGATCCTCCATCATATCCTCAATCTCTCCCTCTACCACCACCATGATTGTAACCTCCATCGCTCCACCAGCCTCCATAACCACCCCTTCTCCAACCACCACCTCCATATCCACCAGCATCTCCAAATCCCCCACCACCACTACGATAATCGTCGCCTCCGCCTTCGCCTCCACCGCTAGATCTAGACTGAGCTTTATCGATGGTGATGTTCCTAATGTCAAGGTTCTGCCCATTCTCAAGTCTTAGGTTTATTAAGTTTTAGGGTTTAGATTTATTTTTTTATTTTATTTAGTTACTTTAGGTTTAGGTTTAGGATTTAGGGTTTAGGGTTTGGGTTAAGGGTTAAGGGTTTAGGGTTTAGGGTTTTAGGGTTTTTGCTTTTAGGGTTTAGGGTTTAGGGTTTAGGGTTAGGGTTTAAGGTTTAGGGTTTTAGGGTTTAGGCTTTTTGGGTTTAGGGTTTACGATTTGGGTTTAGGATTTAAGGTTTAGGCTTTAGGGTTTAGTGTTTAGGATTTATAGTTTAGGGTTTTGAGGGTTTAGGGTTAGTTTAGGGTTTAGGGTTTAGGATTTTGTTATAGTTTAGGGATCAGGGTTTAGGCTTGTTGGTTTAGGGTTTAGGGTGTAAGGTTACGTTTAGGATTTAGGGTTTAAGGTTTTGGGTGTAGGATTTAGGATTTAGCATTTTTTTTAAAATAAGTAAACCGGTAAGTTTAGGTTTATTTAGTTTATTTAGTTTATTTATTATTTAGGTTTATTTTTTATATTTTTATTGGAGTGTTTTATATTTTTATTTAGGTTTATTTTTTATTTTTATTTAGTTTAGTTTATTTATTTTATCTTTATTTATTTTAGTTTGGGTTTTTTTATTTTAGTTTAGTTTTTAGGTTTAGGTTTAGGTTTAGGTTTATTATTTTAGTTGAGTTTTATTTTTATTTTATATTTTTGGTTTATGTTTTATTTTTTATTTTTAGGTTTAGGTTTTGGTTTTTATTTTACTTTTTTACGTTTTTGTTTTAGGTTTTTAATTTAGGTTTATTTTGAGGTTATATTTTTTAGTTTCATATTAGGTTTATTTTTATTTTATTTTATTTTATTTAGGGTTTAGGTTTAGG
Organism: Cymbidium sinense; assembly: GCA_021442155.1. NCBI lineage: Eukaryota > Viridiplantae > Streptophyta > Magnoliopsida > Asparagales > Orchidaceae > Cymbidium > Cymbidium sinense. Next base: position 180,663,262 of record CM038217.1, on the reverse strand, counting down.
TTTAGGTTTAGTTTATTTTAGGATTAGGTTTAGGTTTTATTTATTTTAGTTTAAGTTTAGTTTTATTTTATTTTTATCTTAGGTTTAGGCTTTTTTTAGTTTAGGATTTAGGTTTTATTTTTTATTTATTTTTAGGTTTATTTTTTAGGTTTAGGTTTTTATTTAGTTTTTATTTTATTTTATTTTAGGTTTATTTTATTTTTATTTTAGGTTTAGTTTTTATTTTATTTAGGTTTTTTATTTTTCACTTTAGTTTAGGTTTTTATTTATTTTATTTTAGTTTAGTTGTTATTTTTTATTTTAATTCCTTTTTAGGTTTAGGTTTAGGTTTAGCTTTTAGCTTAGGTTTTTATTTATTTTATTTTTTTATTTTATTTTGGTTTAGGTTTTTTTATTTATTTTATTTTTAGGTTTTATTTAGTTTAGGATTAAGTTTTCATCTTTTTAGGGTTTAGGGTTAATTGAGGGTTTAGGGTTTGGCATTTAGGGTTTAGGGTTCAGGATTTAGGGTTTAGGTTTTAGGTTATGCTTTTAGGGCTTAGGGTTTAGGGTTTAGGGTTTAGGTTTAAGGTCTAAGGTTCAGGTTTTAGTTTAGGGTTTAAGGTTTTTGGTTTTTTTTTTAACACAAAACAAATTCAGATTCAACATTTCTTCTTTTTAATTTTATCAACCAAGTAACACACCAAGTTTTCTAAGAGACAAGTGACAACAAAGATCAAAAATGAGCACACATTGAGCAAATAAAATACCCTAGATTACTAGAACCATTTCTACTATAAAGACAGTTCCATAAGCAGTAGATCAAATCGGCCATTCTTCAGTTTCTCTGGCTCCCATCAGAACCACTCTGACCTCTCGATTAGCGGTATCCCCCTTCAAATCCCTGATCTATCCCTCGGCCACCACCACGGCTGCAACCTCCATCGCTTTTCCCATCACCACTGCAATAACTGCCACCTCTGCCTCTTCCTCCACTGCTAGATCTAAACTAAGCCTAGTTGGCGGTGATGTTCTTGCCGTCAAGGTTCTGCCTATTCTTAGGGTTTAGGTTTAGGTTTAGGTTTATTAGGTTTTAGAGTTTAGGTTTATTTTTTGATTTATTTAATTACTTTAAGTTTAAGTTTAGGGTTTGGGTTTTAGGGTTTTAGGGTTTAGAGTTCAAGGTTAGGTTTAGGGTTTAGGGTTTAGGGTTTCTTATTTACGGTTTTTTGGTTTATGCTTTTAGGGTTTAAGGTTTAGGGTTTAGGGTTTAGGGGTTTTTAGCATTTAGGGCTAAGGGTTTAGGGTTTATGATTTTTTTTTAAAATTAAGTAAATCGGTAGGTTTAAGTTTATTTAGTTTATTTAGCATATTTTTTAATTTATTTTAGTTTATTTGATTTTTATTTTTATTTTGGATGATTTTTTCATTTAGTTCAGTTTATTTATTTTAGTTTAGGTTTTTAATTTTAGTTTAGTTTTTATGTTTAGCCTTAGGTTTATTTTTTAGTTAAGTTTCATTTTTATTTCATATTTTAGGTTTAGGTTTAGGTTTTATTTTATTTTTTTACGTTTAGGTTTTTGGTTTTTATTTTAGCTTTATTTTTAGGTTTTATTTTTTATTTAGGTTTAGGTTCATTTTTAGTTTCTTTTATTTTATTTGATTTAGTTTAAGTTTATGTTTAGGTTTACTATATTTTAGGATTTGGTTTAGTTTTTATTTATTTTAGTATATTTTATTTTGTTTAGGTCTAGGTTTATTTTATTTTGTTTATCTTAATTTTTTTTAGGTTTAGGTTTTTTTTAGTTTAGGGTTTAGCTTTTACTATTTATTTATTTCATGGTTTATTTTTAGGTTTAGGTTTATATCTAGTTTTTATTTTATTTTATTTTAGGTTTATTTTATTTTTATTTTACATTTAGTTTTTATTTTATTTAGGTTTTATATTAGGTTTATTTTATTTTTAAGTTTATTTAAGTTTTTATTTATTTTATTTTAGTTTATTTTCATTAGTTTATTTCATTTTATTTTTAGGTTTAAGTTTAGGTTTTTATTTTATTTTATTATTTTATTTTATTTAGGTTTAGGTTTTATTTATTTATTTTACTTTTAGGTTTTATTTAGTTTAAGTTTAGGTGTTTAGGTTTTTAGGGTGTAAGGTTTAGGGTTTAGGTTTAGGGTTTAGGGTTTAGGGTTTAGTGTTTATGGTTTTAGGGTTTAGGGTTTAGGGTTTAGTGTTTAGGGTTTAAGATTTAGGGTTTTTAAGGTTTAGGGTTAGCTTAAGGTTTTTTATGTTTACTTTAGGGTTTAAGCTTTAGGCTTTAGGGTTTAGGGTTTAGTGTTAGTTTATGATTTAGGGTTTAGGGTTTGGGGTTTAGGGTTTACAGTTTTAGGGTTTAGGGTTTAAGGTTTAGAGTTTAGGGTTAAAGGTTAGGGTTAGGGTTTAGGGTTTAGGGGTTAGGGTTTAGGGTTAGTTTAGGGTTTAGGGTTTAGGGTTAGTTTTATGGTTTAGGGTTTAGGATTTAGGGTTTAAGATTTAGGGTTTAGGGTTTAGCATTATTTTCAAAAAAAATTAGGTAAACCGGTAGGTTTAGGTTTATTTAGTTTATTTAGTTCATCTTTTATTTATTTTGGTTTATTTTATTTTTTATTTTTATTTAGGTTTATTTTTTATTTTTATTTAGTTTTGTTTATTTATTTTAGGATTTTTTATTTTAGTTTAATTTTAAGGTTTAAGTTTAGGTTTATGTTTATTTTTTGTTTAGTTTTATTTTTATTTTACTTTCTAGGTTTAGGTTTTATTTTTTATTTTTAGGTTTAAGTTTTGATTTTTATTTTATTTTTTTAGGTTTAGGTTTTAGGTTTTATTTTAAGGTTTTTAGTTTAGGTTAAGGTTTATTTTTAGTTTATTTTATTTTATTTAATATAGGGTTTATGTTTAGTTTATTTTATGTTTAGGTTTAGGTTTTATTTATTTTAGTTTAGTTTACTTTAGTTTTGGTTATGTTTAATTTATTTTAGGTTTAGGTTTTTTTTAGTTTAGGGTTTAGGTTTTATTTTTATTTATTTTTAGGTTTTATTTTTAGGTTTATTTTTTAGGCTTAGGTTTTTATTTAGTTTTTATTTTATTTTGGATTTTGTGCCACCATCCTTTAGGATCATTGATGCCAGAGAGAGCTCACAATACATTGCACACTTTAGAGCCGGCTATTGCAACATTGATGTCATTAATGCACTCCTCTTCCGCCTTTTCGTTAGCAGTCTGTCAAGTGTTGCATTTGATTGGTATGCCAAACTGCCCAATGGTTCAGTGAAGATTTTTGTTGAGTTGGAGCACCTATTTATCAAGAGGTTTGTTGGAGCTCAGTAGAGGGTGGCTGAAGGCAACCTCATTATAGAGAAATAGAAACTCAATGAGGTCCATGTTGATTACATTCTCAGGTGGCACAACCTGAGCATGAAATGTGAACCACAACTGTCCAAACAACATGCCATTGAGATTCTTCTCAAGAATATCTATGGCCCAGTCACCTTCATGCTTAAGGGCTTTACCATCAATGTCCTAGCTCACATTAGAAAGTTTCCAACTAAGTTAAGCATATACAAGGCCCTTGCCTTATCCAAAGAGATGAGTGAATCTCTAATCAAGGCCTTACTTGATCTAGAGATATGCTTAGCTCATTTGACCGCTACTAAAGAGGAGGCATGCCACTCAAACGACATATTAGGAGTTACATTTAGCGATGAATACTTACTCCTAGGGATGACCGAGCACAACCGCCTCTTTACATTATAATGGATGTTGGCAGATACAAGCTATCGGAGTTGGACCAGTGTATCAATCAACATTATGAGTCTAAGAATCATTGCCTACTTGAGGATCGACATCTCCAAACTCCAAAAAGAAAGGATGATGTTGAGAGGATTCAATGAACCAGAGGAGAGGGCTTTGTGTTATTTATTTTTGGATGTATAGGGGGGAGGAAGGGGGTACTTTTTAAGGTGATCGGGTATAACATTGAGGTATGATGTACTATCTTAAAAGATAGAAGAATCACCCCACAGTGGACCTAATAACATAATAAGGACTCCTAAGTCATGATGGGCCTATGAATGTACCAGTGATTTTTCCCCTACTTTACATGGATGAATAAAGCAAGGTTTATATTAAACTAGATTCTTAAGATCCCTATGGAGGCAAGCCTCCATAGTTAATTACATCTTAGGAAATAAAATTTCTTAAAAATACTCTCGATTAAAGTAGACAATTAGCATCTCCAAAGATTTCAAGGTTAGACTATCAAAGGATTGGTTGTATTTGGAAAATCAATTGGGAAAGTTCAAGGAGAAGACTTATTTTTGGAATCCAAATGAAATAAGTAGTAAATGCTCATGATACTTGGAAGCTTAGTGAGCATTCTAATCTATCCTATGGTTGGGCTTTATAATTTTGAAGTTGAGGAGATTTATATATTTTGAGTTGAAATTTAATTAGATTATTAGGGCTTATAATCCACCAACACAAATTTGTGGGAATACCTAAGAGGTGAGGATTTATGCTCGTAGCCCAAAGGAAATAGCTACCTCAGATCTTAAATCTAGGGAGCTTTAGTATGATCTAAAGCACAACCTAAATCTAATTGATAGGTGGACATAAGCATTTACCTCCACAAGAGAGAATAAATTGTCTGACTTCCAAACTATAATTTCTTAGAGAGGCCACTAGCTAACTCCTATAATTTTAAAACCATGTAGTCCATTCTTATGAATTGTAAGATAGTCAGGTTAGTTATTTAATTAGAAAGAGACTAAAGTCCAAAACACACTCCCTAAGAGACTAGATCATGAGTGGTATGATCATGTGACTTAATCTATAGATGCAAAATCTTTTTAAATTTTATTTCATTTTTGACACATCATTTTGACAGAGGCTTTAGGATGTCTTATGCCTAAATGAATTATGAAGTAGGTTATGGGTCAAATCAGCTAGAAGAAGGTGTTCTCCATCACAAGGGATGCCCTCACAAATCAAGCATTCCTTTATCGTGCAAGGATAGAGATCCTTCATGTTTAAGAGAGATAGAATATGCATGCATGATGTGAAACATACAACCATATAGCTAAGGGGTTGCTAAATCTTTTAATTATCTTCTTTATGTTTTAGGCTTTCTGATGAGGTTATGAGATAAAATTTAGTTATAAGTGATTAATTAGGTAGAAAAGTTATTTTTATCCTATGAGCCTAATTGTATCCAAGCCACACATTAAAATCATCAATCATTTAAGAAACTATGAAAAGCATGTCATCCTAATGCACAATGTAATCATAACATCAAATAATTATATAAACTATCATAAAAGAATAAGAGGTCAGTGCGGTCAGGTACACTGTACAACCTAAAGAGAAAAAAGATGGGTCACCGAGCTCTACCCTCTTACAATCTGGAATATAAAAGAATAATTATAATTGTATTAAATGTTATGGGGGACTTCTGTCTTCATATCTCCATTTTTGATTTGGTTCCTTCTTTGATTTGGATGGTGCTTGCTTCAAAGGCATCATAGGGCACCCTAAGAGAAAGCCTTCTAGCCATTGCTCATCCTAATCTCCCATAGCACTAATCCTAATTCCAATTGCAAAAATTATATTTATGTGGGAAAAGTAAATCTAACTACACCTGGAAAATAAAGGTTAGCTAAATATACATATTGACCCAAGTTGTATTTATAATTTAGACTTAGCACCCTACACATGGGTAACTAAGCCCACCTGTCCTAACTTGGATTATGCTTAAGAATTTAAGCAATCTATAAAAAGAGCATTCATATTTATTTTTAAGCATCCCTAAAGCATAATCCCTTGAAGAAAACATGATTTGGCTAATATTGGCCTATCATCCAGTCTAAGAAGCATACACCCTAACATCCAAACTAAAATAATACATTATAAAATAAAACCTACATCACATCATACACCATCCTAACTTAGAGCTAGAAGTGGTGACTTAATTTTAATGTGTGTATTATGGCTTGTGTGGTAAGTCTTGTTAGGCATTAGTGTTGCATTTTCTAAGTGTAGAAGCATTCCATTTAACATGAAAGGTTGATTTCACTTGAAGTAGTTTAATTGATTTGAGAATTTTAAATTGTGTTTTATTTTATTTCATTTGATTACACTCAACAACTAAGTGTTATAAAGAGAGGAAAAGAGAATTGCCCTCTTTCATCCCTATCTTATGTCACTTTCTAAAGTATATTAATTTGATTTAATTCTCATTAGTGAATGGTTTATTAAATGATTTAATTAATCCTAAGTTTAGGTTCACTTTAAATAATACAATTTAAAATGAAAGGCATCTTAAGATTAATTTAATTAAATTACTACCACATGACATATATTAAATCATTCACTAATCACATATACATATACATGTACAAAGATATAGGCATGTATGTGTCATTGTTAAACCAGGGAAGTGAGGTAATCAAATGACCTCCTTAGGGATAATTAAAGCCTCGTATTCCCAAAATGTCTAGACTATATACTTGCTTTTCTTGGACACACATGGATGTATAAATAAATGAGGGAAAGAAAACCATGCAAAGATTGTATATTTTTATTGAATCATATATATATATATATATATATATATATATATGAATTAAAGCTCTATACAAATTCTAATATTTTGAAATACATAAGAATGAAATCAAATGGGTACGTGCCATTGTTAAACCTGGGAAGTGAGGTAATCAAATGACCGCCTTGGGGCTAGCTAAAGCCTCATTTTCTCGAGATGTCCAGACTATATACCCATTACCATTCAATCTTATAGAAATCAACACATTAATAGAGGAAAGAGGACTTGACATTCATACACATAAGCTATAAGCACATGCATTTCTTATGTATTTATAACTAGCACAATAACACATATTATTATTCATTTATATGCTTTTGAAAAATACATTTTGATTTAATAGTGATAATATCAATGCATATATTAAATTAAATCAACACATACAAGCTTACATAAAAAAAATCCATTTTTAGTTTACTTAAATTTGAAAACATGGATGCATGAATTGAAATGACATACCAAATTTAACATGATTAGAAATAGAAAATCAAATATAAGCATGTGATTCATTCAACCAAACTAATTCTTAAGGGTAATCAAATCAAATATGATTATTTAAAGCAAACTAAAACTTCTTTATTAATTAAGTTTCAGATTTGATTTGATTTATAGAGGAGAAGAGAAATCATCACTTATTATTTTAAACCCATTCACACATTAGTGATTTGATTTATTTAAACAAATGTAATTAAGTTGATTTTATGGGTTAATTAAGTTGAACCCTTAATTAGATGAATTAATTCCCCTTACCTAAGTCACCTTAAAGTAATTAACTAGATTTTTATGAGCCAACATGATATGCATGGAAAATAAACTTGTAATGATCCTAGGAAATAAATAATAAATGGCTCATGATTAATAGTTAATTAGATTAAGGGACTTAATTAATTACCTTTATGATTTTCCTACACATGTAGACTAATCATAATTTCATTAAACTCCTTTAGGTTATTAAACACCTAAAGATCCACCCCATGACTTAATTAATTAAGGTCTGATGTGATTATCATTTTAATTTAATTAAGTGATTTAATTAATTTGTTATATTTTAATTAATTTCATTTTAAAAAAAGGTGAAATGAACTTAAGGAAAGGGGTCCCAACCCTATTCCTTAGTTTAATTACTGTTGAACAATGATTAATAAACTTAATTAACTAATTTATTACAATTCATGGGATTAATTAATCAATAATTAACTTGAAGGAGTAGTTAAGGTTTAATCAGTCAATTTTCCTAATTAAGTGAGCAATAAATCCCAAGAAAATCATGAGAGGTAGAGGTCATCCCATTAAATTAACCCATAAAATTTGGGAATAATTGCTTAAGTAATTAATGAGTAATTAAGATAATTAATTTTGTAATTAAACCTTAATTACTATTCAAAATTAGTTAAAATAATTTTTAATTAATTCTCCTCTAAAAAACCTTTGAAATGAGTATTTATTCACATTTTTTATTTCTCTATGATTATTTATAATTTTTAGAAGTTTTAGCCCTTAAAAATGATTAATTAAGCCTAATTAAAGCCTAATCCTATTGGCACCACATGGCACGCCGATGCAGCGTGCTTTCCACATGGCACCGCGGGATTGGCTACTTAAAAATTATCCGACTCAGAGCCTACATGGCAGTGGCGAATGCGCTTTCTCTTCCATCATCCAATCTAAGATCAGACGGCTATGATTAATCCCACAACTTAATAGAATTAAATTAAATCGATCTAGTGGATCTAATTACCACCATCCATTATGATCACGTGGAATGAACAGAAATGAGTGAGGGAGAATGGAGTCTGTCCTCCATTGTTCTCTTGATCTGAGCTTACCCAAACTCAAATAAACTCTAAAAGGATTCCACACCTTCACGACATCGATCGGAGGGGATCTAACAGTCAAGATCACATGAGATGTAAGTTTTCATCAAAAAGCTCCAACCCATTTTTCCTAAGGATCAGTATTTGAAGCATACCTCATCAGAGCACAAGGATGGTGGCTCAAACAATTGACAAAGCTTCATCTAGTGGAAATGGAGCACTGTTGACTAGCATTTGGATTAATTCCTCGATGATAGCTTGGAAGGCCATGAACTAGTGATTTAGAGCTCAACTTTCATTGAGTCCCACCTCTGGTGCTTGAGAAGCTTGGGAGATGATTTGTTCTTGCTTGACGAGGCCTAGAAGGTGCGTGCAAAGTTAATTTGAGTTTGATGGAGAAATGGAGAAGTTAGGTTAGAAATTGGAGTATCCTATTTTAGGATGAATGGGAATAGAATTTTTGATCTAAATACAAGCTTGGGAGCTTAAGAATGCCTCTAGAGGCTCGTGTTGGGTAGGTAGGGCTCTGAGGAATGATTTTTGTGTGTTTGAGTGGAAATGAGGGGGTGTATACCCCCTTCATCTTGATCAGGTGGTGGGAACTAGTTTGGTTTCTAGTGGCTGTCTGACCATCTTAGGAAGTCATGGGTGGCAGGGTGGAGGGAGTTGGCTCGGCTTCGTTGGTTGAAGGTGTGGAGGTCGCTGCCAAGGAGGAATCATGGGTGTTCTATGGGTTTCAGATGCTCTAATGGGGAGGGTGAGGTGATTTCACCTCCCATGTGTCATGGTCGACCCAACCACCCCTTGGGTTAGGTTGGCCAATGTCCTAGATGCTAAGTAGACCATTAGGAGAGTACCAAGTGGCCAAAGAATGGAAATGACCACTTACATGGGTGATTTGTCTCATGTGATGCCCTTGACTTAAGGGTAGAATGATCATTTGGCATTGGATATGATTTCACATATTTGAATGGAGCCAAAGGTGGGTTAGCACAAATTTCAAGTTAATTGGAGTTGATTTTGTTTTTTTTGGCTCAATTTGACTTATTTAGGTCAAATTGGGTTATGTTGGGTCAAGTTGACCAATTGATCAAATTGGGTCAAACCAAGGGTTAGATCAAGTTCATATGATCATTTGGGGTGTTTTGGTTCAGTTGGTTTGGTTTAGCTTGGCTTAGATTTGATTTTGGCTCATTTGAATTCAAAAAAGTTGACCAATTTGACCAAATTGGCCAAATTGGCTTGGGTTGGGTGTTGGTTTGGGTTTTAGTTGACCAATTGAAAATGATTGTAGGCTTTGGTTTCAATTAATTTGAATTTGGTTTTGATTTAGGCCAACTTGAACCTTCAAGTCAATTTGGTCTAAGTAGGTTAATTAGGTTCAATTGGGTCCAATCATGGCTTTGGTCAAATTCAATAATCAATTTGGAATGAACTTGAGACATTGGTTGCAATCAATTTGGTTTATATTTTGATTTGACCCAATTTTGTCTTTTAGGTAAATTTGGGTCTACTTGGGTCAAGAGGGCAAATTGGGTTCGGTTTGACTCAATTGAAGGTCGAGTCATATTCAAATATTGATTTTGATTTGGTATGAATCATTGGTTTCAAGTGATTTGGCATAGGTTAAAATTTGGCTAGTTTGGATTCATATGGGTTAATGGGTTGACTTGCTCAAATGACTAAGTTGACATGGTCTGACCTAGTTTGTGATAATTGATCAACCTAGGGTGATCAACAATCATGATGGGAGGTTTTGATGGGCTCGGTTCAATCTAATTTGGGTAGGATTATAATTTGGCTCAAATAGGTCAAATTGGCCACTTTAGGTTAAGTGGACCAATTGGGTTTAGTTGGCTTGATTTTGGGTTGAGTTTGATTTAGTTGAGTTTATATATAGATTTGGGATTGATATATAAATTCAATTGCAATTGGCTTATGTTTAAATGGGTTCTAGTTCATTTGAACATTTCAAGTCAAAAGGGTTAAGTTGAGTTTGACTTGGGTTGATTTTGGTTTGGCTTGATGATTGTAGATTACATTTGTATTTGCAAATATGATTGATTCATAAGAAAATCAATTGAATTTAGGATTTGGAATGAAGGAATTTGGCTAAGTCCATGGAGTTTGGTCATGTTTCTTAGGTTGGATTTTGATTTATTTTGATCTAATTTTGATGATTTAACTGTATATTTCATTTAAATTTGTGAATATGATTGAAAATATGATGGATTTGTGAGAAAATCAATTGAGTTTGACTTGATTTGGATTAAGATTTGGTTAAGCCCATGGGATAGGTCATATTTTTTAAGAAGGGTTTTGATTTAATTTGATTTAGTTTGATTTAGTTTTGATCATTTGAATGTAGATTTAATTTTTATTTAGGAAGATGATTGAAGATATAAATTGGTTATGAGAAAATCAATTGATTTTAAATTGATTTGGATTAATATTTGGCGAAGTCCCTGGGATAGGTCATATGGCTTAAGAAGGGTTTCAAGTTTGGATTTGATCATGGGCTTCAATCATTTGGTTTTGGAATTTGGACATATGGGTAGGATGACATTAGATTCCACCCATAGTTCATTACTCCATTTGAACATATGGGTAGGATGACCTGACCTCCATCAGGAAGAGGAATAGGCCAGTTCAGAGGCTATCCCAGGGGTGGAAAACCTCCTTATTGGCCATTCAGTAGAAGATATGTTCCAGCTGCCAGGAATACAGCTACTATCCATATAGATTTAGAATCTAGTTTATATGATGAGTCTTATATGGTTAGCACACCAGCCAGCTCTTCTTAGTAGTAGATTCCCTTTGAGGTGACACTTGAGCCATATAGCGATGAAGACTGGGCTCCAAATCAAACCATAAGTGTATCTAAGTCTATATGTGAAATAGTTAGGCATCAGTTGAAAACTTTAGCTCTAACCCCACTTGCCTCTCAAAAAGTTGAGGGTTTTGTAGTTAAGGAAGCCTCCATGTCATCACAAGTGTGAAGACTCAAAGGTTCTTTTGGGAGCATCATCCTCAAGTCAAGAAGTTGATGTAGAACTTGAGGATGTTTCATATAAAGATTTAATAGAATTATCTTTTGATTGGTACTTTCCTTGTGTTCATAATTTAGCAAAGAAAGGGTTAATCCCATATATTTGGTTTAAGCACAGGTCAGACTACTTCAAAAGAATATGGAAGAACAAATACAAAAGCTCTCAATGAAGACTAGAACTAGGATTCAGTACAGTGGGTCTAGTCGATGATGATAATTACTGCTTAGTCATCACCAACCATTTAGAATCTGATAGGTTCTTTTCAAATCTCATTAACTCATATGAGGAGCTGTGCTTAAAAACTTCAGATGATCTAAGTACTTTTAAAGTTAAATGATGCACCACTAGAGTTTGAAAAAGAGATCAAGTCAACCATCGATGAGCTCAAGGAAATCAACTTAAGAACTGAAAAAGATCCACATGTGACATACATCAGCTCTTTGTTGAATGAAATTGAAACCAATGACTTAGTTAGGCTATTAAATGAGTTGAAGGACTGCTTCACATGAAGTTATGAAGAGATGTCTGGATTGGCTCCTGACATACTGGTCCATTAACTAGCAATAGAGCCTACTGCTAACCCTATCAAGCAAGCTCCTAGATGCATATAATTAGACATAGAACAATAGGTGAATTATGAAGTCAATAAACTGATCAATGTTGGCTTCATCCAGGAAGATAAATACCCTACCTGGTTAGCCAGCATCATCCCAGTTAAGAAAAAAGAGTGGCCAAATTCATATATGCTTTTATTTTAGGGATTTAAATAAGGCATATCCTAAAGAAGAATTTCCACTATCAATCTTAGAGTTGATGGTGGACATTGCCTCATCTCATATAGTCTTCTCTTTCATGGATGGCTCATATGGATATAAAAAGATAAAGATAGCCCTTGAAGATGAAAGAAATACTACTTTTAGAACCCTCGATTGGAATCTATTATTATAAGGTCATGCCTTTTAGCTTTAAAAATGTTGGTGTTACATACCAATGGGCTATGACTCGAATCTTCAATGAACTCATTCATCATCAAGTCGAGTGCTATGTCGATGATCTCATGGTCAAAAGTAGAGAAAAGGAAGACCATCTCTTTCACTTGAGAGTAGTTTTCGAATAGTTAAGATAATTTAACCTCAAAATGAACCCCCTAAAGTGTGCATTCAGAGTAGCTTCAGAGAAATTCCTTGGGTTTGTTGTTTGACACTAGGGAATCAAAATCGATCTGGAGAAGATCAAGGCGATATTAGAGTTGTCACCCCCTAAAAGTTTAACTCAACTCAGATCATTCCAAGGGCTGTTAGAGTATCTAAGATGCTTTATATCCAACATATCAGGAAGATGTTAGCCATTCTCAGCGCTTGTAAAAATGGATGCCAAGTTCAAGTGGGATGACAAGTGTGAGCATGCCTTTGAAGACATCAAGCATTACCTAATGATGCCACCGATTCTGACAGCCCTTATGCCAGGAAAGCTGCTTATACTTTACAGTGTTGCATTACATGAACTCCTTGGTGCTTTATTGGCCCAAGCCAATGATGAAGGGAAGGAAAATGACTTCTACTACCTCAGCCATCATCAAATACACAGTGTTGTCCAACATGAACCAGTCAACATTCTACATCCTACATTGGCTTCATGGCCATTCAAGTGTTGGAATACCAACATAGTCAGCCTGATTGATCCTCCTTATTCCAAGGGTCATCGATTTATCTTAGTTGCTACTAATTACTTTTCCAAATGTGCGAAGGCAATTCTGCTCATAGAGGTTACAACTCAACATGTGCTTCAATTTTTTGGGAACCATATCGTATATAGGTTCAGAGTACCTCGATAAATTATATCTAATAAGGGTACTACATTCAAGAGCACTGAGATCAACAACATTGCCCAGTGATAAAGAATAGATTGGAGATATTTTACCATCAACTACCCGAGGGAAAATAACTTAGAATAAGCTTTCAATAAAATGCTCATCCAAATACTGAAGAAGACACTCGAGAATAATAAGCAGTAGTGGCATGAGTAGTTAGTTGAAGCCTTGTGGGCCTACCACACCATATATATAACTCCAACTCAGTCTACTACTTTCTCCTTAGTGTATGGGTCTGAAGTCATTCTGCCATTAGAAGTCTAACTACCATCACAAAGAATAGTTTTGGGTAGCAAGATCACAACAAAGCAGAATGCCAAGTTGTGGTTAGAAGAGCTTAAAGATTTAGAGAAGAGACACCTATGGGCATGCCAAAACCTCAAGTTGTACAAAGCTAAAATGATTCAAGCTCACAACAAGTTGGCCTGTCCTAGAGTTTTTCAAGTAGGAGAGCTTATTTTAGTTCTAAGGAGACCCATTGTTTCCCTTCATAAGATGGGAGGCAAGTTTGAACCCACTTGGGAATGCCCTTTTTCTATAGAGAAGGCCTACCAAGGAAGATCTTATCAGCTTATTAATCATAAGGGAGAGCACCCCATTCTTCCAATCAATGGGCTCTAATTAAAGAAACATTATAAATCATGTTTAAAAATAATTATCATCAATGAAAATTCCATTTTGAATTCTATCTCTTCCATGTTGAAAGTATTCTTATTTGCGAATCTGCCATGATGTGTTTAGGGTATGTGTAAAGAACTTGAGCAATGCCCTATCCTTCATCGACACAACACAAACATAAACTAAACACAAACATATAGAACAAACACATATCTTTTATATCAAGCTACTCTGAGTTGAGATAACGCACCCAATGGCAATCAATCAGTAGCTGCTCTAGGTTGGGCTAACATGCTACCCTGCTAGTGTGTCATCCCTGTCGTCTTCTTGCTTTAGTGGATGTAAGTATGCAATGCTTTCCTTCCTTACTTTGTCACTGCACACCAATGAGTGCCTTATTAGTTTGGACAGTTTCTTTCCTAGTAACCACCCCTATGGTTGGAGAATCTATCTTGTGGATGTGTAGACTATCTCTTGGTCCAGTAAATCTGAAATAAGTCAAGACTGACATAACCCATTTTTAGTGTGTTCCCTCGCACACCAATAAGGTCCACACAAACATATAAATAAATTAAATATTCACTTGTGGATTAGGACGACAACCCTAGCGGTATCTTTTCTCTAGCAAACATCCAATCTTTAGGGTAGTGTCAGTAAAACTCCCTATAAGAATCTCCTAACTACTCTTGAGTTGATGTAGGTCCCTAGTGCCATTCACTCAATAGTCACCCCTAAGTCGGGTTCAATTTTTTGTGCTACCAAAAGGCCACCCTAGTGGCTGTTCCCTGCTTTAGAAGATGTAACTCTGCTATGCCTTCTTCCTAGCACAGTCGTTGGGCACCGAAAGGCAGCCCCTTAGGTTGGCTAGCTCTATCCCATTGCTAGTAGACTATCCATTTGGATTTGTAAATTTGAGATAGGATAAGTCCGATATAGCCCTTATCAGTGGATCCATTGCACATCGACATGGTCCATACATTAACTCAGATTAAATTAAACCCAATATGATTTTCCCTAGTTGAGTTAAATCACACCCTTCTCCTAAGTGGTTTCGTATATCATATATAAATAAGTCAAGCAAACAAATCAAATTCAAAACCAACCTCCTCAATGGAGCTAAACTAAACCAACTCCCCAGTAGAGTCTAAATCAAAGAAATCCAACCAAACACTTATTTTCTGATGATACATCCCCAAACAAATCTATGAAATCTAACTCAAATCCCAATCCCTAGTGGATAGCCTGACCTGCTTCCTTAGTGGAAAATCATATACCCGATCCCAGTGGACTCGAGCCCATATCTCTAGCAGATATGCCTCCACATCAATTAAAATAAAACAAATTAAAGTTAATTTAATCTTAATCCCTAGTGGATTATAGATTCTTATCCCCAACGGATCTTCTTTCTACAAATCATGTATTCAAATCAAATTCAAACCTTATCCCTAATAGATTTTCTTTTTCTAAGCCCTTGACATAGACCCCTCATATGTCATGTCCAATGCATGTGTGATCCCCTAGCAAATCTCCCTCCATGCCCTTAACATGGAATTATCATTAAATCTTATTTATTCTCTTATTCACACCTTTAATACTTCAACCAAAAGTGTAACAATGTATTAGTTCAAATTACATCATCTTAGCATTGTAATCAACATTTTATTATTTATGATGGTGCAAGCTCAAACTAACTATACAATATCTTGTTAAACATATTATTGGGTGAATTAACACACTATATTATATTATAATATATGATTTATTAAATAAATTTTTCATCAACTGATTTAACAATTTTCATCATTTGAAATAAATTTCATCATCTGATTTATTAAATAATTTTTTTTATGATTTATCTTAATATAAACTATAGGGCACAATACCATAATATACTAAAACATTTTGAAACATCTTATAACATCCAAAAAATACATCATTACATGCTCAAATATATGATGCTACATTATACTATTATATATGGTATTATAATATGATTTGGAGTTAGGGTTTAGGGTATTCAAATCTCTAATAGTCAAGGGAAAGTCTCTTGAAGACATTTTCTATAGCTACCATAACTATGTTAGGATTAAGTCATTCTTTAGCTCTACTCCTAATAACATCTTTATTCAAAGTTTAGGGTTTTGGGTTAAGGTTTAGGGTTAATTTAGGGTTTAGGATTTACAATTATTTTCAGGTTTAGGGTTTAGATTTTAGATTTCAAAGTTTTGGGTTTAAGGTTTAGGGTTTAGGGTTTAGGGTTAAGGGTTATAGGTTTTAAGGTTTAGGGTTTATGGTTTTAGGGTTTAGGGATTAAGATTTAGGGCTTAGGGTTTTAGGTTTTAGGGTTTAGGGTTTAGGGTTTAGGGTTTAGGGTTTAGGGTTTAGTGTTTAGGGTTTAGGGTATTTAGGGTTTAGCATTTAGGGTATAAGTTTTAATTTAGGGTTTAGGGTTTAAAGTTTTTTTAATAGATAATAAATTCATATTCAATATTTCTTCTTTTCAAGTTCATCAACCAAGTAGCACCCCAAGTTTTCTAAGACACAAGTGACGACATAGATAAAAAAAAGGAACACACATAGAGCAAATCAAAAACCCTAGATAAGTAGAAATGTCTCTAGGTAAAGGCATAGTTCAATAATCAGTAGATCAGATCGATCATTCTTCAATTTATCTAGTTCCCATCAGAACCACCCCTGCCTCTCGAGTAGAGAGATCGCCATCAAATCCCTGATCTCTCCCTCCTAAACCACCACGGCTGTAACCTCCATCACTTCTCCTGCCTCCATAATCACCACTTCTATGAGCACTACCTCTATATCCACCAACACCTCCAGATCCCCACTAGCACTACGATAATTGTCTCCTCCACCTTCACCTCTATCGTTAGATTTAGACTAAGCCTAATTGATGGTGATGTTCCTGCCATCAAGGTTTTGCCCATTCTTAGGGTTTAGGGTTTAGAGTTACTTTAGGATTTAGGGTTTAGGGTTTAGGGTTACTTTAGGGTTTAGGGTTTGGGGTTTAGGGTTTAGGATTGTAGGTTTAAGGTTTAGGATTTAGGGTTTAGGGCTTAGGGTTTAGGGTTTATGGTTTAGGGTTTAGGGTTTAAGGTTGTAGTTTAGGGTTTAGGGTTAGGTTTAGGGTTTAGGGTTTTGGGTTTAAAGTTTAGGATTAGGGTTTATTTAGTTAATTTAGTTTATTTTTTATTTATTCCGGTTTATTTTATTTTTTAATTTTATTTAAGTTTTTTTTTTAGTTTAGGTTTTTTTATTTTAGTTTATTTTTTAGGTTTAAGTTTATTTTTTAGTTGAGTTATATTTTTATTTTATTTTTTATGTTTAGGTTTTATTTTTTATTTTTAGGTTTAGGGTTAGGTTTTTATTTTATTTTTTTAGGTTTAAGTTATAGGTTTTTATTTTAAGTTTATTTTTAGGTTTAATTTTTTTTAATTTAGGTTTAGGTTTATTTTTTGTTTATTTTATTTTATTTAGTTTAGATTTTGGTTTAAGTTTATTTTATTTTAGGTTTAGATTTAGGTTTTATTTATTTTAGTTTAGTTTATTTAGTTTAGGTTTAGGTTTATTTTATTTTGTTTATTTTATTTTTATTTTAGGTTTAGCTTTTTTTTTTTTAGTTTAAAGTTTAAGCTTTATTTTTTATTTATTTTTAGGTTTATTTTTTAGGTTTAGGTTTTTATTTAGTTATTATTATATTTTATTTTAGGTTTATTTTATTTTTATTTTAGGTTTAGTTTTTATTTTATTTAAGTTTTTTTAGTTTAGCTTAGGTTTTTATTTATTTTATTTTATTTTATTTCTAATTTAATTTAATTTTATTTTATTTTTAGATTTAGGTTTTGATTTAGGTTCAATTTTAGGTTTTAGTTTATGTTTTTATTATTTTTTATTTTATGTTATTTTGGTTTATGTTCTTTTATTTATTTTATTTTTAGGTTTTATTTAGTTTAAGTTTTTAGCTTTTTAGGGTTTAGGGTTTAGGGTTTAGGGTTTACGATTAATTTAGGGTATAGGGTTTAGGGTTTATGGTTTAGCATTTAGTGTTTAGGGTTAGGGTTTAGTTTTAAGGTTTAGGGTTTAAGTTTTAGTTTAGGGTTTAGGATTTAGGGTTTAGGGAATTTTTCTTAATAGAGAACAAATTCAGATTCAACATTTCTTCTTTTTGATTTCATCAACCAAGGAGCACCCCAAGTTTTCTAAGACACAAGCGATGATAGATAAAAAATGAGCACCCATAGAGTAATTCAAAAACCCTAGATAAGTAGAATCATCTTTGCTATAAAGATAAAGTTCTATAAGCGTCGGATCGCCATTCTTTTCTCTAGCTCCCCGAGAACTAGCCCACTTTATCGGAGTGGGATCGCCATCATATCCACGATCTCTTCCTGCCACAACCATGGGCGTATCTTCTGTCACTCCACCTCCATAACCACCACGCTCCACCACCTCCATATCCACACCTCCATCCCCACCCCTGTGATGATAAATGTCATCCGCCAGCCTCCATACCAGATCTAAAAGAGCCAAGTTGATGGTGATGTTCCTGCCATCAAGGTTTTTCCCATTATTAGGGTTTGAAATTAGTTTAGGGGTTAGGGTTTAGGGTTATAGGTTTCAAGGTTTAGGGATTAGGGTTTAGGGTTTAGGATTTTAGGGTTTAGGGCTCAGGGTTTAGGGTTTAGGGTTTTAGGGTTTAGGGTTTATGATTTAGGGTTTAGTGCTTAGGGTTTAGGGTTTAAGGTTTTAAGATTTAGGGCTTAGGATTTAGGGTTGTAGTTTTAGGGTTGTAGGATTAGGGTTTAGGGTTAGTTTTAGGGTTTAGGCTTTAGGTGTTATTTTTTAAAATTAAGTAAATCAATAGGTGTAGATTTATTTAGTTTTTTTATTTAATTGAGTTTATTTTATTTTTTATTTTATTTTGGTTTATTTTTTTAATTTTATTTAGTTTAATTTATTTATTTTAGATTTATTTATTTTAGTTAAGGTTTTCTATTTTAGTTTATTTTTTAGGTTTAGGTTTATTTTTTAGTTGAGTTTTATTTTGATTTTATTTTTTAGGTTTAGCTTTTATTTTTTTTAAATTTTAGGTTTAGGTTTAGGTTTTTATTTTATTTTTTTAAGTTTAGGTTTTAGGTTTTTATTTTAAGTTTATTTTTACGTATTATTTTTAAGTTTAGGTTTAGGTTTAGATTTAATTTATTTTAGGCTTAGGTTTAGGTTTTATTTATTTTAGTTTAGGTTTAGGTTTATTTTATTTTGTTTATTTTTTTTAGTTTACAATTTAGGTTTTATTTTTTATTTTTTTTAGGTATTTTTTAAGTTTATTTTTTAGGTTTAGGTTTTTAATAAGTTTTTATTTTATTTTATTTTAGGTTTATTTTATTTTTATTTTATGTTTATGTTTTTTATTTTTAGGTTTATTTTATTTTTTTTAGTTTTGTTTTTTGTATTAATTTATTTTATTTTAGTTTAATTTTTATTTTTTATTTTATTTTTAGGTTTATGTTAAGTTTAGGTTTAGGTTTAGGTTTAAGTTTTAGTTTAGGTCTTTTATTTATTTTATTTTTAGGTTTTATTTAGTTTAGGTTTAGGATTTTATGTTTTTAGTGTTTAGGTTTAAGGTTTAGAGTTTAGCATTTAGGGTTTAGTGTTTAGGGTTTAGGGTTTAGGGATAAAGGTTTAGGGTTTAGGGTTTAGGGTTGTAAGTTTAGGGTTTAGGGTTTAGGGTTTAGGGTTAGTTTTAGGGATTAGGGTTTAGGGATAAGGTTTATTTATTTATTATTTATTAATTTTTTATTTTTTATTTATCTTCAAATTATGTAAACTGGTTGGTTTATGTCGAGTTAGTTTTTTTGTTAGTTTATTATATTTTTATTTTTATTTAGCTTTATTTTTATGTTTATTTAGTTTATTTTATTTATTTTAGATTGCTTTATTTTAGTTTAACTTTTAGGTTCAGGTTTAGGTTTAGGTTTAGGTTTAGGTTTTAGTTTAATTTTATTATTATTTTATTTTTTATGTTTAAGTTTTATTTTTTATTTTTATGTTTAGGTTTAGGATATTTTTTACATTTTTTTGGGTTTAAGTTTAGGTTTATTTTTAGTTTATTTTGTTTTATTTAGTTTAGGTTTAGGTTTGGGTTTAATTCATTTTAGGTTTAGGTTTAGGTTTTATTTATTTTAGTTTAGTTTGTTTTAGTTTAGGTTTAGGTTCATTTTATTTTTATTTTAAGTTTTAGTTTTTTTATTTATTTTTAGGTTTTATGTTTAGGTTTATTATTTAGTTTAGGTTTTTATTTTATTTTTATTTCATTTTTATTTTTATTTTAGGTTTAGTTTTTATTTTTTTAGTTTTTTATTTTGTAGTTTAGTTTAGGTTTTAATTTATTTTATTTTAGTTTAGTTTTTATTAACTATTTTATTTTCTTTTTAGTTTTTTTATTTTAGTTTATCTTTTTATTTTATTTTATTTTATTTTTGTTTGTAGTTTTTATCATATCTATTTGTGTTTTAGTTAATCTAGTTTAGGTTTTTGTGGTTTTTTTAAAGGTTTAGGGTTTGGTGGCTCACTGCCATGATTTGTGTAGTGGCCTTCTGAGAGCTTCAGCCTCGTCCAGGGTTTCATGGCTCTTATGGGTTTTGGGGTTTTAGGGCCTTATGGGTTCCATGGCCTAGGGTTTAGGGTTTTAGGGTCTAGGGTTCAGTTTAGCAGGTTTAGGGTTTAGGATGTAGGGTTTAGTTTTAGATTTAGGGTTTTTCTTATTATTTTTTTATTTTATTTTATATTTTAATTAAGTAAACTGGTAGGTTTAGGTTTATTTAGTTTATTTTTTTATTTATTTCAATTTATTTTCTTATTTAGTTTTATTTTGCTTTATTTTTATTTTTATTTTGTTTAGTTTATTTATTTTAGTTTTATTTATTTTAGTTTTTAGTTTATTTTATTTTTTAGGTTTAGTTTTAGGTTTATTTTTTTAGTATATTTTTATTTTTATTTTATTTTTTATTTTTAGGTTTAGCTTTAAGTTCTTATTTTATTTTTTTTAGGTTTAGGTTTTAGGTTTTTATTTTAGGTTTATTTTTTGGTTTAAGTTTTATCTTTTTTAATAGAAAATAAAATCAGATTCAACATTTCTTCTTTTTGATTTCATCGACCAAATTAACACCAAGTTTTTTCTAAGACCTGGCGATGACATATATAATTAAAATGAGCATGCATAGAAACAAATCAAAGCCTTAGATAACTTCAGAATCATCTACTTATAAGACACAGTTCCATAAGCACCAGGTCGGATCAACCATTTTTGAGTTTCTACAGTTCCCATCAGAACCACCCCATTCTCTCGAGGAGCGGGATCCTCCATCATATCACCAATCTCTCCCTCCACCACCACCATAGCAGTAACATCCGTCACTCCTCTCACCTCCAAAACCACCATGCTCTGACCACCACTTCCATATCCTCCGACCTTGGATCCCCCCACCTCTGATAATTGGCCTCGCGCCTTTACCGAGATCTAGGCAGCACGGTTGGTGGTGATGTTCCTATCGTCAAGGTTCTACCAATTCGTAGGGTTTAGGTTTAGATTTAGTTTTAGGTTTATAAGGTTTTAGGGTTTAGGATTAGTTTAGAGTTTATGATTTAGGGTTTTAGGGTTTAGGGTTTAAGATTTAGGGTTTTTAGGGTTTAGGGATTAGGATTTGGTGTTTAGGGTTATATGTTTAGCATTATAAGCTTAGGATTTAAGGTTTAGAGTTTATTTTAGCATTTAGGGTTTAGGATTTAGGATTAGTTTTAGAGTTTAGGGTTTAGGGTTTTATTTTTTATTTCTTATAGTTTATTTTATTTTTATTTTTATTTAACTTTACTTTTATGTTTATTTAGTTTAGTTTATTTATTTTAGGTTGCATTATTTTTGTTTATTTTTTAATTTTAGGTTTATTTTTAGTATAGTTTTATTATTATTTTATTTTTTTAGGTAAATGTTTTATTTTTTATTTTTAGCTTTAGGTTTAGGTTTTTATTTTATTTTTTTGGGTTTAGATTTTAGGTTAATTTTTTGGTTTTATTTTTTAGTTTAGTTTTAGGTTTACTTTTAGTTAATTTTATATTATTTAGTTTAGGTTTAGGTTTAGGTTTAGTTTATTTCAGGTTTAGGTTTAGGTTTTATTTATTTCAGATGTTTTTAGGTTTATTTTTTTAGGTTAAGGTTTTTATTTAGTTTTCTTTTATTTTAGATTTAGATTTTGTTTTATTTAGGTTTTTTATTTTTTTAGTTTATTTTAGGTTTTTATTTATTTTATTTTAATTTGGGTTTTATTAATTATTTTATTTTCTTTTTAGGTTTAAGTTTAGGTTTAGGTTTTAGTTTATGTTTTTATTTTATTTTATTTTAGTTCATGTTTTTTATTTCATTTACTTTTAGGTTTTTAGGTTTTTAGGGTTTGGGGTTTAGGATTTGGGGTTTAGGGTTTAAGGTTTAGGGTTATAGGTTTTAGGGTTTAAGCTTTAGGGTTTAGTGTTTAGGGTTTAGGGTTAATTTTAGGGTTTAGGGTTTAGGGTTTTAGGGTTTAGGGTTTAGGGTTTTAGGGTTTAGGGTTTACGGTAGGGTTGCATGTTTAGGATTTAGTGTTAGTTTTAGAGTTTAGGGTTAGGGCTTTTTTTAATTTTTAAATTTTTAAATTTTTTATTTTTTAAATTAACTAAACTAGAAGGTTTAGGATTATTTAGTTTATTTTTCATATATTTTAGTTTATTTTACTTTTTATTTTTATTTTTATTTAGTTTAGTTTATTTATTTAATTTTAAGTTATTTATTTTAGTTTATTTTTAGGTTTAGGTTTAGATTTATTTATTTATTTAGTTTTATTTTTATTTTAGTTTTTAGATTGAGGTTTTATATTTCTAGTTTTTGGTTTCGGTTCTTATTTTATTTTTTTAAGTTTAGGTTTTAGGTTTATTTTTAAGTTTAAGTTTAATTTTTTTTAATAGATAACAAATTCAGATTTAACATTTCTTCTTTTCGATTTCATCAACCAAGTAACACGCCAAGTTTTCTAAGAAACAAGTGGTGAAATAGATAAAAAATGAGCATGCATAGAGAAAATTAAAAACCCTAGATTACTAGAACCATCTCTACAATAAAGACACTTTTCCATAGGCAGCATCTCTGATCAACCAATCCTAAGTTCCTCTAGTTCCTATTAGAATCACCCAACCTTCGAGTAGTGAGATCCACAATCATATCCTCGATCTCTCCCTCCACCACCACCATGGCTATAAGCTTTGTCACTCCTCCCGCATCCATAACCACCACTTCCATATCCACCTAGAACCTACGGATCGTCTACCACCACTATGGTAACCACCGCCTCGCCTTCGCCTCCACCGCCAGATCTAGACTGATCCTGGTTGATGATGATGTTCCTGCCATCAAGGTTCTACCTATTCTTAGGGTTTAAGTTTAGGTTTAGGGTTAGTTTAGAGTTTAGGGATTAGGATTTTAGGGTTAAGGGTTAGGGTTAGGGTTAGGGTTTCTAATTAAGGGTTTAGGGTTTAGGGTTTAGGGTTTAGGGTGTAGGGTTTATGGATAGTTTAAGGTTTAGGGTTTTAGGGTCTAGGGTTTAGGATTTAGGGTTTAGTGTTAGGGTTAGGATTTAAGGTTTAGGGTTTAGAATTTAGGATTAGTTTAGGGTTTAGGGTTAGGGTTAGGGTTTAGGGTTTAGGGTTTAGGTTTAGGGTTTAGGGTTTAGAGTTTTGGGTTGTATGTTTAGCATTGTAGGTTGAGGGTTTAGGGTTTAGGGTTAGTTTTAAGCTTTAGGGTTTATGATTTAGGATTATATTTTTTATTTTTTATTGTTTATTTTATTTGTATTTTTATTTAGCTTTATTTTTATGTTTATCTAATTTAGTTTATTTATTTTAGGTTTCTTTATTTTAGTTTATTTTTAAATTTTAGGTTTATGCTTAGGTTTATTTTTTAGTATAGGTTTACTTTTATTTTATTTTTTAGGTAAAGTTTTTATTTTTTATTTTTAGGTTTAGGTTTAAATTTTTTTTTGTGTTTAAGTTTTAGGTTTATTTTTAGGTTCTATTTTTTAGTTTAGGTTTAGCTTTACTTTTAGTTTACTTTATATTATTTAGTTTAGGTTTAGGTTTAGGTTTAGTTTTTTTTAAGTTTAGGCTTAGGTTTTTTAGGTTTATTTTATAGCTTTAAGTTTTTATTTAGTTTTTTATTTTAGGTTTAGTTTTCATTTTATTTAGGTTTTATTTTTATTTAGCTTAGTTTAGGTTTTTATTTATTTTATTTTAATTTTGTTTTTATTAATTATTATTTTTTTAGGTTTAGGTTTTAGTTTATGTTGTTATTTCATTTTATTTTGGTTTAAGTTTTTTTATTTATTTTATTTTTTTAGTTTTATTTAGTTTAGGATTAGGTTTTTAGGTTTTTAGGGTTTGGGTTTTGGGTTTGGGGTTTCAGGTCTAGGGTTTAGGGTTGTAGATTTTAGGGTTTAGGCTTTAGGGTTTAGTGTTTAGGGTTTAGGATTAGTTTTAGGGTTTAGGGTTTTAGGGGTTAGGGTTTAGGGTTTAGGGTTAGGGTTTTTTTATTATTTATTTATTTTATTTTTTATTTTTTTTAAATTAACTAAATTAGAAGGTTTAGGATTAGTTAGTTTATTTAGTTTATTTTTTATTTATTTTAGTTTATTTTATTTTTTTTATTTTATTTAAGTTTATTTTTATTTTTATTTAGCTTAGTTTATTTATTTTAAGTTTATTTATTTTAGTTTAGGTTTTTTATTTTAGTATATTTTTCAGGTTTAGGTTTAGGTTTAGGTTGGTTTATTTTTATTTTATTTTTTAGGTTATGATTTTTATTATTTATTTTTAGGTTTAGGTTTAAATTCTTATTTTATTTTTTATAGGTTTCAATTTTAGGTTTTTATTTTTTAGGTTTATTTTTAGGTTTAAGTTTAGTTTTTTTTTTTAATTAAGAAGAAATTCAGATTCAACATTTCTTCTTTTCAATTTTATCAACTAAGTAACACACCATGTTTTCTAAGACACAAGCGAAGACATAAATAAAAAATGAGCACGCATAGAGCAAATCAAAAACCTTAGATAATTAGAACCGTCTATACTATAAAGACATTGTTCCATAAGCAGCTCTTGGTTCTCAGTCTCTCAAATTCATCAAAACCACCCTGGCCTCTCGAGTAGCGGTATCCACCATCATATCCCCGATCTCTCCCTCCACCACCACCACACCTGCAACCTCCATCGCTCCTCCTGCCTCCATAACCACCACTGCTCTGACCGCACTTCCATATCTTCCAGAACCTCCAAATCCCCCACCACCACTGCGGTGACTGCCACCTTTGCCTTTGCCTCCATCACCAGATCTAGACTGAGCCTAGTTGACGGTGATGTTCCTACTATCAAGGTTCTTCCTATTTTTAGGGTTTAGGTTTAGGTTTAGGTTTAGGTTTATGATTTTAGTATTTAGGGTTATTTTAGAGTTTAGGGATTAGGGTTTTATGGTCTAAAGTTTAGGGTTTAGGGTTAAGGTTATGGTTTAGGGTTTAGGGTTTAAGGTTTAGGGTTTAGGGTTTAGGGTTTAGGGTTGCATGTTTAGGGTTGTAAGTTTAGGGTTTAGGGATTAGGGTTGTATGTTTAATGTTGTAACTTTAGTGTTTAAGGTTTAGGGTTAGTTTTAGGATTGTAAGTTTAGGGTTAGTGTTACTTTTAGGGTTTAGGGTATAGGGTTTAGGGTTATATGTTTTTCGTTTTGGGTTTAAGGTTTAGGGTTAGGATTTTTTTATCTATTTATTTTTTTATATTTTTTAAATTATGTAAACTAGTAGGTTTAGGTTTATTTAGTTTATTTTTTATTTATTTTAGTTTATTTTTTTAATTTAATTTAGGATTATTTTTATTTTATTTAATTTAGTTTATTTATTTTAGTTTAGGTTTCTTATTTTAGTTTATTTTTTAGGTTTAGGTTTATTTTTTAGTTTAGTTTTATTTTCATTTTATTTTTCAAGTTAGGTTTTATTTTTTATTTTTAGGTTTAGGTTTAGGTTTTAGGTTTTTATTTTAGGTTTATTTTTTGGTTTTATTTTTTAGTTTAGGTTTAGTTTTATTTTTAGTTTATTTTATTTTATTTTATTTAGGTTTATGTTTAGATTTTATTTATTTTAGTTTAGTTTATTTTAGTTTAGGTTTAGGTTAATTTTTTATTTATTTTAGGTTTAGGTTTTTTTTGTTTAGGGTTTAGGTTTTATTTTTTATTTAGTTTTAAGTTTTATTTTTTAGGTTTAGGATTTATTTAGATTTATTTTATTTTATTTCTAGTTTATTTTATTTTTATTTAGATTTTTCATTTTTTTGTTTAGTTTAGGTTTTTATTTATTTTATTTTAGTTTAGTATTTATTTTTTATTTTATTTCTTTCTTAGGTTTAGGTTTAGGTTTTAGTTTAGGTTTTTATTTTTTTATTTTTTTTATTTTATTTAGGTTTAGGTTTATTTATTTATTTTATTTTTAGGTTTTATTTAGCTTAGGTTTAGGTTTTTAGCTTTTAGGGTTTAGGGTTTAGGGTTAGTTAAGGATTTAGGGTTTAGGGTTTGGGGTTAAGGGTTAAGGGTTTACTGTTTTAATTTTTGAGTTTAGGGTTTAGGGTTTAGGGTTTAGGGTTTAGTGGTTTAGGGTTTAGGGTTTACAGTTTAGGGTTTAGGGTTTAGGGTTTAGGTTTTTGGTTTAAGGCTCAAGTTTTAGTTTAAGATTTCAAGTTTTTTTGTTTTTTTATCTTTTTTAACACAGAATAAATCCAGATTCATTATTTCTTCTTTTTGATTTCATCAACCAAGTAACACACAACATTTTCTAAGACACAAGTGGCGACATAGATAAAAATTGAGAACGAATAGAGCAAATCAAAAACCCTAGATAATTAAAATTGCCTTTACTATAAGGACACAGTTCCATAAGCAGTAGATCAAATCAGTCGTTCTTCAGTTTCTCTTATTCCTGTTTGAACCACCCTGGCCTCTCTCGGTAGTGGGATCCACCAAGATATCCCCATCTCTCTCTCACCACCACCATGTAACCTCCATCGCTCCTCCCTCCATGACCACCATTGCTCGACCACCACCTCCATATCCACGGCACCTCAGATTCCCCACCACCACTTGTGATAATCATCGCTCCACCTTTGCCTCCATTAATATCGGTGAGCGATTAAGGGTGATGTTCCTTCTGTTAAGGTTCTGCCCATTCTTCGGGTTAGGTTTAGGTTTAGGTTTATTAGGTTTTAGGGTATAGGTTTATTTTTTAATTTATTTAGTTACATTATGTTTAGCTTTTTGGTTTAGGGTATAGGGTTAGGGTTTAAGGTTTAGGGTTTAGGGTTTAGGGTTTTAGGATTTATGCTTTTAGGGTTTAGGGTTTAGGGTTAGGGTTCAGTGTTTACGGTGTATTATTTTTTACAGTTTAGGATTTAGGGTTTAGGGTTAGCTTAAGGCTTAGGGTTTTTTTAATTAAGTAAACCGGTAGGTTTGGGTTAACTTAGTTTATTTAGTTTATTTTTTATTTTACTTTATTATTTTTTTTTATTTATGATTATTTTTTATTTAGTTTAGTTTATTTATTTTAGGTTTAGTTTATTTTAGTTTAGCTTTAGAGTTTAGGTTTATGCTTATTTTTAGTGGGTTTTTTTTAATTTTTTGGTTTAAGTTTAATGTATTTATTCTTTTTTAGGTTTAGGTTTAGGTTTTTTATTTTTTTTATTTTTATTTTAGGTTTACTTTCAGGTTTTATTTTTTAGTTTAGGTTTAAGTTTATTTTTATTTTATTTTATTTTATTTTATTTAGTTTAGGTTTAGGTTTAGGTTTTATTTATTTTAGTTTAGTTTATATTAGTTTAGGTTTAGTTTATTTTATTTTTATTTTAGGTTTAGGTTTTTTTTTAGTTTAGGGCTTAGATTTTAATTTTAGGTTTATATTTTTATTTAGTTTTTATTTTATTTTATTTTAGGTTTATTTTTGGTTATTTTTATTTTTATTTTACATTTAGTTTTTTTATATAAGTTTTTTATTCTTAAATTTATTTTAATTTTTTATTTAATTTAGGTTATTATTTATTTTATTTTTATTAGTTTATTTAATTTTATTTTTAGGCTTAGGTTTAGGTTTTAGTTTAGGCTTTTATTTTATTTTATTTTTCAGTTTATTTAGGTTTATGTTTTATTATTTATTTTATTTTTTAAGTTTTATTTCATTTAGGTTTAAGTTTTTGGTTTTTAGGGTTTAGGGTTTAGGGTTTAGGGTTTAGGGTTTAGTGTTTAGGGTTTAGGGTTTTAAGGTTTAGGGTTTTAAGGTTTTGGGTTTAGGATTTGTGTTTAGGTTTTAGGGTGTAAGGTTTAGTGTTTAGGTTTTATGGTTTAGGGTATTTAGGGTTTAGGGTTTAGGGTTAGCTTTGGGTTTACGGTTAGTTTAAGGTTTTTAGGGTTTAGGGTTAGTTTAGGGCTTAATATTTAGGCTTTATGGTTAGTTTAGGTTTTAGGGTTTAGAGTTTTAAGGATTATGGTTTAGGGTTTAGTGTGCAGGGCTAGGGTTAGGGTTTAGGATTTAGGGTTTAGTATTTAGGATTTAGTGTTTAAGGTTTAGGGTTTAGGGTTTAGGATTTAAGGTTTAGTGTTTAGGGTTTAGGGTTTAGGGTTTAGGGTTTAGTTTAGGGTTAAAGGTTTATAGTTTAGGGTTTATGGTTTAAGGTTTTAGGGTTTAGGGTTTAGGGTTGTAGGTTTAGGGTATTGGGTTAATTTTAGTGTTTTAGGGTTTAAGGTTAGGGTTTTTTATTTTTTTTATTTTCTAAATTTTTATTTTTTTTAAATTAACTAAGCTAGCAGGTTTATGTTTATTTAGTTTATTTTTTTATTTATTTTAGTTTTTTATTTTTTTATTTTGATTTAACTTTATTTTTATTTTTATTTTATTTATTTTAGGTTTTTATATTAGTTTATTTTTTGGATTTAGGTATAGATTTATGTTTATTTTTAGTTTAGTTTTATTTTTATTTTAGTTTTTGGGTTTAGGTTTTATTTTTTATTTTTAGATTTAGGTTTAGGATTTTATTTTATTTTTTTTAGGTTCAGGTTTTAATTTTTATTTTAGGTTTATTTTTAGGTTTTATTTTTTTTGTTTAGGTTTAGGTTTATTTTTAGTTTATTTTCTTTCATTTAATTTAGGTTTAGGTTTAGGTTTAATTTAGTTTAAGTTTAGGTTTAGGTTTTTTTTAGTCTAGGGTTTAGGGTTATTTTTTATTTATTTTTATCTTTTATTTTTCAGTTTATTTTTTTGGTTTCAGTTTTTACTTTATTTTTATTTTATTTTATTTTAGGTTTATCTTATTTTTATTTTGGGTTTAGTTTTTATTTTATTTAAGTTTTTATTTTTTTTAGTTAAGTTTAGGTTTTTATTTATTTTATTTTATTTTAGTTTTTATTTTTTATTTTTATTTTTTAGGTTTAGGTTTAGGTTTATGTTTAAGTTTTAATTTATGCTTTTATTTTATTATATTTTTTATTTTATTTTGGTTTAGGTTTTTTATTTATTTTATTTTTTGGTTTTATTTAGTTTAGGATTAGTTTTAGTTTTATGGTTTAGGGTTTAAGGTTTAGGGGCTTTTTTGGGTTTAAGGTTTAGGGTTTAGGATTTAGGGTTTAGGATTGAGGGTTTAGTTTTTAGGGTTTAGGGTTTAGGGTTTAGGGTTTTAGGGTTTAGGTTTAGGCTTTAGGGTTTAGGGTTTAGGGTTTTTAGGGTTTAAGGTTTACAGTTTTGGGTTTAGGTTTTAGGTTTAAGGTTTAGGATTTTAGGGTTTAGGGTTTAGGGTTTAGGTTTTAGGTTTCATGGTTCAAGTTTTAGTTTAGGGTTTAGGGTTTTATGTGTTTTTTTTAACAGAGAGTAAATTCAGATTCAACATTTCTTTTTTTCAATTTCATCAACCAAGTAACACACTAAGTTTTATAAGACACAAGTGATGACATAGATCAAAAAGGAGCTCACATAGAGAAAATCAAAAACCCTAGATAACTAGGATCGTCTCTATTGTGAAAACACAGTTCTATAAGTAGTAGATCGAATTGGCCTTTCTTCAGTTTTTATTTTATTTTGGTTTTTTGCTCTAAGATTTATTTTATTTTTTAGTTTAGTTTAGTTTTTATTTATTTTTTTTTAGTTTTTTTGTTAGTTTATTTTATTTTATTTTATTTTTAGGTTAAGGTTAATATTTTAATTTAGATTTTTACTTTAATTTATTTTATTTAGGTTTATGTTTTTTATATATTTTATTTTTTGGTTTTATTTAGTTTAGGTTTAGGTTTTTAAATTTTTAGGTTTCTGTGGTTTAGGGCTTAGGGTTTTAGGCTTTAGGATTATAGGGTGTAGGGTTTAAGGTTAGGGTTTAGGGTTTAGGGTTTAGGGTTAGCTCACGTTTAGGATTTTTTTATATTAAGTAAACTAGTAGGTTTAGGTTTATTTATTTTATTTAGTTTATTTTTAATTTTATTTAGTTTACTTTATTTTTTTAGGTTTATTTATTTTTGTTTAAGTTTTTTATTTTGGTTTATTTTATAGGTTTAGGTGTACATTTAAGTTTAGGTTTATTTTCAATTGAGTTTTATTTTTATTTTATTTTTTATGTTCAGGTTTCATTTTTTTATTTTTAGGTTTAAGTTTAGATTTTTATTTTATTTTCTTTTTGGTTTTAGGTTTTTATTTTAGGTTAATTTTTAGGTTTTATTTTTTAGTTCAGGTTTAGGTTTATTTTTAGTTTATTTTATTTAATTTAGTTTAGGTTTAATTTACTTTAGGTTTAGGTTTAGGTTTTTATTATTTTAATTTATTTTATTTTTGGTTTAATTTATTTTATTTTGTTTATATTATGTTTATTCTAGGTTTAGGGTTTAATTTTTAATTTTTATTTATTTTAGGTTTTTTTAGTTTAGGATTTTATTTAGTTTTTATTTACTTTTATTTCAAGTTTATTTAGGTTTATTTTATTTATATTTTACATCTAGTTTTTATTTTATATTGATTTTTTATTCTTAGGTTTATTTTATTTTTTTAGTTTTGTTTAGGTTTTTCTTTATTTTATTTTAGTTTATTTTTATTATTTTATTTTATTTTATTTTAAGGTTTAGGTTTATGTTTTAGTTTAGGTTTTTATTTTATTTTATTTTTTATTTTAATTAGGTTGAAGTTTTTTTATTTATTTTAATTTTAGGTTTTATTTAGTTTAAGCTTAGCTTTTTAGGTTTTTATGGTTTAAAGTTAGGGTTTTTAGGTTAGCGTTCAAGGTTTAGTGTTTAGGCTTTAGGATTTAGGGTTTTTAGGATTTTAGGTTTAGGGTTAGCTTAGGGTTTAGGGTTTCTATAGGGTTTAGAGTTCAATGTTTAGGGTTTAGGGTTTAGGGTTTAAGATTTAACATTTTAGGGTTTATAGTTTAGGTTTAGGGTTTAGGATTTAGGGTTTAGGGTTTAATATTTAACATTTTAGGGTTTATAGTTTAGGGTTTAGGGTTTAAGGTTTAGGGTTAGGGTTAGTGTTTAGGGTTTAGGGTTAGTTTTAGGGTTTAAAGTTTATGGTTTAGGGTTTAGGTTTTTTTTAAAATTAAGTAAACTAGTTTAGGTTTATGTAGTTTTTATTTATTTATTTTCTTTATATTAATTTTTTATTTAGATTTATTTTTTATTTTTATTTAGTTTAGTTTATTTATTTTATGTTTATTTATTATAGTTTAGGTTCTTTATTCTAGTTTTTTCTTTGGTTTAGGTTTAGGTTTATGTTTATTTTTTAGTTTAGTTTTTTTTAGGTTTAGGTTTTATTTTCTTTTTTTTAGGTTTAGGTTTTTATTTTATTATTTTAGGTTTAGGTTTTAAGTTTTTATTTTTGATTTATTTTTTGGTTTTATTTTTTAATTTAGGTATAGTTTTTTTAATTTATTTTATTTTATTTAGTTTAGGGTTTAGGTTTAGTTTATTTTAGGTTTAAGTTTAGGTTTAACTTTTTTTTAGTTTACTTTATTTTAGTTTAGGTAGTTTTATTTTATTTTATTAGGTTTAACTACGATTTAGGTTTTATTTTATTTATTTTTATTTTATTTTTGTTTAGGTTTTAGTTAGTTTTTATTTTATTTTATTTAATTTCATTTTATTTTTATTTTATTAGTTTTATTTTATTTTAGTTTTATTTTAGGTTTATTTTTATTTTATTTAGTTTAGTTTAGGTTTTATTTATTTTATTTTAGTTTAGTTTTAATTGAATTTTATTTTATTTAATTTTACATTGTTAGTTTTGATTTTAATTTATTTTTTATTTTATTTTTAGGCTTTATGTATTTATTTTATTTTTTAGGTTTATTTAGTTTAGGTTTAAGTTTTTAGGTTTTAGTGGCTTCAGTGGAGGATTTAAAAGTCGGGTAGTAATTAAGGTTACTATGTGGTTTAGTGGTCTGGGTTTAGCATTTAAGGTATTATGGTTTATGTTTTAGGGTTTAGGGTTTAGGGTTTAGGGCTTAGGGTTGTTGGTTTAGGGTTTAAAATTTAGGGTTTAAGGTTTATTTTAAGGTTTGCACTGTGGTTTTTTTTAAATACAAAGCAGGTTTAGGTTTATTTATTTTATTTTTTATTTTGATTTTGGTTCATTTTTATTTTTATTTAGTTTAGGTTATTTATTTAAGGTTTATTTATTTCATTTTAGATTTTTATTTTAGTTTATTTTTTAGGCTTAGGTTTAGGATTAGGTTTGATTTTTAGTTTAATTATATTTTCATTTTACTTTTTAGTTTTAGGTTTTATTATTTTTTTTAGGTTTAGGTTTAGGTCTTTATTTAATCTTTTTTATGTTTAGGTTGTATGTTTTTATTTTAGGTAAATTTTTAAGTTTTTTTTTTTTAGGTTTAGGTTTAATTTTACTTTATTTTATTTTTTTAGTTTTTGTTTAGGTTTAGGTTTATTTTTAGTTTATTTTATTTTATTTAGTTTATGTTTAGGATTATTTTTTGTTTATTTTAGGTTTAAGTTTAGGTTTTATTTATTTTAGTTTAGTTTATTTTAATTTAGGTTTAGGTTTATTTTTTTATGTTTAGTTTTTTTTAGTTTAGGGTTTATGTTTTGTTTTTTTATTTATTTTTAGATTTATTATTTAGGTTTATGTTTTTCTTTGGCTTTTATTTTATTTTATTTTAGGTTTATTTTATTTTTATTTTAGGTTTAGTTTTTATTTTATTTCAGTTTTTTATTTTTTTAGTTTAGTTTAGGATTTTATTTATTTTTTTAGTTTAGTTTTAATTTTTTATTTTATTTTTTTTAAGTTTAAGTTTTGGTTTTAGTTTATGTTTTTAATTTATTTTATTTTATTTTATTTTATTTTGGTTTAAATTTGACTTATTTATCTTATTTTTTAGGTTTTATTTAGTTTAAGTTTAGGTTTTTAGGCTTTTAGGATTTAGGGTTTAGGGTTAGTTAAGGGTTTAGGGTTTAGGGTTTAGGATATGGGGTTTAGGGTTTAGTGTTTAGGATTTAGGGTTTAGGGTTTAAGGTTTAGGGTTTAGGGTTGGGGTTTAGTGTTTAGGATTTTAGGTTTTAGAGTTTAAGGTTTAGGGTTTAGGGTTTAAGTTATTTAGGATTTAAGTTTTAAGGTGGTAGGGTTTTAGGTTTTTAGGGTTTAGGGTGTAGAGTTTAGGGTTTTTGGTTTTTTTTTTAACAGAGAACAAATTCAGATTTAACATTTCTTATTTTATTTATTTAGTTTATTTAGTTTATGTTTTATTTATTTTAGTTTATTTTATTACTATAATTTAGGTTTATTTTTTATTTTTATTTAGCTTTGTTTATTTATTTTAAGATTTTTATTGCAGTTTAGGTTTTTTATTTTAATGTATTTTTTAGGTTTAAGTTTAGGTTTAAGTTTATTTTTTAGTTTAGTTTTATTTTTATTTTATTTTGTTGGTTTAGGTTTTTATTTTTTATTTTTAAGATTAGGTTTAGCTTTTTTTTCCTTAGGTTTAGGTTTTAAGTTTTTATTTTAGGTTCATTTTTATGTTTTATTTTTTAGTTTAGGTTTAGGTTTATTTTTAGTTTATTTTATTTTATTTAGTTTAGGTTTGAGTTTAGGGTTAAGTTTAGGTTTTATTTATTTTAGTTTAAGTTTAAGTTTAGTTTATTTTGTTTATTTTATTTTTATAGTAGGTTTAGATTTTTTTTATTGATTTAAGGTTTAGGTTTTATTTTTTATTTATTTTAAAGATTTATTTTAAGGTTTATTATAAAGTTTAACTTTTTATTTAGTTTTTATATAATTTTTTTAAGTTTAATGTTGGTTTCTTTTATTTTTATTTTACGTTTAGTTTTTATTTTATTTAGGTCTTTTATTCTTAGGTTTAATTTATTTTTTAGTTAGTTTAGGTTTTTTATATTTTATTTTTAGGTTTAGGTTTTAGATGTCATTTTATTTTATTTAGGTGTTTTATTTATTTTATTTTAGATTATTAAGGTGTCAACCAGGTCACCTGGTGGCCCAGGGCCTGGGATCAGTTCAGGGCCCAGTGGGTTTAGGCTGGGCTGTTTTATTAGGGCCCAGGGTTGGAGTGGAGGGTTGGGCCTGGGCCAGCCTGTGGCCCAAGGAGAGCCCAGAGGTTTGGGTCAGTGGCTCAGGGCCTGGGGTTTTTAGTTTAGGTCAGTTTGGGCCTGGGCCGGGTTTAAGGCAGCCCAGGGCCTTTAGGTTAGATTAGTGGTCAGGTTGTGGGAGTGAGGTTTGAGGTCAGTTTAGGTGAGATGCCAGGGTTAGTTAGGCCTAGTTTATGGTTTAGCATCAGTTTAGGGTTTAGTGTTTTTTTTTTTGGTCTAAATTTTATGATTTAGGGTCTGGTTTAGTGTTTAGGGTTTAGTTGTGAGTGGTTTAGGGTTATTTTCTGGTTGTGGTTTAGGTTAGGGTTCCTTTCATTATTTTTATTATTTTTTGATTTTTTTCCTTTTTTTAAATTAAGTAAACTAGTTGGTTTAGGATTATTTAGTTGATTTTAATTTTTTATTTAGCTTTATTTTTTATTTAGTTTTGTTTATTTATTTTAGTTTTGGTTTTTTATTTTAGTTTACTTTTTAGGTTTAGATTTAGGTTTTGGTTTATTTTCTAGTTTAGCTTTATTTTAATTTTAATTTTTAGTTTTAGGTTTTATTTTTTATTTTTATGTTTAGGTTTAGGTTTTTAATTTATTTTTTTAGATTTAGGTTTTAGGTTTTTATTTTAGGTTTACTTTTAGGTTTTATTTTTTATTTTAGGTTTACATTTATTTTCAATTTATTTTATTTTATTTAGTTTATGTTTAGGTTTAGGTTTAGGTTTTTTTATTTGAGTTTAGTTTATTTTAGTGTTAGTTTAGGTTTATTTTATTTTTATTTTAGGTTTTTATTTTTTTAGTTTAGGGTTTAGATTTTATTTTTTATTTATTTTTAGGTTTTATATTTAGGTTTATTGTTTAGATTTAGGTTTTATTTTGTTTTAATATTATTTTATTTTTATCTTATGTTTATTGTTTATTTCATTTAAGTTCTTTTATTATTAGTTTAGTTTAGATTTTTATTTAGTTTATTTTAGTTTAATTTATATATTCTATTTTATTTTCTTTTTTGATTTAGGTTTAGGTTTAGGTTTAGGTTTAGGTTTAGGTTTAGGTTTAAGTTTGGCTTGGTTTTGTGGTAGTTTATGTTTTATTTTATTTTATTATTTTATTTTATTTTGTTTAGGTTTTCTTATTTTTTTATTTTTAAGTTTTTATTTAGTTTCTTAGCTTTTTTTTTAGGGTTTTAGGGTTTAGGGTTTAGGGTTTGGAGTTTAAGGTTTAGGGCCTTTATTTTTTATTTTTTGGGTTTAGGATTTTAGGTTTAGGGTATAAGTTTTAGGGTTTAGGGTTTTATGTAGTTTAGGTTTAGGGTTTAAATTTAGGTTTTTTATTTTAGTTCATTTTTTAGCTTTATGATTATATTTTTAGTTTGGTTTTATTTTTATCTTATTTTTTAGGTTTAGCTTTTATATTTAGGTTTAGGTTTAGGTTTTTATTTTATTTTTTTAGGTTTAGGTTTTAGGGTTTAATTTTTTTTACTTTTAGGTTTTATTTTTTAGTTTAGGTTTAGGATTATTTTTATTTTATTTTATTTTATTTAGTTTTGGGTTTAGGTTTAGTTTATTTTAGGTTTAGGTTTAGGTTTTATTTATTTTAGTTAAGTTTATTTTATTTTAGGTTCATGTTTATTTTATTTTTATTTTAGGTTTACATTTTTTTAGTTATTGGTTTAGGTTTTATTTTATTTATTATTAGGTTTTATTTTTTATTTATTATTAGGTTTTCTTTTTAGGTTTAGGTTATTATTTAGTTTTTATTTTATTTTATTTTACGTCTTTTATTTTTATTTTATGTTTACATTTTTTGTTCTTATGTTTAATTTTAGTTGGTTTTATTTATTTTATTTTATTTTATTTTGTTTAGTTTTAGTTTAGTTTATTTTATTATTTTTAGGATTTATTTAGTTTAGGTTTAAGAGGTTTAGGTTTTGGTTTGGGTATTTTTGGTTTTCAAGGGTCAGGGTTATGGTATAGTTTACAGAATATTTGTTGGGGTAAAGGCTCAGGGAAGTTTAGGAGTTTAGGTGGAGGGGATGGTAGATTAGTTAGGTTTTAGTTTAGGATTTAGGGTTTAGTTAAGGCTTATGGGTTATTTATTTTTTGGGTTGTTATATGAGTTTATAGTTTTAGGTTTAGGGTTTTATTTGGGTTTGGTTGGGTAGAGTTTAGGGTAAGTTTAGGGTTTAGGTTTTAATAAAGACAGTTTATTTTATTATTATTTATTTTAAATTAATTTTATTTTTAGTTTATTTTAACTTTATTCTTTTAGTTTAGGTTTTTATTTTAGTTTATCTTTAAGTTTTTATATGTTTATTTTAATTTTAATTTTAATTTTATTTTATAGGTTTAAGTTTATTTTTATTTTAGGTTTATGTTTTACTTTTTATATTTTAGGTTTAGGTTTTTTTATTTTTTAGGTTTTTTTAAAGTTTAGGTTTAGGTTTATTTTATTTATTTTATTTTATTTAGTTTAGGGTTTAAGTTTAGTTTATTTTTAGGTTTAGGTCCAGGTTTATTTATTTTAATTTAGTTTATTTTATTTGTTTTATAGTTTTAGGTTTTTTTTTTAATTTTTTTGTTTATTATTTATTTTAGGTTTATTTTTTAGGTTTTATTTAGTTTTTATTTTATTTTATTTTATTTTACATTTAGTTTTATTTTATAGTTTATTTTATTTTAGTTTATTATGTATTTATTTTATTTTATTTTATTTTATTTATATTCTTAGGTTTAGGTTAGGTTTTATTTTGGTTTATTTTTTTATTTTAATTTAGTTTAGGTTTTATTTATTTTATTTTAGTTTAATTTTTATTTTATTTTATTCTTAAGCCCAGGTATGTTTATGTTGTATGTTTTAAGGCTTTAATTTATTTTATTTTATTATTTTATTTTAAGGTTTTATTTATTTTATTTTGTTTTAAGTGGCTCAGTTTGGCCTTTAGGTTGGAGGTTTAGGGTAGGGAGTTTAGCCTGTGGTAGGGTTTAGGGTTTAGGATGTGGGGATTTAGGGTTGGCTCAGGGAGTGGGTTTAGGGCCTAGTGTTGGCATTTAATGTGTGGTTGGGGTTTAGGGTTTGTGGTTTAGTTTTGCCTAGGTTTTTTTTTTAAATTAGGTAAACCCAGTTTAGGTTTGTTTATATAGTTTATTTTTATTTATTTTAATTTGTTTATTTTATTTTTTTATTTAGTTTTATTTTTTTTTTAATTTATTTTATTTATTTATAGGTTTATTTATTTAAGTTTGGGTTTTCTATTTTAATTTATTATTTTAGGTTTAGGTTTAGGTTTATGTTTTTTTTAGTTTAATTTTATTTTTATTTTATTTTTTAGGTTTAGGTTTAATTTTTTTATTTTTTTAGGGTTTGGTTTTTATTTTTTTTTTAGGTTTAGGTTTTATGTTTTTATTTTACATTTATTTTTAGGTTTTATTTTTTAGTTTAGGTTTACGATTTATTTTTTTTAGTTTGTTTTATTTTAATTAGTTTAGGGTTTAGGCTTATTTTATTTTAGGTTTAGGTTTAAGTTTTATTTATTTAGTTTAGTTTATTTTATTTTATTTATTTTAGGTTTAGGATTTTTTTTAGCTCATGGTTTAGGTTTTGTTTAATTTATTTTTAAGTTTTATTTTTGTTTATATTTTAGGTTTGGTTTTAAGTTTTATTTTATTTTATTTTATGTTTATTATATTTTATTTTTTCATTTAGTTTTATTTTATTTTTTTTGTTTTAATTTATTTAGTTTAATTTAGGTATTTATTTATTTATTTTAGTTTAGTTTATTTTATTTCATTTTATTTTAGGTTTAGGTTTAGGTTTTTTTATTTTATTTATTTTTTAGGTTTTATTTAGTTTAGGTTTTTTGTTTTTATCATTTAGGGATTAGGTGGGATCAGAGTCTGGGTTAGTCAGCCAGGTTTTGGTTGTAGGTTTTAGGGTTTTCAATTTAGGATTAGATTTTTTTTATTTATTTTTTCTAAATTAAGTCAAGTGGTAATTTTAAGTTAATTTAGTTTATTCTTTATTCATGTTAGTTTATTTTATTTTTCATTTTATTTTATTTTTTATTTTATTTTTAGTTTAGTTTATTTATTTAGGTTTATTTATTTTAGTTTAGGTTTTTAGCTTTTTAGGGTTTAGGGTTTAGGGTTTAGGGTTTATGGTTAATTTAGGATTTAGGGTTTAGGATTTGGGGTTTAGAATGTAAGGTTTTTTTTTGGGGTATAGGGTTTAGGGTTTAGGTTTTAGAGTTTATGTTTTATGGTTTAGGGTTTTAGGATTTAGGGTTTAGGGTTTAAACTTTAGGGTTTAGGGTTTAGGTTTTATGTTTAGGGTTCAAGTTTTAGTTTAGGGTTTAGGGTTTTGGGTTTTTTTTTTAATAGAGAGCAAATTCAGATTGTACATTTCCTCTTTTTGATTTCATCAACCAAGTAACACACAAATTTTTTAAGACATAAGCCACAACATAGATAAAAAATGAGCACACATAGAGCAAATAAAAAAACCTTAGATAACTAGAACCATCTCTACTGTAAAGACAGTTCCATAAGCAGTAGATCGGATCGGTCATTCTTTAGTTTCTCCAGTTCCCATCAGAACCACCCCGTCCTCTTGAGTAGCAAGATCCACCATCATATTTCCGATCACTCACTATGCCACCACCATGGCTATAACCTCCATCACTCCTCCTGCCTCCATAGCCACCACTGCTCTGACTCCCCCTCCATATCCACCAGCACCTCTAGATCCCCCACCACCACTACATAATCACTGCCTCCGCCTTTGCCTCCACCGCTAGATCGAGACTGAGCTTGGTTAACGGTGATGTACCTACCATCAAGGTTTTGCCCATTCTTATGGTTTAGGTTTAGGTTTATTAGGTTGTAGGGTTTTGGTTTATTTTTTAATTTATTTAGTTACTTTTAGTTTAGGTTTAGGGTTTAGGGTTTAGGGTTTAGGTTTTAAGGTTTAGGGTTTAGGGTTTAGGTTTGGGTGAAGGAGGGTTTATGGTTTAGGTTTATGCTTTAGGGTTTAGTGGAGGGTTTAGGATTTTTAGGGTTTAGGGTTTAGGGTTGAGGTTTAGAGGGTTTAGGGTTTAGGATTTAGGGTTTATGGTTTTTTAAATTAGGTAAACCCATTAGGTTTATTTAATTTATTTAGTTTATTTTTATTTATTTTAGTTTATTTTATTTTATTTTTATTTTGGTTTATTTTAATTTATATTTAGTTTAGTTTATTTATTTTAGGTTTATTTATTTTGTAGTTTTATTTTAGTTAATTTTAGGTTTAGGTTTATTTTTAGTTGAGTTTTATTTTATTTTATTTTTTGGTTTAGGTTTTATTTTTTATTTTAGGTTTAGTTTATTTTATTTTTAGGTTTTGGTTTTAGGTTTTATTTAGGTTTTATTTTATTTAGGTTTAGGTTAATTTTAGTTCATTTTATTTTATTTTTTAGGTTTAGGTTTAGGTTTAGTGTATTTTAGGAGGTTTAGGTTTATTTATTTTAGTTTAGGTTTAGGTTTATTTTATTTTATTTTGTTTATTTTAGGTTTAGTTTTAGTTTAGGGTTTAGGTTTTATTTTTATTTATTTTTAGGTTTTATTTTAAAGTTTATTTTGGCTGGTTTTATTTATTTTATTTTATTTTAGGTTTATTTTATTTTTATTTTATGTTTGGTTTTATTTTATTTAGGTTTTAATTCAGGTTTATTTTATTTTAATTTAGTTTAGGTTTTAGTTATTTTATTTTGATTTATTTTATTAGTTTATTTTATTTAATTTTAGGTTTAGTTTATTTTATTTTATTATTTATTTTATTTTTTTATATTTATTTTTATTTAGGTTTGGGTTTTAGGCCAGAGTTTAGGGTTTAGGGTTTAGGTTTTTATTTTAAGTTAGGGTTTGGGGAAGAGGTTTAGTGGCTTTAGTATTTTTAGAGGGTCAGTTAGAGTGGTTCAGTTTAGGGAGGAGGGAGGGTTTAGTGCCTGTGGCTCAGGAAGATTAGTGTCAGCTCAGGGCCTGGGAGAGGTTTGTGGAGTTTAGGGAGTGGGAGGGAGTGTGGAGGTGGTTGGGTGGTTTAGTTTAGGATTTAGTGGAGGGTCAGGGCAGTTTAGATTTAGGGTTTAGGGTTTAGGATTTATGGTCTTGGTAGAGGGTAGGATTAGGGCCTTTAAAATCAAAAAGTAAATTTAGTATTTTTTATTTATTATTTATTTACTTTTAGATTTATTTTTTTATTTTTATTTAGTTTAGTTTAGTTTATTTTTGGTTTATTTATTTTAGTTTAGGTATTTTTATTTTAGTTTATTTTTTTTGTTTATGTTTAGGTTTATGTTTATTTTTTAGTTTAGTTTTATTTTTATTTTATTTTTTAGGTTTAGCTTTTAATTTTATTTTTTATTTTTAATTTTTATTTTAATTTTTGGATTTAGGTTTTAAGTTTTTATTTTTTTTAGGTTTTTTTTTTTAGTTTAGGTTTAGGTTAATTTTTAGCTTTCTTATTTTATTTTGTTTAGGGTTTAGGTTTAGGTTTTATTTATTTTAGTTTAGTTTATTTTAGTTTAGGTTTATGTTAATTTTATTTTGTTTATTTTAGGTTTAGGTTTTTTAGTTTAGGGTTTATGTTTTATTTTTATTTATTTTAGTTTTATTTTGGTTTATTTTTAGGTTTAGGCTTTTATTTAGTTTTTATTTTATTTTATTTTTGTGCCACCATCCTTCAAGATCTTTGATGGCAGTGGGAACCCATGATAACACATTGCACACTTTAGAGCTAGCTGTTGCAACATTGGTGGCAGCAATGCACTCATTTTCTGCCTTTTCATTAAACAGTCTGTCAGGTGTTGCATTTGATTGGGGTGTCGAACTGCCCAATGGTTTGGTGAAGACTTTTGTTGAGTTGGAGCACCTCTTCATTAAGAGGTTTGCTGGAGCTCAGTAGAGGGTGATTGTAGGCAACTTCATTATAGAGAAACAAAAACTCAACGAGTCTCTTGTTGATTACATTCTCAAGTGGCACAACTTGAGCATGAAATGCGAACCACACTATCCGAATAACATGCCATTGAGATTCTTCTCAAAAATATCCCTGGCCCGATCGCCTTCATTCTTAAGGGCTTTACCATCAAAACATTCGAGAAATTAATCAACAAGGTGGCTAGCCTATAAGAGGAAGCAAAATAATTGCCCTTTCCCAACCAATCATCTAGGCCCAAGCCGCAGAAGGTGTCTAAGAAGAAGTCAGGGTAGTATCAATGGATAGAGGGAAGCAGCCAGCCATAGTCACTATGAGAGACTACGAGCTCAGCAGCCTCCTTTTCCACCTCCTCTTCCACCACCTCAGCCATCATACTGGCTACCGCAGCTGACACAATAATCATTTTCTCCACCTTAGCAGCCACCCAACAGCGGTATTCATATCCATCACCAGGTAGCTACTTTCCACCTACTCCTGTCGATATATTGAACAAGCCTTATTCATTCAAGAGGGAGGTAGTTAGAAAAATCTTTAAGAATCTCTTAAAGAAACTTGACTTCGTTACTGAGCTTGGCAGGAAGTGGGCAAGAGTGATGATCCTAGCTATTTCCCTTACCACCGCATGTCAGGCCATGTCTTAGAGGATTGTATCACTTTTAAGGACTAGCTTGAGCGCAGCTACAAGTTGAGAGCCATAGTTATCCCTAAAGAATACTTATTAGAACAACCTTCCAGTTCTATTAGAGTAATCCTTGGGGATACTTGTGATCCTCTTAAGACCAAAAAAGGTTAGGATATCTCCTTATTCTGAATCTCTAAGAAGATCATTTTCAAGATCAAGAAGCTTTCCTTGTAGGTGCTTGAAGTAGCTCAAACCTCCAACATTAAAAATGGTTTGCTAGTTGCAAAGGACAACTTGGGGAGGGTGATAGCCCAGCAGCAGTAATAGCTCACCATACTTGCCCAGGATAGTCCAGAAGTGTAGTCACCATCCAAGTCCAATACTCCCTCCACCGTTGTAGCTACCACCTCATTTCTAGCTCCTCTTTTACTTGTAGGAGCATTGTATCTACGGATAAGGGAACTAAATCCATTACTCCGCTTACTTTACTTGATTTCTTTCATGTACCTCTACCCAAAAAAAAAATTAATGAAGAAAGCTGATTCTAGTTATATATTGTCCACTTTTGATGCTCTTGATTTTATTCCTATTGAAAGCTCTCTAAGTCTAAATAAAAAAATAGCTTTAGTAGTTCCAATCCTTTTTTTTTATTCAGAGTCAGACTATCCTTCTCTAAATCAATCAGGTTTACCTCTTGAGATTGATTTTGAGTCAACTGATTCTGAGGATCCCATAGGAGAAGCTATAGGTATGCCAAATGAGAAGGTAAAACTTTTCACAAGCTCATCATTCCAAGAAGTCACTGAAGTCGACCTACACAGTGGCAAAGTTCTACCTCCTAGGTAGCACCTTAGGATAAGGGTAAGCAAGTCATTAGTTCTAGTGAGCAGATAGCCTCTCCATAGGCCCATGGATATGCTTGTGGAGGGCCAAACCAGAGTTGATTATAATGTCTTAGCTCACCATAGAATGTTTTATGCTAAGTTATGCATATATGACGCCCTTGTCTTAGATAAAAAGATGAGGAAATATCTAATCAAGTCCTTAATCTAGAGATATACATAGCCACCAAGACTAAAGAGGAGGCATGCCACTCGAAGGATATCTTAGGAGTTACATTCAGTGATGAAGACTTACTCTTAGGGATGACTGAGCACAACCACCTCTTTACATTATAGTGGATGTTGGCAGATACAAGCTATTCAGAGTTTTGGTTGACCCAG
The DNA here is from genome assembly GCA_021442155.1 of Cymbidium sinense. NCBI lineage: Eukaryota > Viridiplantae > Streptophyta > Magnoliopsida > Asparagales > Orchidaceae > Cymbidium > Cymbidium sinense. The sequence continues at coordinate 180,619,782 of CM038217.1, read as the reverse complement.
GTGTACCAATCAACATTATGAGTCTAAGAACCCTTGCCTCCTTGAGGATCAACATCTCCAAACTTCAAAAAGAAAAGATGATGTTGAGAGAATTCAATGAACAAGGAAAAAGGGCTTTGTGGTGTTTATTTTTGGATGTATTAAGGTGATCGAGTACAACATTGAGGTATGATATACTATCTCAAAAGATAAAGGCATCACCCTACAATGGACCTAATCACGTAATAAGAACTCCTAAGACATGATGGGTCTTCGAATGTATGAGAGATTTTTCTCTACTTTACATGGATGAATAAAGCAGGGTTTATGTTAAACTAGGTTTTTAGGTTCCATATGGAGGCAAGCCTCCATAGTTAATTACTTCTTAGGAAATGAAATTTTCTTAGAATACTCTCGATGAAAGTAGACAATTATCATCTCCGAAGATTTCAAGGTTAGACTATCAAAAGATTGGTTGTATTTAGAAAATTAATTGGGAAAGCTTAAGGAGAACACTTATTTTGGGAATCCAAATAAAATAAGTAGGAAATGCTCATGATACTAGGAAGCCTAGTGAGCATTCCAATCTATCATATAGTTAGCTTTATAATTTTGAAGTTGAGCAGATTTATATATTTTGAGTTGAAATTTAATTAGATTATTAGGGCTTATAATCAACCAACATAAGGTTGTGGGAATACTTAAGAGGTAAGGATTTATGCTCATAGCCAAAAGAAAATAGCTACCTCATATCCTAAATTTAGGGAGCTTTAGCATGACCTAAGTCTAAGTGATAGGTGGAGATAAGGGTTTACCTCCACAAGAGAGAATAAATTGTCAGACTTCTAGACTTATAACTGTCTGAAGTGGATATTAACTAACTCTCCCTATGATTTTAAAACCATGTAGTTCAGTCTTATGAATTGCAAGATAGCTAAGGTATTGTGGTGAAAAAATTTCTATTTCTCTAAAAGAAATGTATACTTCCATCTTCACTCTATACGGGATAAAATTAAGATAGAAATATACTTTCTTTTTTATGAATTTGGACACCACGTAGATCCACAGATGTTCCTATTAAGGTGATCGGGTATGACATTAAGGAGAATTGTACTATCTCAAAAGATAGAAGTCACTACTCTACAATGGACCTAATCACTGAATAAGGACTCCTAAAGGTAATGGGTCTGCATGTGTACTAGAGATTCTTCCCTTACTTTATATAGAAAAGTAAAGAAAGATTTATTTTAAACTAGGTTCATTAAGTTCCCTACAGGGGCAAGTCCCCATAGTTAATTATATCCTAAAGAAGGGGATTCCTTAGGAATACTCCCGATTAAGGTAAATGATTGTTGTCTCTAAAGATTGCAATAGGTAGGACTATCAATTAATTAGTTTATTTTGGAAGATCAAATGGGATTGATCAAAGAGAGGGAGTTATTATCAAAGCCAAATGAAGATAAGTAAGAGATGCTCATGATGCTAGGAAACCTAACTAGCATCTCAAACTATCCTATGATTGGGCTTTACATTTTTGAAATTGATTTACTTTATTTGAGTTGAATTTTTCAAAAGAAATGTAGGGCTTATGATTCCACAACACAAGATTGTGGAAATGCCTAGGAGATGAGGATTTATACTTATGGCCCACAAAGGGGAGAAGCAACCTCAGAAGCTAAATCTAGGGAGCTTTGGCAAGGGCCAAAAGCATAACCTAAATCTAAAATAAAATGGGTATATGGTTTACCTCCACAAGAGAGGGTAAATCACCCGACTACCTGTACTTACAATCGCCTTGGGGTTGCTGCCAACTAACTCCTCCTATATTTTTAAATTCATGTAGGAAAGTCATATGCTTTATGTGAGATAGCTAGTTGTTATTTATTTAGAAAGAGATTAAGTCCATAAACTAACTCCCTAAGACACTAGATCATATAAGGGCATGAAAATGACCTAGATCTAATGCAAAATATATATTACATATTATTTTCAATTTTGGACAATCATTTTGACTCGCTTATAGATTTTCATATGCACAATATACGAAGTAAGATTATTGGACAAAATCAGCGAGAAGGGAGGAGGTGTGTTTCCACCATGACTCTCAAAGGTCAAGCCAAGTTTCTCTAGAAAAAGTGGAAGCCATCCAATAAAGAGTGAAACAAGATGCTTTTGTGCATGATATTTTAAAAGAAATACTCATCCAGCAAAGGGGTTGCAAATTCTTTTATCTTGATTTTTAACTTAGGCTTTAAGTGAGGTTATGAGTTATTTATTTTTACTTTTGAGTTGATTAATTTAATAAAAGATTTATTTTTCCCTAAGAACCTAATCATCATCCAAGCCATACATCAAGCAAGGAAGAAACTAGGAAAAGGATGCCATCTTAATACACAAGCTAAAAAAATCATCAATCAATTTATAAAGCTAATGCAAAAGAATAATAGGCTATTTGTGGTCGGGCACCACCGTACAAACCCAAAAACAAATTGGGTAGCCGAACTCTACCCTTATACAACCAGGATTACAAATGAATTAATTTACAATCAAGTAAGAAAATTCATGTTATAGGGGCCTTCAAGCTTCATTTCTTCAATCTTCTTTTTGTCTTTATTCTTTCTTCTTTGGTTCCTTCTTTTGGATGGTTGGAATGTGGATGCTCCAAATGCTTCACATGGTACATAAGATGAGATCTTATGACCAATGCTCATCCTAATCCCCATAAAAATCATTCCAAAATGCTAATTGCTAAAAATTACATGAAAAGGGAAAAATGGAAATCTAACTAATAGCTCCAAAATAGAGATTGGCTAAAATAAACCATACAAATCCCGAGCATGTATATTGGAATTAACACCCCACACATGGGTGACTATGTCCACTTGGCCTATTGAATTATTCTTAGGTATAAGCACCTACATAGCAAAAGCATCTATATTTTTATTTATTACAGCACCCCTTGAGCACAATCCCCTGCAGAAGATAATGGTTAGACTAAGATCGCCCTACCATTTAGTCTATGCACATACACCTTAACATTTAGACTAAAATAAAACATCACAAAACAAAAACAAATATCAAACCATGCACTGCCCTAATCTAAAGCTAGAAGTGGTAACTTAGCCTAATGTGTGTGCTTTTAAGGTTTGTGTGGTATGCATAGCTATGGCTTTAAGTTAGAGTTTTCTAAGTGTGACAAGTGTTCAACATAGAGGGTGAGTTCATTAACATGAATTTTCAAACCCAAAAACTAATTAGGTAGCCGAGCTCTACCCTTATACAACTAGGATTACAAATGAATTAATTTACAATCAAGTAAGAAAATTCATGTTATGGGGGCCTTCAAGCTTCATTTCTTCAATCTTCTTTTCTTCTTTCTTTTTTGGTTCCTTCTTTTGGATGGTTGGAATGTGGATGCTCCAAAGGCTTCACATGGTACATAAGATGAGATCTTATGACCAATGCTCATCCTAATCCCCATAACAATCATTCCAAAATGCTAATTTCTAAAAATTACATGAAAAGGAAAAAATGGAAATCTAACTAACACTTGCAAAATAGAGATTAGCTAAAACAAACCATACAAATCCCAAGCATGTATATTGTACTTAACAACCCACACATGGGTGACTAAGTCCACTTGGCCTATTGAATTATTTTTAGGGGTATAAGCACCTGCAGAGTAAAAGCATTTATATTTTTATTTATTACAGCGTCCCTTGAGCACAATCCCCTGCAAAAGATAATGGTTAGACTAAGATTGCCCTACCATTCAGTCTATGCACATACACCTTAATATTTAGACTAAAATAAAATATCACAAAATAAAAACAAATATCAAACCATGCACCGCTCTAATCTAAAGTGTGTTCTTTTAAGGTTTGTGTGGTATGCTTAGCTATGGCTTTAAGTTAGAGTTTTCTATGTGTGAAGAGTGTTCAACATAAGGGGGGGGTTCATTTAAGTTGTTTAGTTATCTTGGGTTGATTTTATTTTATGTTTTGATTAGGTTCAAGTGAATCCCACAATTAATTACTAGGTTGTAAAGAGAGGGAAAGAGAAGAAAAAAACTTCTCTTTCCTTCCCTACCTTAAGTAATTTCTAAAGTAGATTCATATTTTAGTTTTGTTTAGTGAATATTTTATTATGTGTTTTAATTAATCCTAAGTTTAGATCAACTCTAAACAAACCTATTCAAAAGAAAGGCATTTTAAGATTACGTGAAGTGAATTAATATCACAAAACACATTACTTGATTTCTTTCCCAACATGTATAACATGCACATGGATGAATCCTAAGCATATCTATACACATCAAATGGGAATGTTTAGCACACTTTATGATGAATTCTAAATGAGTTACTTAAGAAAATTTGAATGCATATGATGCATGATTTTCATTAAGTAAAAAAGGGGAGTTTCTTATCCAATTTTAACATGCACTCATGAAAATATGAAAGGCATAAGTGAGTAAGGTTCCATTGTTAGCACCAGGGGTGTAAGGTACAAGACCTACTTAGGGATACTTAAAACCTTACAACCCCTAGGTTGTCCAGACTAATATACCACTTTTCTTAAATACAAGCATATGTACAAAAGAAATGAATGAAAAATAAACGATGCAAAAAAGTTATACTAGATTGTTTGATTTGTTTATGCAATTTATATGTGTGAATATGAAGATTCATCTTAGGTTATAACATGGAAGGGGATAAGAGTATATTTGAGTAAGTGTTATGTTCTTTTAAAAGAACTATGAACTTTGTAAATCTTATTCAAATCCATGTTAAGAGGAAAGAAAGGAATCAATAGAAGACACATTTTTATATTCACATGAAAACTTATAAATAAAAAATAAGTAACACACTTTGAATTTTGGTAATTGATTCATATATTTTGAAAATAATTTGGAACTTAATAGTGATATTAGCCATTCATATTTTTACTTTAGCCAAAACATGTAATTTGACATAAAGAAAACATTTTCATTTTAATTTTTTTTTTATTGAAAATCATGAATGCGTGAAATCCATATGACATACACATTTATTATGCTAGGAAAGAAATCAACTAATGAAAGCAATGTAAATTCATCCACACTAATTAATTCCTAAAGACAATCTTATGAAATAAGAGAGCTTAAAGCAAATCAAGTTGTTTATAAAGAAGGTTTTATTTTGTTTTGAGTTCGATTTAATTTGAGAAATGTGAGGTGCATTTGTTGTTACTAACCTATTCCCACATGTGTATGATATTTAAATTCATTTTTTAGATGATTAGATCCATTTTATATTTTTGATTAGTTTAAGGTATGAATTAAGTGTGTTAATTACCCCTTACCTATACCACCTTAGCATAGTTAATCAAATAATTATGAGTTAATGAGATGACATAAAACCACAAAACAAATTTAAATCAACAATGCACCTAGTAAGAAAAGGGCCTAATGCATTTGGCTGATTATGATTAAACTAAACAAACTTAGTTTAACTTTCATAACCCCTCACACATGTTAGTTGGATTTTGATTTCCTTAATTGTACTTAGGCTCTTGGTCACCTAAGCATCTACCCAAGATAGGTTAATTGAGTTATGAAAAGTTTTAGAATTAATTAATTAAGTGAATTACCCTTAATTAAAGATGGATTAAGGAAGAAAAGGGGGTTTAGGGAATATCTTAAGGAAAGTATCTCAAAATTATTCCCTAAATCTCATATTCACTTAATCAAATCTTAATTGACTCAATCAGAGGGTTAAACCACTAATTATACCCTTAATTAAGCCTAATTACTTCAAGGGAGCGATTAAAGAATGAGCTAGCAATTCCTCTAATTAAGCCACCAATAAATCCCAAGAAACTTAGGGGATGCAAGAGTCATCCCACTAATCATACACAAGAAATTTGGGATTAATTAGTGGAGTAATTAAGGGTAATTAATAAAATAATATTTCTAATAAAACCCAATTCAGAGAAAAGAATAATTTAAAATCAATAAAAATCAATTTTAGAATATTCTATGTTCAATTACCTTTCTAATACAATTTATTTCATTTTTTTTATTTGCCCACTAGGTTGGGCTGACCCAAGCCCATTGGGTTGGGTGCACCATACTGCCTAATGTTCACTTGATCTACTAAGAGGGTGCCAAGTGATTATGGAGAGGATTTGACCAATTTCAAGTGGATTTAGCAAAAATTTACCCTATGGCCTAGGAGCTAAATAGTCATTTGATCTTGATTTCAGTTTGGCCATATTTGGTATGATGAAAAAATAGGTTTGGCCATGTTTCATTGAATTTAGAGTTGGTTTGATGTGATTTGGCTCATGTTGACCCATTTAGGTCAAAATGGGTCAACTTGGGTCAAGTTGACCAAATGGTCAAATTGGGTCAAACCAAGGGTCAGGACAGGTTCATATGACCATTTGAAATGTTTTTGTTGTATTGGTTTGATTTAAATTAGTTTAGGTTTGAATTTGGCTCAATTGAGTTCATTTAGGTCAAAAGGGTCAAGTTGACCAATTTGACCCATTTGACCTATTTGGGTTAGGTCATGGGTTGTTTTAGGCTTAGTTGGTCAAATTAAATGGATTGGTATCTTTATTTCCAATCAATTTTAGTTATGTTTGAATTTGGCTCAATATGACCCTTTAGGTCAAGTTAGATTCAAGGTCAATTGGGCTAGGTTAGGTCTAGTTGGCCAATTGAGGCTTTGGTTAAGTTCAACAATCATTTTGGGATGAACTTGACCCATTGGTTTCCATCAATTTGGCTTAGATGAAGTTTTGACATATTTGGACTTTTTAAGTCCAGTTGGGTCAACTTGGGTCAAGTGGTCAATTAGGCTAGGTTAGGATCAAATGTTGACTTGGTCAAGTTCAAACATTGATCATGAATGAACTTAGATCATTGGTTTCAATCAATTTGGCCTATGGTGGATTTTGGCTAGGTGTTGACTTGGTCAACTCTTAGGTTTTACTTGATTTGGCCCAATTTGAGTGATTGATCATCTCATGATGATTGTTGATCATGATGAGAGGCTTAGGTGGGCTTAGTTCAATCCAATTTGGTAATGATTAGAATTTGGCTCATAAGGATACTTTAGGTCACTTTGGGTCCAGTGAGCCTAAGTAGGTCAAACGGCTTGGTCAAAGCTTGATTTGAGTTTAGTTGAACTCACATATGGACTTATAATTGAAATATAAATCCATTTACAAGTGGTTTAAAGTCAAATGGTTTTTGATTCATTTGACAATTTCATGTTCAATGGGTGAACATGAGATGGATTTTAGCTAAATTTTTGAATTAAATTTTGGTTAAGTGTTTGAATTTTGTATTTATATTTGTATTCATGATTGAAGGATTGATTGAATCATGAAGAATAATCAAGAGTTTGGCTTGATTTGAAGTTGATTTGGCTAAGTTTATGATTTTGACTTGAAAGGCTTAGGTTATATTTGGAATGAATTTGAGTTTGATTTTTGGATTTGGTTTTGGTTGTTTATGTTTCATGTAAATATAAATGAGAATATAAATGGGTTATGTGAAAATTTCATGGATTTGAAGTGATTTGAACATGATTTAGGCTAAATTCTTAAGAGAGGATTAAAGGACTTAGGAAAGATTTGGAATTTTGGATTTGAATTTTGGATTTAGTTTGATTAATTTGAATTTATATTTCATTTTATATGTTAATATAAATGTGAATATAAATGGGTTGTGAGAAAATTTTATGAATTTGATATGGTTTGAACTTGATTTGGGCTAAGTTCTTAAGAGGAAATCAAAAAACATAGGAAATATTTCAAACTTGCAATTTCAATCATTGGTTTCAATCATGGGTTTCAATCATGGATTTCAATCATGGATTTCAATCATATGGAATTGATTTGAGTTTGGAAAAAAAAAATCAATTAGTCTAGAATTGATTTATGTTTGATGTTGATTTGATTTGGAGTTCGATTTGAAGGAAGGAATTGAGGAATGTGGTTCAAGCTATAGGGTAGGGAAATTTTCTTAACACTCATACGGCATGACGTATTCCTATAGCTAACTCTTCTAAGTCTCTAGGGCTAGGTTGAGTGTCCACCTAATTACTAGATGTGTTTTAAGACTAAGGAACTCTTAGTGTCTAAAAGAAGTCTTATGTCTAAGAGGAAATGGTTGAGAGCTCATTCTAAAAATGAGGTTAACAAAGGATGCCCAGTAGGTGTAGTGTGACTAACAAGGAACACCGCACATATTGGTGTTAATCAAAATGTTCAACAACACTGAAAGATCACAAGCACTAATAGAAATAATCTACCCCTAACCAAAGGTGTAGAAGGAATCTAGAGTTTAGTGCATGTGACTCTACTTATGTCAAAGACATAGAGAGAAAAGGAGAAACCCACTAGGGATAGAATATGTGAACCTTCCACTAGGGAAGCAAGTTCAACTCATCCATAAGGGGATGAGAGGTTTGATTTGATTTGAGTCTCACTGGGGAGAGAAATTTGATTTGTCTAAGTAAGTTTCATTGGGGAAGAGGGTTGAATTTCTATAAATTTGTTGTTTGTTTAATTTGTGTTTGTTTTGACTCCATGGAGGATAGAAAAGGGAACTCTCCACTAGGGAGGCAAGTTCAAGTCATGCACAAGGGAGGGGTTGTGAAATTCACTAAGGGATTAGAATTCTAGATCCTCTAGGGGACTAAAAAGATTTTCATCTCACTGAGGAGAAAGAAAAGATTTGATTTAGATTGATTGATTATTTTATTTTGTTTATTTCAAATTTTATTTTGTTGAATTTATTTCAGATTTTTAGATTTTAGATTTTGAGATGGAACCTATTGATTTGTGATGGATCGCACTGAGTAGGAGTCAAAGAGGTCTAAACCTAACTCAGATTTACCAATCCAAAGGAGTAGTCTACTAAACACATGGTAGGACTAACCAACCAAAGGGATGCCTTTCGATATGCAGCAATAGTACTAGGAAGAAAGTAGAGTAGACTTACATCCTCCAAAGTAGGGACCAGTTGTTGGGATAATTTATTGGCAAGGCAATAGATTGAACCCAACCTAAGGCTGACTATTGAGTGAATGCCACCGGGGAACTTTGATGAACTCAAAGATAACTAAGATTAATTTCATTTTTAGAATTATTTTGATTATGATGGATCCCATCAGTTTGTGATGGACTACACTGAGTAGGGGCCATGGCAGCATAGACCTAACTCAGACTTACCAATCCAAAGGGAGTAGTCTATCAACCATAACGTAGGACTATCCAACCAAAGGGGTGCCTTTTGGTGTGCAATGGTCAAGTTAGGAAGAAAGTTGAGGACTCACATCTTCCAAAATAAGGAACCAGTGGGGTGATCGATTGATTTAGGAAACAAATCGAACCTGACTTATGGCTGACTATTGAGTGAATGTCACTGGGGAACTTAAATCAACTCAAAGACAGTCAAGATTAATTTCATTGTTAAATTTGTTTTGATAGATTTCATTGGTTTGCAATGGATCACACTGAGAAGAGCTTAAATCAGCCTAGACCTATCTCAGATTTACTAAACCAAAGGGAGTAACTTCTCGATGGGAGAGCTATCCGACCAAAGGAGTGCCTTTCGGTTTGCAATGATCAATTTAAGAGAAAAAATCTTGAGGACTCACATCTTTCATTACAAAATACCACTGGGGTGATCGGTTACTTTGGGCAACAAATCGAACCTGACCTAAAGCTTCCTTTTAGTTTGTGAAAGTCATGCTAAAAAGAATGCATCATTGTCTTATATCCTCCAAAGCGGAATGACTACCAGGGTAACCTTTTTGTGGCACAATAGATTGAACCCAACCTAAGGGCAACTACGGAGTGAGTACCGACCCGAGGATTTATCTTAACTTTGGTAGTCAGACAATTCCTATTGGGAGTTTTGCTAACACTGCCCTAAAGATAATATGCCTGCTTGGGAAAAGGGGCCCTTTGGATGCTTGAATTCCTAATCCACAAGTGAATTAATTTGTTTATTTATTTAGTTTATTTTAACATGGACCCTATTGGTTTATGAGGGATCAAACTGAGAAGGAGCTTATATCAGCCTAGACCTAACTCAAATTTACTGAACCAAGGGAGAATTTGTGCATCTGCTATATAAATTCTTCAACCACTAGGGTGGCTACTTAGAAAGGGGGACTATCCAATCCAAGGGTAACTCGAGTGGTGTCTAAATGGGGTCGCAAAGGATGTGATCTAAATAGAATGCCCGCAGGGAGAGGGGCCACTAAGGGGCTTAATCTAACACCCTTGAGAAGATGACATGACTAGTCATATATCCAATAGGTATTCGGTGTCCAACTCAAGGAGAAAGCTCTGGGACTCACATCTGCCAAGAGTTGTGTACTCACCGGGTGAGTCAATATCAGCATAGCGAACATCAACTAGCCTAAAGTGCCCATCGCTTTGCAATAATAGTCTAGGAAGAAAGCTCGCGGACTCACATCCTCATATAGTAAAATTGATTGCTGGGATAGTCCGTCTTTGGCCGACCTATGGTGACTAATGAGTGAATGTCGTTGGAGGACTTATATCAACTCAAAAATAGTCAAGAGAAAAGGAGCCTCTGGGGGCCTTATCTTAAACCTAAAATATACTCAACCTAGTTAGATCATGTTGATTAGTTCAAGAAGAAAGCTTGGGGATTCACATCTTCTTAAACAAAATCAACATAAGGTAGCTTACTGGCTAGGCAGTGAAATCTACCATACTAACAAGGCACTCATTGGTTTGTAATGATCAAGTAAGGAAGAAAGCGTAGGGACTCACATCCTCCAACAAATGACCACTAGGGTAACATATTAGCAAGGTAGCATGTAAACTCGACCTAGAGCAGCTAATGAGTGAATGACACAAGGGGCTTGCTCCCACATCAAAATAGCTTGAGATAAAAGATATATGTTTTTTTGTGCATGTTTTAAAAGGAATAGGATGCTTCTTGGGTTCTCTTACACCTATCCTAAACACGCTAGTGAGTTTGATGACATGGCACCACAGATGGTAACCAAGAATTCCCACCAAGAAAGGATGCCGGATTCTCTTATACTTAACTTAGTTGTGCAAATCAAAATACGATGCCTCTTGGGTTCTCTCACACCTATTATAATTGCATTGGGAGGTTATGTTTGTGATATGGAAGAGGGATAGGATGACAAGCAAACAATGCTTAGAAAGAAGACAAAATTTGATTAATGGAATTTGATTTTGTTCTTTTTATTAATAATTATTTTTAAAAATGATTTATTTCATGGGTAATATTTCTTTAGATAGAGCCCATTAATTGGAAGCATCTAGTGTTCCCCTTTACAATCAATAAGCTTATATGATCCTCCATGATAGACCTTTTATATATCATAGGGGCCTTCCCAAGTGCGTTCAAACTTACCTCTTCTTTCAATGGGCAACAATTGGTCTCCTTAGGATTGACAAAAGTTCTCCTACTTGGAAAGACCTAGGTTGGACCAACTTGTTATGAGCTTGAATCATTTTGGCTTTATACAACTAGAGGTTCTGGCCTGCCCGTAGGTGACTCTCCTCCAAACCTTCAAGCTCTTCTAACTACAACTTTGCATTATGGTCTGTAATGATCTTGATACCCAATGCTATCCTTAGTGATGGGTGTTGAACTTCTAAATGTAGAACGGCTTTAGACCCATACACTAAGAAAAATGGGGTAGATTGAGTTGGAGTTCAGTATGTGGTGTGGTAGGCCTACAAGGCTTCAACCAACTGCTCATTCCACTACTGCTTGTTATCATCAAAAGTCTTCCTTAATATCTAGATGAGAGTTTTGTTGAATGTTTTATCTATGCCATTTGCTCTAGGGTGGTAGATGGTGGAGTATCTCTAATCTATACCATGTCTTCTAGCAAAGTTGTTAATCTTTGTGCTTTTGAATGCACTACCATTATCAAATATAATTCATTGAGGCACCCCGAACCTATATATGATATGGTTCCTGAAAAACTGAAGCACATGTTGAGCTATGACCTCTGAGTGGGATTACCTCCGCCCACTTGGAAAAGTAGTCGGTGGCAGTTAAGATGAACTGGTTACCCTTAGAAGAAGGAGGATTGATCACACCCACAATGTCGAGACCCCAACACTCAAATGGCCATGAGGCTAATATAGGATGTAGAATGTTGGGTGGTTGGTGGAGTACCACACCGTGTACCTGACACTGATGACATCAACTAGCTACATCCATGCATTCTATAATCATCGAAGGTTAGTAGTATCCAAGTCGCTTGATCGTTGTCTTCATCTTTGGACCGGACTGATGTACTCTGCATAGAATTGAATATACCTCAATTATAATGCCATGGGCTTCATTTTTGTCTGAACAACCTAACCACATTTGGTCAAAGGATCGATGGTACAGGGTGATATCAATGAGCATGAGAGAGCTCTCTATTTCACCTGATGGGCTTGTGACTTTTCTTGAGGTAGTTTTTCAGTGTTTAAATAGTCTATGAACTATTGCCTCCAATCCATCTCCTTGTCCATTTTGGCAATGAAAACCTCCCCTTCAAGAGAAATTCTCTCAATGAGTTTAACATTAATAAGGGATAGGACTTGTATATTTTGGACCCTTATTGGAATGGACTCATCTTCCGGACATACCAATTCTTTGGCAAGTTTTGCCAAAGCATCTACTACTACATTCTTTGCTCAAGAGACCTTGTAGATGGTGACTTAAGGAATTTGGGCCAACAGCTTCAAGGTATATTCATGATAATGACGAAGCTTGGGTTTGAGAACCTTGTAAGACCCAATGATTTGGTTGATGACCAACTGAGAATCCTTGTAGATGTTGATGCTCTTGACACTGATTGTGATGGCTAACTCCAGACTGATAATAAAAGCATCATACTCAGCTTCATTATTGGTGCAGGGGTTGGATAGATAGTATGAAAATCTCATCACATCATGGTCTGGAGTTAGAAGAACTATTCCTACCCCTCCCTTTCCTAGGAGAATAGATCGTGGTGTTTCCCCTTAATGAAAAGAAGCTGCACCATCAAAATACATCTCCCATCGGCTATTCCCGGCCTCCCTTAAGTTCATGATTTGTTCATTAGAGAGATCGTCACTAAGTGAAGAATCAACAGGAAGTGGGTGTACTACTAAGAAATTCTATAGTACCTATCATTTTATCGCACGGAGGGGTATGAATATAATGTCAAACTGTGAAAGTATCATGGACCATCATGCCAACCGTCCTGATCATGTTGGCCATGTCATGAGATACTGCAGTAGATTAGTTCTGGAGATCAAGTTCACTTTATGAGAAAGCATATAATGTCGTAGCTTTTGGGAAGCAAAGATCAAAGCCAGACAATGTTTCTCAATAGGTGGGTAGTTTACTTAAGTAGGGATTAGATGATGGCCAAGGTAGTAGAGAGTGCTCTCCTTTCCTTTATCGTTGGCTTGGGCCAACAAAGTACTGAGCGAGTCATCCAATGCAGCAGTGTAGAGGATGAGTGGCTTGCCCAGGATAGGTGTTGCTAAATAAATTCAACCCTCTCCCCTAGTGGAGATCTCTCCCTAGTGAGATTCAAATCAAATTAAACCCCCTCATCCCCTTGTGGATGACTTAAACCTGCTTCACTAATGGAAGGTTCAAACTCTACCCCTTAGTGGATTTTTCCCTCTCTCTTATGTCTTAGACATAAGTAGAGCCACATTGCACTAAGCTCAGGATTGTTTCTATTCCTTGGGTTAAGGATATATTGTTTATGTTAGTGCTTATGATCTTTCGGTGTTGTTGATCATTTCGGTCAACACCAATACGTGCGGTATTCCTTGTCATCACACCACACCTACTGGGTGCCCTTTATTGACCTCACTTTTAGAATGAGATCTCAACCCCTCCATCTTAGACATAGGACTTCTCTTATACTTTAAGAGTTCCTTAGTCTTAAGACACATCTAGTGATTAGGTGGATACTCAACCTAGCCCTATAGACTTAGAAGAGTTAGCCATAGGAATAGGTTATGCCTTAGTGGTGTTAGGAAAATTTCCTACCCTTTAGTTTAAACCATTCCTCACCTTCCTTCCATCAAGTCAAACTCCAAATCAAATCTACTTGATTCTCTTCAAATTCAAATCAACTCCATATGATTGAAAACCATGATAGAAATCCATGATCAAAATCCACCAAAAATTCCTAAGTCCTAAATTTTGCCTAAGTCCTTAAGCCTCCCTTAAGGACTTAACCAAAATCATGATTCAAACTAATTCAAATCTTTGAGATAATCAAATAATCCATTTATATTCTCATTTATATTGACATATATAAATGAAATATCAATTCAAATCAATCCAACTAAATTCAAAATTCCAAATCAATTCATGAAAATTTTCTTTAGTCCCTTTAACTTTCCATTAAAGGACCTAGCCAAAATCAATCCTAAACCTTGATCAAACCTATTCAAATTCATGGGAATTTCTGAAAACTTCTTTTTATTCTCATTTATATTCTCATATATATAAATGAAATATAAATATAAATCAATCCAATCAAAGGAAAAAATTAAATAACAATTTAAAATTCCCTTAAATCCCTTAATTTTCCATTAATGAATTTAACCTAAACCTTGATCAAAACTATTCAAATTCATGGGATGATCAATCAATCAAATTAGGTCAAACCAAGTCAAACCTAAGGGTTGACCAAGTCAACACTTAACCTAAAATGAAACCTTACATAGCTAAATTTCACCATAGGCCAAATTGATTGAAACCATTGACCTAAGTTCACTATTAACATATGTTTTAACTTGACCAAGCCAACATTTGAGCCTAACCTAGCCCAATTGGCCCACTTGACCCAACCCTTGGTTTGACCCAATTTGACCAATTGGTCAACTTGACCTAAGTTGACCCATTTTGACCTAAATGGGTCAACATGAGCCAAACCCTATCAAATGAATTCCAAATCCAATGAAACTTGGCCAAACCTAGTTTCTCCACATACCTACCATATCCAAAGTGAAAAAACAACAAAATAACCATTTGACCCCTAGGCAATAGGATAAATTTTGGCCAAGCCCATGGGTATTTTAGTCATACCCACTTCACAATCACTTGAGGGTTTCCTAAAAGCTCAAGGGGACTTAGTGATGAGTGATGCACCCAACCTAATGGGTTTGGGTCAGCCTATTTGATCCCTAGACCAAACCTGGCCACCTAGCCTAAAATTGAATTTTCAAAGTCCCTCGTAAACCCAATTTGATGCACATGGGAGGTTGGCAATGCACTCAAGGCCTCAAACCGACCATGTACAAAAATCTAACAACCTAAATAACCCCTCCCATATGGTCGATCAAAATGGAAACTCATGGTTTGGTCATCTAATTTCCATAGGGGGAGATATACTCCCCCTAAATCAATGAAATTTTAACTTACCCTCTATCAATTGAAGCTTAGGAACCCAGAGCAATCATCAAAGGGCACTCCCAAGTTTCTTAGAGAGGATTTGAATTCCCTATTTCTTGGTTTTGCATAACGCAAAAATAAGGGAGCTCAATCCATTAGTGAATTTCTTCCACACTTGATTTCTTCCCAATTGCTCTTGCACACTTCATCTAGGAGCTAAGTCATCTATTGGAGTTCCCATAGTAAGGAAAGATCAAATTCAATCAAAGCTGAAGCCCAAGCAAGGAGGAGTTGGTCTGTCCATTGACCCACTCAATCCCAAGGCCTAAGAATTTCAATAGGGCTTTGTCTCCACCAGACGAAGCTACCTCATCGATCTCGAGCACCGGTGATCACCTCCGGAGAGGTATG
The DNA here is from genome assembly GCA_021442155.1 of Cymbidium sinense. Lineage (NCBI taxonomy): Eukaryota > Viridiplantae > Streptophyta > Magnoliopsida > Asparagales > Orchidaceae > Cymbidium > Cymbidium sinense. Next base: position 180,603,977 of record CM038217.1, on the reverse strand, counting down.
AAATTTTCTGATCACTAAACTCAATGTGGTGTGGAGCTTTATGAAAGAAATTTTCACCTCATTGAATTTTGACCGTTGGATTTTTTGCTCTATTTTCTAAATGGTGTGGGTTAAATTTTGTGTGATTTCATGCTATATTAAGCTTGGATCTTCCCCTTGATCATGGACGGTCTCAATTGATCAAGGGGAAAAGCTTGGCTCATCTCAGCCATTCCATCTGTTCATTTTAGATGGACGATTGAGATTATTTAACACATTTAGAAATCTATTTATCTACTTTATAAATTACAGGGAAAACCTAAGCTATTCGATCTTTGATCAGATAGTAGTGAATATAAGCGTGTGCGCCACCGCCGCCTTTGTGAGGTGATAACTTAAGTTGTCCCCTCATGGTGTGACGTGTGTAAAGCATGTTGATCCCCATCGCCACATGTCATGCCGTGAGCTAAGGATTAACCAGGGATTAGTTAATTGTATTAATTAATTCCTAATTAATCCATGGAACTTCAAAAATGTATAAATCTTCATAGAAAATCAAAAAATTGTGAAATAAAAACCTATGGATAGATAATAAAACCTAGAACATTTTAAAATTAATTTTGATGAGTTTCAAATTATGGTTTTCTTTGAATTTTTATTTTATCAGAAATTGTATTTTTCTAATTACTCTTTAATTATACCTTTGATTAACCCCAAATTTCTTGGGTAAGTTTTATGGGATGACTTCTACCAACCCTAATTTTCTTGAGATTTATTGATGGATGGATTAGAGTAATTGTATATGATTTCTTTAATTACCCTTCTCATATAATTAAGCTTAATTAGGGTATGATTAGTGGTTTTATCCTCTGATTAGGGTTGATTAAGGTCAGATCTAGTAAGTAGAAGGTTCATGGAATAATTTTGGGGCATTTCCCTAAGCTATTCCCTAAACCCCTCTTTTCTCCTTAATATCCTCTTAATTAAGAGTTAATTCATTAATTATCCCCTTCATCAACTTTCTAAAAAAAATCTAAAATGTTCTAGAACTTAATTAATCTACCTTGGGTAGATGCTTAGGTGTTTGATAGCCTAAGTTTAATTAAGAAAATTAAAACCCAATTCACATGTGTGAAAGGGTGTTTTGAAAATACTTAAGCTAAGCCCCTTTGCTTAATTAACTTTTAATTATGAGCCAAATTGCATTAGGCCTTTCCATTATTAGGTGCATTGCAAATTTAAATTCCTTGTGGGTTTTATGTCATCTCATTGGCTCATAATTACTTAGTTAATTCTTCTAAGGTGGTGTAGGTAAGGGTTAATTAAGCTACTTAATTCATACCTTAACCTAATCAACACATAAAAATGGATCTAATTGTCTAAAAATTAAACAAAAATACAAAACACATGTGGGAATGGGTTAGGAACAGCAAACTCATCTCACCTTTTTAAAATTAAATCAAACTTCAAACTAAACAAAATTACTTTGAAATTCACTTTGATTTATTATAAATTTTCTTATTCTATAAGAATGTCTTTAGGATTTAAGTGAAGTGAGTTTATTTACATGCTTTCATTGCTTTAGATCTTTTCCAACATGCTAAGTTGTGTGCCATGTGATTTCATGCATTCATAATTTCATATTTTAAATTTTAAAATGAAATTGTTTATTTTATGTCAAATGTGCATGTGTTGGCTAAAGTAAAATATGAGTGGTTATTATCACTACTAAATCCAAATTAGTTTCAAAAATACATAAATCAAATACCAAATCTAAAAGTGTGCTACTTATACTTTAATTCTAAGTTTGCATGCGAAATATTATAGAGGTATGCTTAGTATAGGTTTCCTTTCTCTCCTATATTGGTATAGTTTTGAATAGGAATTTGGTGAGATATAAGGTTCATTTGAAAAGGACCTAATGCTCACCTAATTTCATATCCTTTTCATCCCTATGCAAACATCTAAGAAGGGTTACCTACACTTACATACATAAATTGCATAAATAAAATGAATCCACTAAACAACTTTTGCATATTTCTTTTCTATTTCATTTCTTCTATATACATGTTTGTAGTTGCTAACACTTTATTTAAGAAAAGAGATGAACATATTATTACTTATAAAAATGGATCTAGTAAAAAATAGATTGATTATTTTTTGATAAGAAAAATAGATCGTTTAGATTGTAAAGATTGTAAGGTCATTCCAAGTGAAAATCTAGGTACCCAACAAAGATTGTTAGTTTTAGATTTTAAGATGAAAGGTTGTAAGAGAAAAAATAAACCAAATTATTATCCTAGAATTAGATGGGGACACTTAAAGAACAAAAATAAAAATATTTTTAAGAGCAAGCTACAAGAGATTAGAATTTAGGATGTTCATGAGAAAGCTAACATTATGTGGGAAAAAATAGCAAGTAAAATTAAGCAAGTTGCTAAATATGTGCTTGGAGAATAAAAAAAGGCTTCTTTTAATAAGAATAGTTGGTGGTGGAGTCAGACTGTGCAAGAAAAGATAAAAAATAAGAAGTATTGTTATAAAATGTGGTTTAGATGTAAAACTCGAGAATTGGGAAAGATATAAAGTGGCACAGAGATTCTAAGAAAGCAATATATGATACAAAAAATTTAGCTTTTAGTGATTTATACAATAGATTAGATACCAAAGAAGGTGAAAGATATATGTATAAGTTAGCCAACCAAAGAGATAGGAGAAGTAAAGACATAGTTCAAGTGAGGTGTATTAAGGATGAAAATAATAAAATGCTTTTTTTAGAAAAGGATATTGAAAATAGCTGGATGAGGTATTTTGATAAACTTTCCAATGAAGGATCTGAAAGAACAATTGATTTTAGCAACCTTAATACCTTAAACAAAAATAAAGAATTTCATTTTTATTATCGTATTAGTAAATTTGAAGTTAGTGAAGCTTTAAAGAAAATGAAATGTGGAAAAGCAGTAGGACCGGATAATATTCCAATAGAAGTGTGGAAATGTTTAGGAGATCAAGAAATTTCTTGGCTTACAAATATATTTTAATGTCATTTTAAAGACTAAAAAGATGCCAGATGAGTGGAGAAAGAGTTTGTTGGTTCTTATATTTAAGAATAAAGGTGATGCACAAGAGTGTGCAAATTATAGAGGAATTAAGTTAATGTGTCATACATTAAAATTATGGGAGAGAGTAATTGGGCATAGGTTACGATGTGATACAAAAGTTTCTCACAATCAGTTTGGTTTCATCCTAGGCAGATCTACTATGGATGCAATACATTTGTTAAGGGGTTTGATGGAGATGCATAGTGAAAGTAAGGAGGATCTATATATGATATTTATTGATTTAGAGAAATCTTATGATAAAGTTTCAAGAGATGTTCTTTGGAGAGTTCTAGAACAAAAAGGAGTTAATATTGGTTATATTCAAGTCATTAAGGATATGTATACTAGAGTTTACTTGTGTCCAAACACAAGGAGGATTGACAAAATATTTTCCTATTTCGGTTGGATTACATCAAGGATCAGCTTTAAGCTCGATCTTTTTACTTTAGTTATGGATGTTTCATTTACAAGAAGATGTACCTTGGTGTATGCTTTTTGTTGATGACATTCTTCTTGTTGATAAGACTAGAGAGGGAGTCCAACAGAAACTTAAATTATGGAGGTCAACTCTAGAGTCTAAAGGTTTTCATTTAAGTAGATCTAAAACTGAATATATGGAGTGTAATTTTAGTTGTAGAAGTTCTAGTGGTAGTGTTGTGACATTAGGTGAACAAGTCATTAATAAGAGTGAGTGTTTCAAAGATTTAGGCTCTATTGTTCAAAATGATGGTGAAATAGATGGAGATGTTATTAGTAGAATTCAAGTTGGATGGTTGAAATGGAGGAATTCATCTGGCCTATTATGTGATAGAAAAGTTCCACTTAAACTTAAGAGAAAATTTTATAAGATGGTGGTAAGACCTACAATGACTTATGGTGCAGAATGTTGGCCAATAAAAGAGAAACATAAGACTAAGTTAAGGGTTATAGAGATGAGGATGCTTAGGTGGATGATTGGCTTTACTCTTAGAGATAGAATGCAAAATGAGTATATTTGGGAAAAAAGTTGGAGTAGCTCCTGGTAGATAAGATTAGGAGAGCTTAGATGGTTTGGCCACATAAAAGAGTCTGACCGATTAGGAGAGTAGATGCATTAGATTTGCCTTATGTTAAGAAAGGTAGAGGTAGACCTAAAAGACTTGGTTAATATATATAAAAATGATCTTAGTATACTTGATTTAAATGAGAATTTGACATATAATAGGACACAATGGAGATGAAGGATTCATGTAGCCGACCCCACCTAGTGGGATTAAGGCTTGTTGTTGTTGTTGTTGTATATACATGTTTGTACTTAAAAAAAGTGGTATATTAGTCTGGACAACCCTGAGATTTTGAGGCTTTAAGTAGCCCTAAGTAGGTCTTGTAGCTTACACCTCTAGTTAACAATGGCGTTGTACTCACTTATTCCTTTCTTACGTTCATGTATGTATGTGAAAATTTAGATAAGGAAAACCTTTTCTACTTAAGAAAAAAAATCATGCATATTCAACTTCTAAATTTTCCTAAATGGATTACTTAGCATGCATCATAAAGTGTGTTAAATACTCTCATTTGCATGTATACATATGCTTAGGGTCCATCCATATGCATGTTATATATGTTGGGGAAAGAAATGAAATAATGTGTGTTATGTGAATTTTGATTCATTTTATTTAATTTTAAAATGGCTTTCTTTTTGCATAGGTTTGATTAGAGTTTATCTAAACATAGGATTAATTAAAAGGTTTAATCAAAACATTCACCTAAATGAAACTAAAATATGAACCTACTTTAGAAAATTACTTAAGGTTAGGGAAAGAAAGAGAAGTTCTCTGCTATTTCCATCTCTTCCTAACTTAGTAATTAATTATAGGTTTAACTTAAACCAAATTAAAACATGAAATAAAACCAATTCAAAACACTTAAACAACTTAAATGAAACTCTCCTATAAGTTTAACATGTTCTTCACACATAGAAAATTTAAACCTAAATCCATAAATACATACCACAACCTTCAGAGCACGAGACATTAAGTCACCACTTCTAGCCTTAGGTTAGGGAAGCATAGTTTGATGTTTGTTTTCATTTGTGATATATGTTTTAGATTGGATGTTAGGGTGTATGCTCGTAGAAGGAATGGTAGGATGTACTTTGTCTAACTATTCTTTTATGCAGGGGATTATTCTTAAGGGGTGCTATTATAAATATAAATATAAATGCTTTTGCTTGTAGGTGCTTTATACCCCTAAGAATAATCCATAGGCCAGGTGGACTTAGTCAACTATGTGTGTTGATAAGTCCAATATACATGATTGGGATTTGTGTGGTGTGATTTAGCTAATCTTTATTTTGCAGATGTTAGTTAGATTTCCACTTTTACTTTACATGTAAAAATTTTTATAATTAGGATTTTGGAATTATTATTATGGGTATTAGGATGAACATTGGTCATAAGATCCCATCTTATGCACCATGTGAAGCCTTGGAGCATCTACCATCCAACCATCCAAAGGAATGATCCAAAAGAAGAAAGTAAGAAAGAAGAAAGAAGAAAAAAGAAATAAAGCTTAAAGACCCCCATAACAATGAATTCCTTTGCTTAAATTGTAATTTAATTCATTTGTAATCTAGGTTGTATAATCATAGAGCTCGACTACCCAATTTGATATTTTTGGGTTTGTGTGGTGGTGCCCGACCACAAATGGCCATTTATTCTTTTTAGGATTAGCATTATAAATTGATTGATGATTTGTTTAGCTTTTACATTAAGTGGCATAATTTTTCTAGTTTCTGCCTTGCTTGATGTATGACCTGGATGTGAATTAGGCTCTTTAGGGAAAAATAAATCTTTTACCCAACTAAATAATTCAAATTAAAATTAAACAACTCATAACCTCACTTAAAGCTTAGGTTTAAAATGAAGATAAAAGAATTAGCAACCCCATAGCTAGATAAGTATTTATTTATAATATCATGCACAAATGCATCTTATTTCACTCTTGATTGGAGGGCTTCCACCTTTGCCAGAGAACTCGGCTTGACCTTTGAGGGCTATGGTGGAAACTCACCTCCTCCCTTCTCATTGATTTTGGCCAATAACCTTCTTTCTCATGCATTGGTCATAAAAATCCTATTAGCCTGAGTCAAAAATGATTGTCCAAAAATGAAAATAAAATGAAATTTAAATTGCATTAGATTTAGGTCATTTGGAGCATGTCCCTTTACATGATCTAGTCTTTTTAGGGAGTGATTTTAAGGACTTAGTCTCTTTATAAATAAAAATAGCCTAGCTATCTTGCATATGCATAAAGACTTGCCTACATGTATTTTAAATCATAGGAGGAGTTAGTTGGCGGCCACCCCCCAGGAGTTTGTAAGTCCAAGCTATCTCATAATTTGTCCTCTCTTATAGAGGTAAACCAATTACCCATTTTTGCCTTAGATTTAGGTTGTGCATCTGGCCCTCGCCAAAGCTCTCTAGATTTATGTTATGAGGTTGCTTCTTCCCTTTATAGGCCATAAGCATAATTCCTCACCTCCTAGGCATTTCTTTAATCTTGTGTTAAGGAATCTTAAGTCCTAAAATTATAATGAAAAATTCAACTTAAACAAACTAAATCAATTTCAAAAATGTAAAGCCCAATTACAGGATAGGCTGAGATTCTCACTAGGTTTCCTAGCATCATGGGCATCTCCTACTTATCTTCCATTTTGGCTTCATTAATAACTCCCTCTTTTGATCAATACTATTTTATCTTCAGAAACATAAATTAATCAATTGATAGTCCTTTCCTGTTGAAATCTTCAAAGGCAATGATCATTTACCTTAATCGAGAGTATTCTTAAGGGATCCCGTCCCTTAGGATGCTATTAACTATGGGGGCTTGCCTCTGTAGGACACTTAATGAACATGGTTTAAAATAAACTTTGCTTTACTTTTCCATGTAAAGTAGGGAAAGAATCTCTGGTACATATGTAGACCCATCATCCTTAGAACTCTGTATTGAGGTGATTGGTTCCATTAAATGGTAGTGACTTCTGTCTTTTGAGATAGTACACTATTCTTTATTGATGTACCCAATCACTAGAATATGTACATCTATGGATCTGCGTGGCATATTATCAAGATGAATTTTTATAGTGTCTTTCCTTTTCTTTCTCCCCATAGATTTGAAGGAAACTCCCTATAGAAAATTTTCTCCACAGAGTTTGAAAAGCAGTGTTTCTTTCATCTTCAGGAGACATCTTGATTTGGTTGTAGCCAGATGACCCATCCATGAAAGAAAAAACTACATGAGATGAGGTAATGTCCACCATTAACTCTAGTATAGGAAGATGAACTCATCCTTAGGACACATCTTATTTAATTCCCTGAAATCAACACAAATGCAAATTTGGCCATTCTTCTTCTTAATTGGTATGACACTAGCTAACCAGGTAGGGTAGTTTTCTTCCCTAATTAAGCCAAGATCGATCAATTTCTTGACTTCATAAATGACCTGTTCTTCGATTTCTAATCGCATGCGTCTAGGAGCTTGCTTGATAGAGATAGGATTAAGATCTATTGCTATCTTGTGGACTGCTATGTCAGGAGATAATCCAGGCATCTCTACATAACTACATGCGAAGCAGTCTTTAAACTCAGTCAATAACTTAACTAAGTCATTGGTTTCTTCTTCATTCAGTAATGAACTGATGTATGTCGGGTGTGGACTTTCTTCTATCCCGAAGTTGATTTCCTTAAGCTTGTCTATTATTGAATGAATCTCCTCTTCAAATTCTGAAGGTACATATTTGATTTGGAGATCATCTGGATCATCTGAGATTTCTAAATGCACATTCTCATAAGAGTTGGTGTTGTGTGAAAAGAATCTATCATACTCTAAATGATTGGTAACAACTAAGTAGTAATCATCATCATCGACTGGACCAACTATACAGAATTCTAGCCCTGCTATTGATTGTCATTCCTTGCTTGTATTATTCCATAGCTTTTCAAAATACTATGATCTATGCCTAGACCATTTTTGAGGAACCAAATCTTTCTGTATAAGATTATGAACATAAGGCGAGTAAAAGTCAAGTGGTAATTCTATTAATTCTTAAATGAATCTTCCTCAAGTTCTACATCAACTTCAGGACTTCAAGATGATGATCCCAAAAAGAATCTATTTGGCTTCATATCTTTAGAAGACTTAGAGGCTTTATTAACTACTAAACCTTCAACTTTTTGAGATGAAAGTGAGGTTAGAGCTAAAGTTCCTAGCTGCTTCCTAATAGTCTCACATAAACCTAATTTGAATACTTTGCTTTATTTGGAGGCTTGGTCTTTATCACCATCTAGATCGAAAGTCACCTCCAATGGAACCCGAGTGGTTGGCTGGTATGCTAATCACATTAGACTCATCCTCTGAGCTGGATTCTAAGTCTATGTGAATAGTAGAGGTACTCCTATGAACTGGAACATAACCCTTTTTGGCTGATGGCCAATCAAGGGATCTTCCACCTCTAGAACTGCCTTTATTTTTACCTTTATTTCTGCCTCTGCCTCTGCCTAGTGGAGGTTGAGTCATCTTACCCACATGTCCATATGATGGAATGAAATGTGGGTGGAATGTGATATGCGGATCTATTTTTCTCTTCATTTCCCCTTTCTTGTTCACTTAGATTTTCATTTTTCTTTTCTTTTTCTTTTGCTTTTTATTTTTCATCTTTTTCTTTTGCATTTACATTTAAATTTTGTCCAAGTCCATGAGAAAGGGTGTTTTGGGGAAAATAGTAGGTCGCATCCTCATAAATCTCAACCTCTCTGACTGAAAATGGCTTTTCATCCCCATTGGCATGGTATTCAATCCCATCCTTTCTGAATTTAATGCACTGATGGAGGGAGGATGAAATCATCTTATTTCAATATATCCAAGGCCTACCGAGCAAAGCTATGAATGAAGTATTTGAATCAATTTTGTAAAACTTATCTTTAGTCTACAAGACACCTATCTCCAAGGGTAACATTATGGAACCTAATGCCCTCTCACCTTGTTCATTGAATTCTCTCAACATCATCCGATCTCCTCAGAGTGTGGAGATGTTGATCCTCAAATAAACAAGAGTCTTTAGACACATAATGTTCACTAATGCACCTTGATCGACGAGAACTCTAGTAAGTTTGAATCTTCCCATGTCAACTGTGATGTAGAGGGGACGATTATGCTCCAAATCCTCTAGAAGAAGGTCTTCATCTATGAAAGTGATCCCTGGGCTTCTTTTGCATAATGCACCACTTCACCAATAGCAATCAGCTGACCTAAGCACATTTTAGGATCAAGGAGAGCCTTGATTAATGATTCCCTCATCTCTTTGGATAAGATGAGGGCATCGTATATGCTTAGCATATATAGAAACTTCCTTAGATGAGAGTGGACATTGTAGTCCACATTACACTGATCCTCCACAAGCATATCCAAGGGTGGAGCATTGTATGGAGGGGCTTCTCCATCCTCTGTACTAATGACTTATTTCCCTCTATCTTGAGGTGCTACCCTAGGAGGTAGAACCTTGCCACTACGGAGATTGACTTCGGTGATCTCTTGTGAGAGAGTAATGGAAGGTTCTACCTGCACGTCAGGCTCACCTATATCTTCTCCTATGGGACCCTCAGAATTGAATGATTTTAAGTCTATCTCAAGAGGTGAACCTATAGTATTTAGAGTAGGAAAGTCTGACTCTGAATCAGAAAGAGGGAGATTAGAATTGTTATAGTTATTTTGACTTGAAGAGTTATCATTAGGAATAGAAGAAGATAACCCATCAGAAGTGACAAAGATGTAATTCAAGTTAGCTTTATTCTTCAATTTCTTAAATTTGATAGAGGTACAAAGTAGAAATCAAGTAAAGTAAGACGGGTAAGAGATTTCATGCCCTTATCCACAGATACAAGAGTTCCACTAGTAGAAGAAGAAGGGCTAGTTGAACTAGGAGAAGTCTCTGATGTGGTAGCTATAATGGTAGACTGAAGGTTGGACTTAGTTGGTGGTTGGCTACTGGACTATCTTGTAGCACGGTACTACTACCTCTTGAGCTCCCCATCCAGTTGGTATTAGCAACTTGCAAACTTTATTTGATGTTGGAGGTTTGAGCTGACTTAGGAACCTAAAAGAAAAGTTTCTTGATCTTCTAAATAATATTTTTAGAGGTTTTAGATAAGGAGATATCTTAACCTTTGGTTTTGGAGAGATCGCAAGTATCCCCAAGGATTACCCTAGTGGAACTGGATGATTATTTCACAAGGTATTCCTTTGGGATAACTATAGCACCAGTCTTGAAGCTATGTTCAAGCCAGTCCTTAAAGGAGAAGCTATCTTATAAAATATGGCCTAGCATACGGTGGTAGGGGCAAAAGTTATGATCATGGCTTTTGCCTACTCCCTCTGGTCTCATAGGTTTGGGTAGCTGAAAATCAGGCTTCTTTAAGGGGTTCTTAAAGATTTTCCTGATTATCTCCCTCTTAAATGAATAAGGCTTATTAAGCTTATCTAAAAGAGTAGGTGGACCATAGCTACTTGGTGGTGAATATGTGTGTCGCTACTGCTGATGATATGGCTGAGGAGGCAGTGGTGTAGGCCATGAAGGGTGGTTGCCGGTAGGGCTACCTCGATGATGGTAGAGGAGGTCAAAGCAAAGGCTGCTAAGGTCGTGGTCTCTCAGACTGATCTCTTGCTAGTTTCTTCCCCTTATCTACTGCTGTCACTATTCTCGACTTCTTCTCATAGACCTTCTATGACTTTTTCTTAATCAATTGATCTTGAAAAGGCAACTTTTTGGCCTCTCCTTGTAGACTACCTGCCTTATTGATTAGCTTCTCAAAAGTTTTGATAGTGAAGCCCTTAAGCATGAAGGTGACCGGGCTATGGATATTCTTTAGAAGAATCTCAATGGCATGCTGTTCAGACAGTTGCAGCTTGCATTTCATACTCAGGCTACGCCATCTGAGAATGTAGTCAACAAGGGACTCACATAGGTGTTGTTGTGCTACAACGAGATCGCCCACAGTAACCCTTTATTGAGCTCCAGTAAACCTCTTGATAAAGAGTTGCTCCAACTCAGTAAATATCTTCATTGAACCATTGGAAAGTTTTGTATACTAGTCAAAAGCTATCCATGTTAGGCTACTAATAAAGATGTGAAAAAGCAAAGTGTCATTGCCACCGGCGTTGCAACAACTAGCTCTAAAATGGGTGATATGGTGCCTCTAGTTTCCGATGCCATCAAAACTCTTGAAAGAAGGTGGCACAAAACCCTTGGGATATTAGAATGCATCAAATTCTTCTGGGTAGGGCATCCCCTTTGGAATAGATGATCCTCCCCGGGCTTGAGCTAACGCTTCCTTCACCTGCTACTCAACCATGGACTTTATATCTTTTTCTTGTATGGAGGAACTTTCACTATCTTCCTATACATGTTAGTGCTACCTTGCTCTATAGGAGGTAAATTCTTGGTTGGGTCCAAGGCATGCACTAACTATGGTATGGTCTCAGATGTGGTAGGATGAACTACTGGTGCTTATTTTTGAAGTACTGAGACTGCTGCTAACAAATCCTTAAGCTGCCTTGCCATCCTATTTATCTTTTCATCTTTCTACTTTATTTATGCTAGGAGGTGTTGGTGCGAGTGGGTTGTATCTTTCTGCTCAGCGTCATCACCTTCCATAGCCTGCTGCTCTCTAAGGAGGGATCCTCTGGTATCTACCATGCAAATCCTATAGAGTCTCCCAACAAATCATCTTCATTGGGATCAAAGCTAATCTTCTCCTCATCAGACCAATCGTATCCCAAAATTTCTTTCATGTTCATAAGATAATGTGCCACTATGTCCTCTAGAGAATGATCAATCTGAACAGGCACGAATGATTTTGGCTAACCAATGTGATCACTGTCATGTACTTAGAGGCACTGGACCTCCCCTCCTATTGGAGAACCAATCCTTTGAGGACTGTACTCACTAGAAGAGACACTCCTGACTGTCACTAACTCTAAAAAGGGTGACACTCCTAGGAGGTTCTATGATCATGGGTGCAAATAGGATGTCATCTGCTCCCTTTACAATAGCTGCAACCATCTCTATGTCCTACTAAACTGGTGGTGTTGGTGTAAGGATGACCACTATGCTTCGAGGTTGCCATTCCTTCCATACCAAAACTAGGATAAAAGGTTGAGTGGGAGAGCTCGGCCTCACTAGAGTAGGTGGTGTAGATGGAATGGGATCCTTTGGTCATAGCTGGATCACATAAGGGGTATGGTTCTCCTTGGATGTTCATGGCCTTGAAGGAGATCTTGCATGACATATGTGATGGTGGCGGGGTTAGAGCAGTGTGGTTGAGACACTACCGACTCTCTCAGAATTGGGACCCTTCTTGTATGATGGGTCATCCTTGTAAGTAGAATATTATCTGTGCGATCGATGCGGGTAGCACACCAATTAGAAAAATAAATGAGTGTAGAGGCTGTTGACTACAGACCAAACCTCCACCTCTCTCGGCTAGTGATCTGAACTATAGTGCGAACCTCCCTGGTCCTCTCTTTCCATAGAAGTTTCCCCATGCAGCGGGGGATAACATATCTCAAGTCAAATTGAGCTCCGGACTCAAAATATTAAGTAATCGCTAGCATAATTGAATGGAGGCGGCATCGACCTCCTCAGCTATGGGTTGAATGCACGGTGGAGGTGAAGTAGGGATCCTCCTAGCATACTCTCTGTTAGACCTAGATAGAGGATGAAATGGGTTCGCTATAACTAGCGAGGAAATCAGAGTGGGCAACTCCTCCATAATTGACCATGTAGCGGCCTTCATCTCCCTAGCGATGCGTGTATAGTACCACTTAATCAAGTAGTTTTTGTTCCTCCCCTGAGTCCTGGTAGGGTGAGTGGAGTAAGAGCTAGAACCAACCTCAAAAGCTGAGGAGACAATCTCTGGGATCAGAGGAGCCATACCCTTCAAGGGTGCTAACGAGTAGCTACTAGCTCTCACTAGGGCAACATGGGAAATGACCGACCACACTAGCATTGTCAAAGAGGCTGGCACTAACACTGGCACAACTGTAGAAACTATCACTGCCTTCCTCTTTAGTGAAGGGATATCAGTGTCTGATGGAAAATCAATCTGAATGAATGGCTTCTGCTTGGCCACTGCAGTCATGCTAACAGTTGTGAGGGGAGTGCCCTCGTAATCCTTACCCCCTCGAAACCTCTACTAAAATGGATGAGATGAGTGTAATAAGCTCGGGGAAGATTGGCCTAATCTAAGGCCAAGTCCATGCCATAGGAGAAAGTAAACACATACTTTGATCTTTGCCATTATAGTCAAAAAACTAAAACTAAGAGGCCGATGTTGAGAATCTGCAATGTTGGAAATAAACTTGGATCAGATTTATATTTTATTGACTTCTAAATTTGAATTTAAAAGTTTAACCCACATCCAACATCTTGGAAGTGTTAAGTTGGGTTCAAATGGATTTAGAGAAGAATTATAGATTTGATTGGAAAGAGAAATTTTTAGATATGAATCTAATTTCAACAAATTTTGATATGTTGAAAATGGGTTCAAATATTTTTAGAAAGATGCTTCCATAGGTTCATGCTTGAAATTAGATTTTGATTTGAGGACCCTTTCCTTTAACAAATTTGAGTATGTTAAAGCAAAGATTCAATAGGTTTTGTTTTTGATTTGATATTTTGGAATTCACTCACTTAGTAAATTTGGGTATGCTAAGTGAGGTTTTCAAAAATAATTATTTTTTATGTCTGCTTTGTGAATCTTTGGTGATTTTAAAAATTAGAATTCCCACTTAGCAAATTTGGGTATGCTAAATGAAGAACCCAAGTGTGTTTTGTTTTTTTGGAAAATTTTTGAAAATAGGATTCTTAGCAAATTTGAGTATGCTAAGAAAATCCTAAAGTGTTTCATTTGTTTTAGATATTTTCAATTTGAAAAATAGGATCCTTAGCAAATTTGGGTATGCTAAGAAAATCCTAATGTGTTTCTCTTTGAAAATTTTGATTTTCAAAAAGTAAGATCCTTAGAAAATTTGAGTATGCTAAAGAAATCCTAATGTGTTTCTTTTGGTTTTGATTTGTTTTTAAAAAATAGGATCCTTAGCAAATTTAAGAATGCTAAGGGAATCCTATTGTGTTTCTTTTTGGGTTTGATTTGTTTTTGAAAAATAGGATCCTTAGCAAATTTAAGTATGCTAAGGGAATCTTATTGTGTTTCTTTTTGGTTTTGATTTATTTTTTGATTGAAAGTGGAGACTTCACTTTAGCAAATATGGTATGCTAAAAATGAAGTTCCAAATATGTTTTGAAAAAGTTTTGTGAAATGGAAATTTCACTTAGCAAATTTGAGTATGCTAAATGAAATTCCAAAGGTGTTTCAAATTTTGTTTTTTTTAGAAAAGGGAGACTTCAATTTATCAAATGGGATGTGCTAGAATGAAGTTCCTATTTTGAATTTTATTATTTTTGATTGACTTTGAAAAGAGAGATTTCCAATTAACAAATTTGGGTAATATGGTGAAATATTCTGCTTCATCTATCCTTTCTGGGAGATGATAAATGAAAATAGAAATATATGCCTTTAGTTGGGTCACTACGTAGATCTGTAAATGTTCTTATTGAGGGTGATCGGGTATGACATTGAGGGGAGGTGTACCATCTCAAAAGATAGAAGTAACCACCATATAATGGACCTAATCACCTCAACAAGGACTCTTAAAGATAATGGATTTGCATATGTATCAAAGATTCTTCCTCTACTTTACATGAAAAAGTAAAGTAAGGTTTATTTTAAACTGGTTCATTAAGTTCCCTATAGGGGCTAGCCCCCATAGTTAATTACATCCTAAGGAATGAGATCCCTTAGGAATATTCTCATTTAATTAAATGATCATTGTCTCCAAAGATTTTAATAGGTAGGACTATCAATTAATTAGTTTATTTTAGAAGATTAAATGGGATTGATCAATGAGAGAGAGTTATTATGAAGCCAAAGGAAGATAAGTAGGAGATGCCCACGATGCTAATAAACCTAGCGAACATCTCAAACTATCCTATGGTTGGGCTTTACTTTTTTGAAATTGATTGAATTTGTTTGAGGCAAATTTTTCATTAGAAATTTAGGGCTTATGATTCCACAACACAAGATTATGGAAATGCATAAAAGGTGAGGATTTATGCTTATGGCCCACAAAGGGGAGAAGCAATCATTGAACCTAAATCTAGGGAGCTTGGGTGAGGGCCGAAAGCATAACCTAAATCTAAGGAAAAAATGGGCATTTGTTTTGCCTCTATAAGAGAGGACAAACCACCGCCTAGGGGTGGCTGCCAACTAACTTCTCCTAAGATTTTAAATTCATGTGCAAGTTGTTGGTAGAAAAATTTCAATATGGTCACCTTCAAATCTGTGGTAAAAGATGCAAGAATATAAAAATTCATCTTTTTAGGATACCATGTTGATCTGTAGATGTGCTTATTCAGGTGATCGGGTACGTCATCAAGGAATAGTGTAATATCTTGAAAGACAGAAGTCAATACCCTTTAATGGACCTAATCACCTTAATAAGGATTCCTAAAGATGATGGGTCTACATATGTACCGAGATTCTTCCCTACTTTATATGGAAAAGTAAAGTAGGGTTTATTTTAAACTAGGATTTATTAAGTTCCCTAGAGAGGCAAGCCCCCATAATTAATTACATCCTAAGGGATGGGATCCCTTAGGAAAATTATTGATTAAGGTAAATGATCATTGTCTTCAAAGATTTCAATAGATTTTAATAGAAAAATAATATCAATAAATTGGTTTATTTTAAAGATCAAATGGGATTGATCAAAGAGAGTGAGTTATTATCAAAGCCAAAAGAAAGATAAGTAGGAGATGCCCACAATGTTGGGAAACCTAGCAAGCATCTCAAGATATTTTATGGTTAGGATTTACATTTTTGAAATTGATTTAATTTGCATTTTCATTAGATATTTATTATTCCTTAACACAAGATTAAGGAAATGCCAATTATGCTTATGGTTAAAGGGAGAAGCAACCTCAGAACCTAAATCTAGGGAGCTTTGGCGAGGGCCAAAAGCACAACCTAAATCTAAGGCAAAGATGGGCATTTGGTTTACCTCCATAAGAGAAGATAAACCACATGATTACTTGGACTTATAACTGCCAGGGGGTGGCTGCCAACTAACTCCTCCTATGATTTTAAATACATGTAGGAAAGTCATATGCTTATGCAAGATAGCTAGGCTATTATTTATTTAGAAAGAGACTAAGTTATTAAACTCCCTCTCTAAAAAGACTAGATCATGTAAGGACATGCATCAAATGACTTAATTCTAATGCAATTCATATTTCATTTTTATTTTTATTTTTGGAAAATTATTTTGACTCAGGCTTAAAGGGTTCATTTGCCTAATGCAAGAGGAATAAAGTTATTGGCCAAAATCAGTGTGAAGGGAGGAGGTGTGTTTCCACCATGGCTCTCAAAAGTCAAGCCAAGTTTCTCTAGCAAAGGTGGAAGCCCTCCAATCAAGGGTGAAATTATATGCATTTGTGCATGATATTATAAAATAAATACTCATCCAGCTAAGGGGTTGTTAATTCTTTTATTTTGATTTTAAACCTAAGCTTTAGGTGAGGTTATGAATTCTTTGTTTTTAGTTTTGAGTTATTAGATTTGGTAAATGAATCATTTTATCTCAGAGCCTAATCCACATCTAGGCCATAAATAAAGTAAAGAAGAAACTAAAAAATGATGCCACTTAATGAAAATGCTAAACAAATCATCAATCAATTTATAAATCTAATCGCAAAAAGAATAAGAGGTCATTGTGGTCGAGCACCACCGCACAAACCTGAAAATAACAAATTAGGTAGCCGATCTCTACCCTTATAAAACCTGGATTACAAATGAATTAAATTACAATTAAGAAAGGATATGATTGTTTTGGGGGTCTTCAAGCTTCATTTCATCATTCTTCTTTTCTTCTTTCTTCTTCTTTTCTTCTTTCTTCTTTGGTTCCTTCTTTTGGATGGTTAGAAGGTGGATGCTCCAAAGGCTTCACATGGTGCATAAGATAGGATCTTATGACCAATGCTCATCCTAATCCCCATAATAATCATTCCAAAATCCTAATTGCCTAAATATACATAAAAAAGGAAAAGTAAATCTAACACCTGCAAAACAAAGGTTAGCTAAACTAACCACCAAATCCCAAGCATGTATATAGGACTTATCACCCCCACACAAGGGTGATTAAGTCCACCTGGCCTATTGGATTATGCTTAGGGGTATAAGCACCTACAAGCAAAATCATTTATATTTTTTATTATAGTGCCATTTAAGCACAATTCCCTACAGAAAATAATGGTTTGACTAAGATCGCCCTACCATTCATTCTACGAGCATACATCTTAACATCTAGTCTAAAACATATATCACAAAACAAAACAAGCATCAAACCATGCACCACCCTAACCTAAAGCTAGAAGTCGTGACTTAAGCTAATGTGTGTGCTTTAAAGGTTTTGTGTGGTATGCTTAGCTATGGCTTTAAGTTAAAATTTTCTAAGTGTGAAGCAAGTTCAACTTAGAGGAGGGTTTCATTTAAGTTGTTTAGTTATTTTGGGTTGATTTTATTTCATGTTTTGATTTTTTTTCAAGTGAATCCTACAATTAATTACTAAGTTAACTAGAGGTGTAAGGTACAAAACCTAGTTAGGGGTACTTAAAGCCTCAAACCACAGGATTTTCTAGACTAATATTTCATTTTACTTAAATACAAATATGTGTACAAAAGAAATGAAATGGAAAAGAAGAAATGCAAAAGTTGTATTAGTTGATACATTTTTGTTTATGCAATTTATGTGTGCAAGCATTGGTAACCCTTGTTAAGTATTAGTATAGGAATGAATAGAATATAGAATTAGGCAAGTGTTAGGTTCTTTTCAAATGAACCATACATCTTAATATATCCTATTCAAAACTATATTAAAAGAAAGAGAAGGAAGACCTACACTAAGCACATCTTTATATCTTACTCACATGCAAGCTTATAATTAAAATATAAGTAACACACTTTTAGAATTGATGATTAATTCATATATTTTTGAAAATAATTTGAATTTAATAGTGATAATAGTCACTCATATTTCTACTTTAGCCAACACATACAAATTTGACATAAAGTAGACAATTCCATTTTGAATTAAATTTTGAAAATATGGATGCATGAAACCATATGACATGCACATTTGACATGTTGGGCAAAGAACTAAAGCAATGAAAGTATGTAACCACATTCACTTTAATTAAATCCTAAAGACATTCTTATGAAATAAGAAAGCTTACAGTAAATCGAAGTGTATTTAAGAAGATTTTTGTTTGATTTAGAATTTGATTTAATTTTGAAAATGTGAGATGAGTTTACTATTCCTAACCCATTCCCACATGTGTTTGATATTTTTATTTAATTTTTAGATGATTAGATTCATTTTAGATTTTGATTAGGTTAGGGTATGAATTAAAACAAATTAATTAACCCTTATCAAGACTACCCTAGCATAGTTAATCAAGTAATTATGAGCCAATGAGATGACATAAAAACTCACAAAAAATTTAAACTTGCGGTGCACCTAGGAAGAAACAGGCTTAATGTAATTTGGCTCATGATTAATAGTTAATTAGGCTAGGGGGTTTAACTTAAGTAAGTTTTAAACACCCCTCACACATGTGAGTTGGATTTTGATTTTCTTAATTGAACTTAGGATATTTAACACCTAAGCATCAACCCAAAGTAGATTATTTAAGTTCTGAAAGTTTTTAAAATTTTTAGAAATTAATTAAGAGAGTAATTAATGAATTAACCCTTAATTAAGAGAGGATTAAGGAAATAAAATGAGGTTTATGAAATAGCTTAGGGTAAATACCCCAAAATTATTTCTTAAGCCTCTTATTCACTGAATCTAACCTTAACCAACTCTAATAAGGATTAAAACACTAATCCAAATCTTAATTATCCTTAGTTACATTAAGAGAGTAATTAGGAAACACATTTTCAATTCCCCAAATTAATCCTTAAATAAATCCCAAGAAAATTAGGGGATGTAGAGGTCATCCCCTAAAACATACCCAAGAAGTTTGGGATTAATCAGATCATTAATTAAGAAGTAATTAGTAAAATTAAATTTCTATGAAAACCCAAAATCAGAGAAAAATATAATCAAAATCCATTGAAATTATTTTTAAAATATTTTAGGTTGAATAATTTTTCTATAGAAATTTACCTCATATTTTTTTGAATTTTATTGAGAGAGAGATGAATTTTTGAAGGTTAGGAGTTTAATTAAAATTAATTAAATCCCTAACTAATCCCTTTAGCTTAAAGGGTGACACACGACAGCGGTGGTCAGTGCGCTTTACATGTATCGCTCCATGAGAAAATCACTTAAATGTTGTGTCAAGAAGGTGGCGTGGCGGTAGGACGTGGTTCGATCCCTGCCATTCAATTATGGATAGGACAGTCAAGGATCATCCTGCGGTTTCTAAAGGGATAAATCATTTCTAAAATGTGCGATTAATCTAGGTCGTCCATCCAAAATATGCGAATGGATGACCAAGACTCTGCTAGTTCTTCCTTGAGGATTAATGGAGACTATCCATGATATAGGGGAAGATCCAAGCTTGATTGAGCTCAGATTGGAATGAGATTGTACCCACACCATATAGCACTAAAGACAAGCCTATCCAATGGTGAATTTCACATGGCATAACAATTTCGTTTATAAAGGACCAACACCTCCTAAGCTTAGTGGTCAAAAAATTTCATACCTCGATGGAGGTGATCACCGGTGCTCGAGCTCGATGAGGTATCTTTGTCTAGTGAAGACGAAGCCTTATTGAAAGTTTTAAGAGTTAGGGTTGAGTAGATCTCTCTATGGACCCACACCACTTGCTTCTCTTTACATCTTTGATCCAATTCAACCTCTCCTTGCTTTGGGAACTTGAGGAAATGCTTAGGTGCACTCAATTTGTTCCCCTGAGGGAGTGTGCAAAGGGAATTGGAGTAGTTTTGAGTGAGGAGGAAGTTGAGGATTGATATGAGCTCCCCTATTTTCTAAGGAAGAAAATTGAGAAAGCTAAGATCCAAATCCCTCATAAAAAGCTTAGTAATGCTCTCTGATGGCTCCTAACTCTCTTTAGTTCTCAATCGAATGTGAGGATCATCAATTCAAATTGAATTAGGGGGAGTATATCTCCCACTATGGCAATCGAACGGCCAAACCATGAGTTGCCATTTTGATCCAATTGACCATATGGGAGGGGTTGTTTAGGCTGTTAGATCTTTTCACATGATCAATTTGAGGTCTTGAGTGGATTGGTAACCTCCCATGTGCTTCAAATCAAGTGGGGGGAGGATTTTGAATGAGGCAATTTGATCTATGGGTTAGGTTTGGCTTTGGGTCCATTTGGGCTGACCTAAACCCATTGGGTTGGGTGCACCGCTCTTCATTGAGTCCACTTGAGCTATTAGGAAGGTATCGAGTTGATATGAAGAGGGCTTAACCAAATTATCCATGATTTAGACCAAAATTTGTTCTATGGCATAGGGGTAAAATGGTTATTTTGTTTATTTTTTAATTTGGATATGTTGGGTATGTGGAGAAACTAGGTTTGGCCAAGTTTCATGAGATTTGGAGTTCATTTGATAAGGTTTGGCTCATGTTGACCCATTTAGGTCAAAATGGGTCAACTTAGGTCAAGTTGACCAATTGGTCAAATTGGATCAAACCAAGGGTTGGATCAAGTTCATATAACCATTTGAAATGTTTTGGTGGCTTTGGTTTGATTTAATTTGGTTTAGTTTTGAATTTGACTCATATGACTTCGTTTAGATCAAATGGGTCAAGTTGATCACTTTGACCCATTTGAGCTATTTGAGCTATTTGAGCTAGGTCAAGGGTAGGTTTAGGTTTGGTTAGTCATATGGAGTGGATTTGTATCTTTGTTTCCAATCAATTTTGGTTAAGTTTGAATTTGGCTCAACATGACCCCTTTATGTCAAGTTGGGTTTGTGGTCAATTGGGCTAGGTTAGGTCTAATTAGTCAATTGAGGCTTTGGTCAAGTTCCACAAGTGATTTGGAATGAACTTGGCCCATTGGTTTCAATCAATTTGGCTTAGGTCAAGTTTTGACATATTTTGACTTTCTAGGTTGGGTCAACTTGGGCAAGTGGCTCATTGTTGGGCTCAAATGTTAACTTGATCAAGTTTAAACATAGGTCATGAATGAACTTAAATCAATGGTTTCAATCAATTTGGCCTATGGTGGATTTTAGCTATGTTAGGTTTCATTTTGGCTAAGTGTTGACTTGTCAACCCTTAAGTTTGACTTGGTTTCACCCAATTTGGTTAATTGATCATCCCATGAAGATTGTTGATCATGATAAGAGGCATAGGTGAGTTTGATTCAATCCAATTTGGTTTGGATTAGAATTTGGATCATAAGGGTACTTTAGGTCACTTTGGGTCAAGTGAGCCTAAGTGGGTCAAATGGCTTGGTCAAAACTTGATTTGAGTTTGACTGAACTTGTACATGGACTTATGATTGAAATATAAATCCGTTTCCATGTGGTTTGAAGTGAAATGGGTTTTGATTCATTTGACAATTTCATATTTAAAGGAAGAATATGAATGGATGATTTTTGAATTGGATTTTGATTAAGTGATTGTATTTTGTATTTATGTTTGGATTAATAATTGTAGGGTTGATTGAATCATGAAGGATAATCAAGAGTTTGGCTTGATTTGAAGTTGATTTGGCTAAGTTTAAGATTTTGACTTGAAAGGCTTAGGTTGGATTTTGAGTGGATTTGAGTTTAATTTTTGGAATTGGTTTTTATTTTTAGAATTTATATTTCATTTATATATGTGAATATAAATGAGAATATAAATTTATCATGAGAAAATTTCAAGGATTTGAAGTGATTTGATCAAGATTTAAGCTAAGTCCATTAAAAGGGAATTTTAAAGGACTTAAAAAAAATTTTGAGTTTGAAGCTTGAATTTTTGAATATGGTTTGATTGATTTATATTTATATTTCATTTATGTATTTGAATATAAATGAGAATATAAATGAATTATGAGAAAATCTCATGAGTTTGATATGGTTTGATCATAAATTAGGCTAAGTCCATGAAGCAAGACTTAAAGGACTTATGAAAATTTTAGATTTGGAATTTCATTTGAGGATTTGATTTGTTTGATTTGTATTTATATTTCATTGATATATGTGGATATAAATGAGAATATAAATGAGTTATGAGAATATCTCAAGTATTTGATTTGGTTTTGATCATTATTTTGGCTATGTCTTTAAGAATGATTTGGAGTAGGGATTTCATGTATGGGTTTTAATCATGGATTTCAATCTTGGATTTCAACCATGGATTTTAGTCATGGATTTCAATCATGGAGTTGATTTGAGTTTAGAGAAAATCAAATAAGATTGATTTGGAGTTTGACTTCAAGGAAGGAAGGTGAGGAATGGTTCAAGCTAAGGGTAGGCAAACTTTTCTAACACCCCAAGGCATTCTAATCACTAAATGTGTCTTAAGGATAAGAAACTCTTAAAGTCTAAGAGAAGTCCTATGTCTAAGATGGAAGGGTTGAGAGCTCATTTTAGAAATGAGGTCAATAGAGGGTGCCCAATAGGTGTGGTGTGACTAACAAGGAACACCACACATATTGGTGGTGACCGAAATAATCAACAACACCAAAAGATCACAAGCACTAATAGAAATAATCTATTCTTAACCCAAGGTGTAGAAAGAATCTAAATCTTAGTGCAATATGGCTCTACTTATGTCCAAGACATAAGAGAGATTGGAAAGAAATCCACTAAGGGATAGAGTGTGAACCTTTCACAAGGGAAGCAGGTTCAAGTCATCCATAAGGGGATGAGAGGTTTGATTTGAATTGAGTCTCACTAAGGAGAAATCTCCACTCGTGGAGAGGGTTGAATTTGTTTCAATTTTTGTTAGGTTTAATTTTAAGATGAACCCTGTTGGTTTGTGATGGACTGCATTAAGTAAGAGCCATGGAGGCTTAGACCTAACTCATATTTACCAACCCAATAGGGTAGTATACTAAACACATAGTAGGACTAGCCGACAAAAGGGATGCCTTTCATTTATGCAGTAGCTATACTAGGAAGAAAGCATAGTAAACTTACATCCTCCAAAGTAGAGACCAATTGCTGGGGTAATCTATTGGCAAGACAATAGATAGAGCCCAACCTAGGGTTGACTATTGAGTGAATGCTGCTAGGGGACTTAGATTAACTCAAAGATAGTCAAGAATAATTTTATTTTTTTGATTTGTTTATTTTGATTATGATGGATCCCATCAGTTTGCGATGAATTACAGGTAGGGGCCATGGAAGCCTAAACATAACTCAGATTTACTAATCTAAAGGGAGTAGTCTACCAACCACAAGGTAGGACTATCTAGCCAAAGGGGTGCTTATTCGGTATACAATGGCTAAGTTAGGAAGAAAGTGAGAGGACTCACATCTTCCACAACAAGGAACCACTAGGGTGATTGGTTGCTTTTGACAATAAATCAAACCCGACCTAAAGCTGACTATTGAGTGAATGTTGCTGGGGGACTTAAATCAACTCGAGGATAGTCAAAGATTAATTTCATTTTTAATTTGGTTTGTTTTGATGGAGTCCATTGGTTTATGATGGATCATACTGAGAAGGAGCTCATAACAGGAAAGACTTATCTTAGATTTAGTTAACCAAAGGGGGTAGCTTACCAGTCGATGGGAGAATTATCTAACCAAAGGAGTGTCTTTTGGTTTGTAATGATTAATTGAAGGGAAGAAAACTTGGGGACTAACATCTTCCACTACAAGAAAACTTGGGAGAACTATCCTTGGTAGGCCTTCTCTATGACATAGGGGCCTTCCCAAGTGGGTTGAAACTTGCCTCTTATCTTTCGATGGGCAAAAATTGGTCTCCTTAGGACTAACACAAGTTCTTCTACTCGAAAAGACCTAAGGTGGACTAGCTTATTGTGAGGTTGAATCATTTTGGCTTTTTACAACTCGAGGTTCTGGCATGCCCGTAGGTGACTTTCCTCCAAACCTTCAAGCTCTTCTAATCACAACTTTGTATTCTGCTTTGTAGTGATCTTGCTACCCAATGCTACCCTTAGCGATGAGAGTTGAAATTCTAAAGGAAGAATGGCTTCAGAACCATACACTAAGGAAAATGGGGTAGATTGAGTTGGAGTTCAGTATGTGGTGCGGTAGACCCACAAGGCTTCAACCAATTGCTCATTCTACTATCATTTATTATCATCAAGAGCCTTCTTCAGTATCTGGATGAGAATTTTGTTGAATGCTTTCGCAAAGCCATTGCTCTAGGGTAGTAGATGGTGGAGTATCTCCAATCTATCCACGTCTTTTGGCAAAGTTGTTGATCTTCGTGCTTTTGAATGCAATACCATTATCAGATATAATTCATCGAGACACCCCAAACCTATATATGATATGGTTCTTAAAAACTTGAAGCACATGTTGAGCTATGACCTCTCTATGTGGGATGGCTTCGCCAACTTGGAAAAGTAGTCAGTGGCAACTAAGATCAATTGATGCCCCTTAGAAGAAGGAGGATCGGTCGGACCTACAATGTCAGTACCCCAACACTCAAATGGCCATGGAGCCAAAGTAGGGTGTAGAATATTGGGTGGTTGGTGGAGGACCACACAATGCACCTAACACTGATGGAATCTCCTAACTACATTCATGTAGTTTATAATCATCGAAGGCCAGTAGTATCCTAATCACTTGATCTTCGTCTTCATCTTCAGACCGGATTGATGTGCTCTGCATAGACCTAAATGTACCTCAGTTATAATGCCATGGGCTTTATGTTTGTCTAAATAGTGTAACCACATTTGTTTAAAGGACCGACGGTACAGGGTGTCAATAACAAGAGCATAGAAGAGAGCTCTCTGTTTCACCTAATGGGCTTGTGACTTTTCTTGAGGTAGTTTTCCAGTGTTCAAGTAATCTATGAATGATTACCTCCAATCTAGCTCATTATCCATTTTGGCAACGGCAACCTCTCCCTTCAAGAGAAAGTCTCTCGATGAGTTCAACATCAATAAGAGATAGGACTTGTCTATTTTGGACACTTATTGAAATGGACTCATCTTCCGGACATACCAATTCTTTGGCAAATCTAGCCAAGGAATCTGCTACTACATTCTCTACTCGGGGAATCTTGTTGATGGTGACTTCAAGAATTTGGGCCAACAGCTTCATGGTATACTAAGTAGTTGGGCTTGGGCAGGTAGGACTCGACAATATGGTTGATGACCAACTGAGAATCCTTAAAGATGTTGATTCTCTTGACACTAATAGTGATGGCTAACTCTAAACCAACAATCAAAGCCTCATACTCAACTTCATTATTAGTGCAGGGGTTGGATAGATAGTATGAGAATCTCATCACATCACAGTTTAGTGTTAGAAGAACTATTCCTACCCCTGCCATTCCTAGGAGAATAGATCATGGTGCTTCCCCTTTATGAAAAGAAGTAGCACCATCAAAATATATCTCCCATCGGTGGTTACCGGCCTCCCCTAAGTTCATGATTTGTTCATCAGGGAGATTGTCACTAAGCGAAGAATCAGCAGGAAATGAGTGTGCTTCTAAAAAATTTGCTAGTGCCTGTCCTTTTACCACACGGAGGGATACAAATGTGATATCAAATTGTAAGAAAATCATGGACCAAAGAGCCACACATCTGAATAGCATTGGCTATGTCATGAGATACTGTAGTGGATTTGTTCTAGAGATCATGTTCACCTTATCAGAAAGCATATAGTGTTGTAGCTTTTGGGAATCAAAGATTAAAGCTAGGGAAAGCTTCTCAATAGGTGGATAGTTTGCTTCAACAAGAATAAGATGAAGGTTGAGGTAATAGAGAGCGCTTTCCTTCCCTTCATCATTGGCTTGGGTCACAGAGCATCGAGAGAGTCATGTAGAGGATGAGTGGCCACTTTAGGATAGAGAACCAGGCGGCTTCACTACTTGATGTCTTTGAAAGCATGCTGACACTTCTCATCCCACCTGAACTTGGCATCCTTTTTGAGAAGTGCTAAAAATGACTTGCATCTCCCTGATAGGTTGGAGATAAAGTGTCTTAGATATGCCAGTCATCCTTGAAAGGATCTGAGTTGAGTTGAACTCTTAAGAGGTGGCATTTCTAAGATAGCTTTGATCTTTTCTGGATCTATTTCTATTCCCTAGTGTTGAACAACAAGGAATTTCTAAAGCTACTCGAATGCATACTTAAGGATTCATTTTGAGGTTATATTATCTTAATCGCTTCAAAACTACTCTCAATTCAAAGATATGGTCTTTCTGCTTGACTACTAGATCATCAACGCGATGATGGATGAGTTCATTGAAGATCTGAGTCATAGCCCATTGGTATGTAGCACCAACATTTTTAAGGCCAAAAGGCATGATCCTATAATAGAAGATTCCGATCAGGGTTCAAAAATAGTGTTTCTTTCATCTTCAGGAGACATCTTAATTTGGTTATAGCCAGATGACCCATCCATGAAAGAGATGACTGCATGACATGAGGCAATGTCCATAATTAATTCTGGTATAGGAAGAGAAACTCATCCTTAGGACATACCTTATTTAAATCCCTAAAATTAAAGCATATGCGAATTTGTCCATTCTTCTCCTCAACTGGGATGACACTAGCTAACTAGGTAGGATATTTTTTCCCTGATGAAACTAGCATCGATCAGTTTCTTGACTTCAAAAATGACCTATTGTTCAATTTCTAATCGCATGCATCTAGGAGTTTGCTTAATAGGGGTAGCGTTAGGATTTATTACTAGTTTGTGGACTGCTACGTCAAGAGATAATCGAGGCATCTCTTCATAACATCATGCAAAGTAGTCCTTAAGCTCAGTCAATAGCCTAACTAAGTCATTGGTTTCTTCTTCATTCAGCAAAGAATTGATGTATGTCAGGCATGGATTTTCTTTTGTCCCAAGGTTAATTTCTTTAAGCTTGTCAATTGTTGAATGAATCTCCTATTCAAATTCTAGTGGTGCCTCTTTGATTTGGAGATCATCAAGATCATCTGAGGTTTCTAAACACACATTCTCATAAGAGTTGGGGGTGTGTGAGAAGAACCTATCAGACTCCAAATGATTAGTAACAACAGAATCTACTCCCTTGACATCGAATCTTAGTCCTTGTCTTCCTTTCTGCCGTATTGTTCCATAGCTTCTTAAAGTACTCTGACCTGTGCTTGGACAATGTATGAGGAACTAAACCTTTTTGTATAACATTATGAACACAAGCGAGTAAAAGTCAAATGGGAAATCCATTAATTCATTAAATGAATAATCCTCAAGTTCTACATCAACTTAAGGACTTGAGGATGATGATCCCAAAAAGAACCTCTTCTGCTTCATGTCACTGGAAGACTTAGGGACTTAGTTAACTATCAAACCTTCAACTTTTTGAGATGTAAGTGAGGTATAAGCTAAGGTTCCCAACTGCTGCCTAATAGTTTCACATAAACCAGATTTAAATACTTTTCTTTGTTTGGAGGCCTAGTCTTTGTCTCAATGATCAGTCACCTCCGAGAGGGGGGGGTTGTTACTAATCAAATTAGACTCATCCTATGAGCTCGATTCCAAGTCTATGTGAATAGTAGAGCTATTCCTATGAATTGAAACATGACCTTTGTTGGCTGATGGCCAACTAGGAGGTCTCCCACTTCTGGAACTACCTCTATTTCTGCCTCTGCCTCTACCTAGTGGAGGTTGAGCCATCCTACCCACATGTTCATATGATGAAATGAACTATGGGTGGAATGTGATATGCAGATCTATTTCTTCTTCAATTTTCCTTTCTTGTTTAGTTGGACTTTCATTTTTATTTTCATTTTCTTTTATCTTTTCTTTTGTTTCATTATCTTTTTGTTTTGTTTTTTCATTTAAATTTTGTCCAAGTCCATGAGAAAGGGTGTTTTGAGGAAGATAGTAGGTCACATCCTCATAAATCTCAACCTCTCTAACTGAAAATGGCTTTACATCTCGTTGGCATGGTATTCAATCCCATCTTTTTTGAACTTGATGCATTGATGAAGGGAGGATGGAACGATCTTGTTCTGATGTATCCAAGGCCTACTAACCAAAGCAGTGAACAAAGTATTCAAATCAATGACATAAAACTTGGCTTTAGTCTTCCAATCACCTATCTCCAGAGATAATACTATAGAACGAACTCACGCCAATCATTGAATCTTCTCATTCATTATCTCCTCAGTGTGGATATGTCAATCCTTAAATAAGCAAGGATCTTTAGACTTATAATGTTTACCGATGCGCCTGAATCCACAAGAACTCTAGTAAGTATGAACCTATCCATGTCAACTGTGATGTAGAGGGGACGGTTATGCTCCAAGTCCCCTAGTAGAAGGTCTTCATTTGTGAAGGTGATCCCTTGGGTTTCTTTTGTATAATGTGCTTCCTCATATATAGTTAAGCATATTTAGATCAAGGAGAGCCACGATGATTCCCTCTCTTTAGATAAGATAATGCTTACCTTAGATGGAAACTTTCTTAGATGAGAAAGGACATTGTAGTCCACCTTCAGCTGGTCCTCCACAAGCATATCCAAGGGTGGAGCATCTTGTGGAAGGGCTTCTCGATCTTCAATACCAATGACTTGTTTCCATCTATTTTGAGGTGCTACCCTAGGAGGTAAAACTTTGCCACTATGGAGGTTGACTTCGATGATCTCTTATGGAAGGGTAATGGAAGGTTCTACCAGCACATCAGGCTCACCTACAACTTCTCCTATGAGACCCTTGGAATCAGATGATTCAAAGTCTATCTCAAGAGGTGAACCCATAGCATTCAGAGTAAGAAAGTCCAACTCTAAATCAGAAAGTGGAAGATCAAAATTATTGTAGTTATTTTGACTTGAAGAGTTATCATTAGGAATAGAACAAGACAAACCATTAGAGACATAGATGTAATTCAAACTAGCTTTATTCTTTAATTTCTTGGAATTATTTGTAGGTACAAAGTAGAAATCAAGTAAAATGAGTGGAGTAAGGGATTTGATGCCCTTATTCATCAACTCAAGAGTTCTATTAGTAGAAGAAATAAAAGAGCTAGCTAAGGTGGAAGAAGTCACTGGTATGGAAGTTACAAGTGGAGGATGGACACGTCGATTGTGCTAATGGGCTATCTGGCGCTGTTATTCACTATCTTCTTAGCTTCTATTCTAGAGTTGGGAAACTTGCAAGCCTTCCTTGATGTTGGAGTTTTGAGCTGACTCAGTCACTTGCAAGGAAAGCTTCTTGATCTTCTGGATGATCTTCTTAGAAGTTTTGGATAAAGAAATATCCCAACCTTCTTTAATTTTGGTAGGATCACATGTAACCCAAAAGATTACCCTGATGGAACTGGATGGTTGTTCAATAAGGTATTCCTTTCGGTCTACAAGCCAATCCTCGAATATGAAGCAATCCTACAAAATATGGCCTAGCATACAGTGGTAAGGGCAAAAGTTTGGATCATGACTTTTACCTACTTCCTCTAGTATCCTGGGCTCAGGTAGCTAAAAATCAAGCTTCTTTAAGAGATTCTTAAAGATCTTCTTGATTACCTCCCTCTTAAAAGAATAAGATTTGTTTAACTTATCTAAAAGAGTAGGTGAACCATAGCTACCTGGCGGGTATGCGTGTCGATGCTACTGATGAGATGGCGGTGTTGGCCATGGAGGCTACTATGCAGGCTAGTAGGGGCAAAGGAGGTGGAAGCTACTAAGGTTGTGTTCTCTCAGACTAATCTCTAGCTGGATGCTTCTCCTTGTCAACTATTGTCATTACTCCTGGCTTCTTCTCGTAGACCTTTTTTGGCTTCTACTTAGGCAACTAATCTTAAAAAGGTAATTGTTTGGCCTCTCCTTGTAGACTAGCCTCTTTGTTTATTAGCTTCTCAAATGTCTTGATGGTAAAACCCTTAAACATGAAGGCGATCGGGCCATGGATATTCTTCAAAATAATCTCAATGGCATGCTACTCAGACAGCTCTGGTTTGCACTTCATACTCAGGTTATGCCATCAAAGAATATAGTCAATAAGTGACTCACTAAGGTGTTGTTGTGCTACAATGAGATCACCTAAAATAACCTTTTGCTGAGCTCCAACAAATCTCTTAATGAAGAGTTGCTCTAACTCAGTAAATGTCCTTACTAAACCATTAGGATGTTCAACATACCAATCATAAGCAATACCCACTAGGCTACTAACGAAGAGGTAAAAAATCAAAGCGTCACTACCACTAGCGTTGGAATAACTGGCCCTGAAGTGTGCTATGTGCTGCCTTAAGTTTCCACTACCATCAAAGCTTTTGAAGGAAGGTGACATGAAACCCTTGGGATATTAGATAGAATCAAATTCCTCCGGGTATGGTCTACCCTTTGGAACCGATAATCCTCCCCAAACTTGAGCCAATGCTTCCTTCACTTGCTACTCATCCATGAATTTTATGTCTTTTTCTTATATGGAGGTACTTTCCACTACCTTCCTATACATGCTAGTGATACTTTGCTCAACGAGAAGTAAAGTCTTCGCTGGGTCCAAGATATGCACTAACTTAGGCTAACTTATATCGATTGTAGTAGGACGAACTAATGGGGCTTATTTCTGGAGCACTGAAACTACTGCTAAGAAGTCCTCTAACTATCATGCCATCCTATCTATTTTCTCATCTTTCTACCTCAACTAATGTCGAATATGCTTAGGCTGTCTTCTGTCTTGATCAACCTTATCACTTTCAATGGCTTGTTGCTAGAGAACCTAGAGAATGTCTACCTACCTCAGGTCTCCCAACAAGTCATATTTGGTGAGATTGAAGCTAACTTTCTCTTCATCTAACAAATCATATTATAGAATCTCCTACTTTTTCTTGAAATAATGTGCCACTATCTCATCTAAAGAATGATCAATCTAAGCAAGTACAAATAATCTAGGCTGATCGATGTGATCACTATTGTGCACTGAGAGGCACTGGACCTCACCTGCCACTAGAGAGTCAATCTTATGTGGACTATACTCACTAGATGAGTGGCACTCCTGACTACCACTAGCTATGAGAGGGGTAACAATCCTAGGATGTTTGGCTATCACTGGTGCAGCTGGACTGTCATCTTCTATATATGAAATAACTATCACCATCTCCACATCCTACTATATCTGTGAGAAGGGATGACCACGATGCTTTGCCACTCCTTCCACACCCATGCGTAAGGTCGGAGAGCTCGGCCTTGCCATAATAGGTGGTGTGGATGGGGTAGGATCCCTTGGCCATAGCCGGATCACCAACAGGGTGCACTTCTCCACAAACATAGCCTTCATGGCCTTTGATGTAACTGGAGATGCTATGACATAGATTGGTGGTGGTGCACGAGGAGTAGAGCGGTGGGGTATTCTCTATGCACAAGAGTTGTCCTCCTATCGTGACTAGTCCCAGTAGGTAGGATGCTATTGGTATGGTCGGTGCGGGTAGCATGTCAAGCTGGAAAATCAATTAGTGTGGAAGCTACCGACTGACGACTGAACCTCCATCTCTCCCTAGTGGTAATATGATGGGCTGTCGGGCCCTAGCTCTCCTATGCTTCCCCACACTATGGGGATGATGGATCGAGATCAAGCAGCTCCAGACTCACGCGTCAAGCTTCACTACTTGGTGCAAGATAGATCGAAGGTTGGCGTATGGCCTCCTACTCCAATGCGCTGGCGACCGGTGGAGGTGATGAGCGAATCTAACATCCTCCCTATCTGACCCAAACATAGGTTGGAATTGATTTGTTGTAGCCAATGGTGAATTGATAACAGGGAACTCCTCAACAGCTAAATGGGTTGCTACCTCTATCTCTCTTGTAATCCTGGTGTGGTACCGCTTGATCATGCAGTTCTTGTTCCTACACTATGTCCCAGTAGGATGGGAGGAGTGAGAGCTAGACCCATACTCAAAGTAGGAGAGGCAAGCTCTAAGACTAGGGGAGCCTTACCTTTAGAGGGTACAAATGAGTGGGCGCTAGCCCTTAGTGGGGTTGCCTGAGAAACCATGGGGTGTACTAAAATTAAAGCTAGTACCTGTGCTAGTACTATCACAAGCGGCTGGGATCCTTTCCCTCTTTAGATGTCAAAATTAGAGCATAGATCAAACTTGATGACTGGCTTATGCCCAGTCACTATGGTCCTACTGACTATAGTGAGGGGAGTGCACTCACACATAATCCTCGCTCCCTCGAATCACCTACCAAAGTGGATCAGATGTTTATGGTCTAGTTGGGGGAAGTTGGCTTGGTCCAAAGCCAAATCCATACCATGAGGGAAAGTGAAAATGAACTTCTATTAATTGGCCATAATAGAACAACAGTAAAAGACTAAAAACTGAACTTCCATTGTACTATAACTGACTGTAGGAATCTATAATAAGAAATGAGTTTGTATTAGATCTCTATCTTTATAGATTTTTGAATTTGAATTTGAAAATTTGAACCCACATCCAATAACTTGAAAGTGTTAACTGGGGTTCAAATAGATTTAAGAATTTTTTTTTTATTGAAAGAGAAATTTTGAAAATGAATCCAACTTCAACAAATTTAGGTATGTTGAAAGTTGGATTCAAATATTTTGAGAAGGATGCATCTATAGGTTCATGTTTGTTTAAATTTAGATTTTATTTTGATTTGAGGACCCTTTTCTTTAATAAATTTGGGTATGTTAAAGTAAGAGTCAATTGATTTTATTTCTGATTGATGATTTTTGGAATTTTACATAGCAAATTTGAGTATGCTAAGTGAAGTATTTTAAAATGATTGTTACTTTTTTGTGAATTGTTATTTGATTTTGAAAAATTGGAATTCCTACTTAGCAAATTTAAGTATACAAAGTGAAGAACCCAAGTGTGTTTTGTTTGATTTTTTGAAAATAGGATTCTTAACAAGTTTAAGTATGCTAAGAAGATCCTATGTGTTTCATTTGTTCATTTTGATTTTTGAAAAGGTAAGATGCTTAGCAAATTTAGATATGTTAAAGAAATCCTAATGTGTTTCATTTTTGTTTTGATTTGCTTGAAAGTGGAGACTTTACATTAGCATATTTGGTATGCTAAAGGTGAATTCACACTAGGTTTTGTGAAATGGAAATTTCACTTAGCAAATTTGAGTGTGCTAAATGAAATTCCAAAAGATGTGTTCAAAATTTTGTTGTGTTTTGGCTTCAAAAAATGGAAACTTCTCTAGAGAAAATTTGGTATGCTAAGGAAAGAAGTTCCAAAGGTGCTTGAAGATTTTTGGTTTTGACTTTAGAGACTTCACTTAGTAAAATTGAGTCTACTAAATGAGGTTCAAAGATGTGTTTGAAAATTTTTTATTTTGTGTTTGGAGACTTCACTTAGCAAATTTGAGTATGCTAAATGAAGTTCCAAAAATGTTTGAAAACTTTTGATTTTGAATTTGGAGACTTCACTTAGAAAATTTGAGTATGCTAAATGAAGTTCCAAATGTGTTTGAAAATTTTGGATTTGGAAATTTCACTTTGCAAATTTGAGTATGCTAAAATGAAGTTCCAAAATGTGTTTAAAAATTTTGGATTTTGAGTTTGGAGACTTCACTTAGCAAATTTGAGTATGCTAAATGAAGTTCCAAATGTGTTTTGAAAATTTTAAAATATGATTGTTGATTTTGATTTTGGATTTGGAAACCTCACTTAGCAAATTTGGGTATGCTAAATGAAGTTCCAAAATGTGTTTCAAATTTTTTGAAAATATGATTGTTAAGTTTTAATTTTTGAAAAGAGGACTTCCATTCAACAAATTTGGGTATGTAGGAATGGAGATCAAGTTTATTTTTGAAATGTGAAAATTTTATTTTGTGTGTGATTATTGCTTTTTTAAAGAAGGAATTCCAACTTAATCATATGTAAGACATGTTTAAGTGGGATTTCCAAATGATATTATTTTTTTATTTAGGAAATGAAATGTTCATTTAATAAATTTAGGTATATTAAATGAAGATGTTCATATGTGCTTTTGAAAAATTTAATTTTATTTGAAAATGAAACCTCCATTCAATATGTATGAGTGTATTGAATGAAAGGTTCATGTGTGTTTTTTCAAAACTTTATTTTTGATTTTGATTTTGATTTTTGGAAAGATGATTGTTCATTTTATTTTGTGAAAATGAAACCTTCATCAAAGTGAATTGAAAGAAGATGTTCATTTGTGCTTTTGAAAAAGATTATTAGTTTTATTTTTGAAAATTCCTACATGTAACAATTATGAGAATTGTTAAATGATGGTGATAAATTTTTTTGGAAAATATTTTATTAAGTGCATTTTTGAAAGGATGCTTTTTGAAAAGAAAAGTTCTTATGGAAAATTTATTTTGTCTTTATTATTTTAGAATGAACCTTTCCTTATCATAAAAATGATATGGAGGAAGTTTTAAATGTTTTTTTTAATTTAGATCTTTTTATTTTTACCCATTGTGGGACCAAACGGGGGTTTTAAACCAACATGGAGTGAGGTCCTAAAACCTAAATATGTTGGCTAACTCAAATTAAGAATGAAATAAGCTAAGTTCCAACAGAAAGAAAGATTCATACCAAAGTACAAACCCACTATTGATACTCAAAGATAATGATCATTTACCAAAGTTGGAGACAGGAATCATCCCCAGCAGAGTCGCTAGAAAAATTCGTGGGTAGAAAAAATTCTATATGGACGCCTTCAAATTTGTGGTGAAAAAGGAAAGAATATAAAAAATCTTATTTTAGGATGCCATGCAGATCCGCATATGCGCTTATTCAGGTGATCGGGTGAGTCATCAAGGAATAGTATACTATCTTGAAAGATAGAAGTCACTACCCTTTAATGGACTTAATCACCTCAATAAATACTCCTAAGGATGATGGGTCTGCATATGTACCAGAGATTCTTCTCCTACTTTACATGAAAAAGTAAAGTAGGGTTTATATTAAATCAGGTTTGTTAAGTTGCTTACAGGGAAAATCCCCCATAGTTAATTACATCCTAAGGGATGAGATTCCTTAGGAGAACTCTCAATTAAGGTAAATGATCATTGTCTTCAAAGATTTCAATAGGAAAAGACAAACAATCGATTGGTTTATTTTTGAAGATCAAATGGGATTGATCAAAGAGAAGGAGTTATTATCAAAGCCAAAAGAAAGATGAGTAGGAGTTGCCCACGATGTTAGGAAACCTAGCGAGCATCACAAGGTATCCTATGGTTGACTTTACATTTTTAAAATTGATTTAATTTACTTGAGTTGCATTTTTCATTAGATATTTAGGGCATATGATTCCTTAACACAGGATTAAGAAAATGCCTAAGAGGTGAGGAATTATGCTTATGACCCGCAAAGGGGAGAAGCTACCTCAGAACCTATATCTAGAGAGCTTTGGTGAGGGCTGAAAGTACAACCTAAATTTAAGGTGAAGATGGGCATTTGGTTTGCATCCACGAGAGAGGCAAACTACCCAACTGCTTGGACTTAAAACCACTTGGGGGGTGGCTGCCAACTAACTCCTCTTATGATTTAAATACATGTAGGCAAGTCATATGCTTATACATGATAGTTAGGCTATTATTTATTTAGAAAGAGACTATGTCCTTAAACTCACTCTCTAGAGAGTATAGACTAAATAAGGACATGCTTCAAATGACCTAAATCTAATGTAATTCATATTTCATTTTTATTTTCATTTTTGGATAATTATCTTGACTCAGGCTAATAGGATTCATATATCTAATGTATGAAAAATAAAGTTATTGTCCAAAATCAGTGAGAAGGGAGAAGGTGTGCTTCCACCATGGCTCTCAAAGGTTAAGGCAAGTTTCTCTATTGAAGGTGGAAGACCTCCAATCAAGAGTAAAATTAGATGCATTTATGCATGATATTGTAAAAGAAATACTGATCCAGCTAAGGGGTTGCCAATTCTTTTATCTTGATTTTAAACTTAAGCTTTAGGTGAGGTCAAGAATTCTTTATTTTTAGTTTTGAGTTGTTAAATTTGGTAAAAGATTTATTTTTTCCTAAGAGCCTAATCCACATCCAGGCCATACATAATGCAAGGAAGAAACCAGGAAAAGATGTCACTTAATGCAAAAGCTAAATAAATCATCAATCAATTTATAAAGCTAATTACAAAAAGAATAAGAGGTCATTGTAGTCGAGCACCACCACAGAAACCTAAAATTAAATAATTGGGTAGTTGAGCTCTACCCTTATACAACCTAGATTACAAATTAATTAAATTACAATTAAGTAAGGAATTCATTATTATGGGGGTATTAAAGCTTCATTTCTTCATTCTTATTTTCTTCTTTCTTCATCTTTTCTTTTTTCTTCTTTGGTTTCTTCTTTTGTATGGTTGGAAGGTAGATGCTCCAAAGGCTTCACATGGTGCATAAGATAGGATCTTATGACCAATGCTCATCCTAATCCCCATAACAATCATTCTAAAATCCTAATAGCATAAATTTACATAAAAAGGAAAAGTAAATCTAGCTAACACCTACAAAATAAAGGTAAGCTAAACAAACCACCAAATCCCAAGCATGTATATTAGACTTATCACCCCACACATGGGTGACTAAGTCCAACTGGCCTATTGGATTATGCTTAGGTGTATAAGCACCTAGAAGTAAAAGCATTTATATTTTTATTATAGTGCCCCTTAAGCACAATCCCCTATAGAAAATTATTGTTAGACTAAGATCGCCCTACC
The DNA here is from genome assembly GCA_021442155.1 of Cymbidium sinense. Classification (NCBI taxonomy): domain Eukaryota; kingdom Viridiplantae; phylum Streptophyta; class Magnoliopsida; order Asparagales; family Orchidaceae; genus Cymbidium; species Cymbidium sinense. The sequence goes on along the minus strand of CM038217.1, from coordinate 180,566,977 downwards.
ATTCATTCTATGAGCATACATCCTAACATCTAGTCTAAAACATATATCATAAAATAAAATGAACATCAAACCTAGAGGAGGGTTTCATTTATGTTGTTTAGCTATTTTAGATTTTATTTTATGTTTTAATTTGGTTCAAGTGAATCCTACAATTAATTACTAAGTTATAAATAGAGAGAAAGAGAAGTGAATTTCTCTTTCCTTCCCTAACCTAAGTAATTTGTAAAGTAGATTCACATTTTAGTTTTGTTTAATGAATGCTTTGATTAAGTGTTTTAATTAATCCTAAGTTTAGATTAACTCTAAACAAACCCATTTAAAAAGAAAGGAATTTTAAGATTAAATAAAATGAACCAAATTCATAAAACACGCATCACTTCATTTCTTTCCCAACATGTATAACATGCATATGAATGAATCCTAAGCATATCTTTACATAAATAAGAATGTTTAAGAATGTTTAACACACTTTATGATGCATTCTAAGTAATTCATTTAAGGAAATTTGGGAGTTTAAGATGCATGAGTTTCATTAAGTAGAAAAGAGATTTCTTATCCAATTTTCACATGCACACATGAAAGTAAGAAAGGCATAAGTGAGTACAACACCATTGTTAACTAGAGGTGTAAGGTACAAGACCTACTTAGAGGTACTTAAAGCCTCGCAACCTCGGGGTTGTCTTGACTAATATATCACTTTCCTTAAATACAAACATATGTACAAAAGAAATGAAATGGAAAAGAAGAAATGCAAAAGTTGTATTAGTTGATTCATTTTATTTATGCAATTTATGTGTGCAAGCAGGTAGTATATAAGTATTAGTATAGAAATGAATAGGATATGGGATTAGGTAAGTGTTAGGTTCTTTTCAAATGAACCATACATCTTACCAAATCCTGTTCAAAATTATACTAAAAGATAAGAGAAGGAAGACCTACACTAAGCACATCTTTATATCATACTCACATGCAAGCTTATAATTAAAAAATAAGTAAAAAACTTTTAGATTTGATGATTAATTCATATATTTTTAAAAATAATTTTAATTTACTAGTGATAATAGCCACTCATATTTCTACTTTAGCCAACACATGCAAATTTGACATAAAGTAAACAATTTCATTTTGAATTTGATTTTGTAAAATATGGATGCATAAAACTATAAGACATACACATTTAACATGTTGGGGAAAGAACTAAAGCAATGAAAGTATGTAAACACATTCACTTTAATTAAATCCTAAATACATTCTTATGAAATAAGAAAGCTTAAAGTAAATCAAAGTTTATTTATGATGATTTTTGTTTGATTTATAATTTGATTTAATTTTGAAAATGTGAGTTGAGTTTGTTATTCCTAACCCATTCTCACATGTGTTTGATATTTTTGTTTAATTTTTAGATGATTAGATTCATTTTTTATTTTGATTAGGTTAGGGCATTAGTCAAAACAAATAAATTAACCCTTACTTACACCACCTTAGCATTGTTAACCAAGTAATTATGAGCCAATGAGATCACATAAAAACTCACAAAGAATTTAAACTTGCAATGCACCTAGGAAGAAAATGGCCTAACAAAATTTGGCTCATGATTAATGGTAAATTAGGCTAAGGAGTTTAACTTAAGTAATTTCGAAACACCCCTCACACATATGAGTTGGGTTTTGATTTCCTTAATTGAACTTTGGCTATTCAACACCTAAGCATTAACTCAAAGTAGATTAATTAAGTTCTGGAAGTTTCCAAAATTTTTAGAAATTAATTAAGAGATTAATTAATGAATTAACTTATAATTAAGAGAGGATTTAAGAAAGAAAAGGGCGTTTATGGAATAGCATAGGGGAAATACCCTAAAATTATTTCCTAAGCCTCCTATTCACTGGATCTAACCTTAATCAACTTAATGATGGACTAAAACACAAATTGAAACCTTAATTATCCTTAATTACATTAAGGGAGTAATTAGGAAACACATTTGTAATTCCCCCAATTAAGCCTTAAATAAATCCCAAGAAAATTATGGGAGGTAGAGGTCATCTCCTAAAACATACCGTAGAAGTTTGGGATAATTAGAGGATTAATTAATAAGTAATTAGCAAAATAATATTTCCATTAAAACCCAAAATCAGAGAAAAGTATAATTTAAAATCCTTTGAAATCATTTTAAAAATATTTCAGGTTAAATTATTTTTCCATAAAAATTTACCTCTTATTTTTCTGAATTTAATTGAGGGAGATATGAATCTTTGAAGGTTAGGATATTAATTAAAATTAATTAAATCCCTAACTAATCCCTTTAGCTCACAGCGCGACACATGGCGGTGGTGGTCAGCACGCTTTACATGCATCACTCTGTAAGTTAATCACTTAAATCATGTCAAGAAGGCGGCGGAACATGGTTTGATCCCTGCCATTCGATCAAGGATCAAACAGCCAGGGGACATCCTGCAGTTTTTAAAGGGATAAATCATTTCTAAAATGTACGATTAATCTAGGCCGTCCGTCCAAAACACGGGGATGGATGACTAGGATTATCTTAGTTTTTCCCTGAGGATCAATGGAGACTGTCCATGATCTAGTGGAAGATCTGAGCTCTATTGAGCTCAAATTGGAATGAGATTGTACCCACACCATCTAACACTAAAGATAAGCATACTCAATGGAGGATTTCACATGTCATAACAATTTCTTTCACAAAGGACCAACACCTCCTAAACTAAGTGGTCAAAAAACTCCATACCTCACCGGAGGTGATCACCAGTGCATGAGCTCGGTGAGGTAGCTTCGTCTAGTGGAGACAAAATCTTGTTGAAAGTTTCCAGCCTCGAGGTTGAGTAGATCACTCTATAGACCAACACCACTTGATTCCCTTTACATCTTTGATTCAATTCAATCTCTCCTTTCTTTGGAAACTTGAGGGAATGCCTAGGTGCACTCAACTTGATCCCCTGAGGAAGGGTGCAAAGGGAATTGGAGTAGTTTTGAGTGAGGAGAAAGTTGAGGATTGAGATGAGCTCCCCTATTTTCCTGGGAGAAAATTGAGGCACCTAAGATCCAAAGCCCTCTTAGAAAGCTTAGGAATGCTCTCTTATGGATCCTAACTCTCTCTAGTGCTCAATTGAATGTGAGGATCATACATTCAAATTAAATTAGGGGAGTCTATCTCCCCCTATGGCAATTGGATAGCCAAAACATGAGTTGTTATTTTGATCCAATTGACCATATGGGAGGGGTTGTTTAGGCTGTTAGATCTTTACACATGGTTGGTTTGAGGTCTTGAGTGGATTGGAAACCTCCCATGTGCTTCAAATCAAGTGGAGGGAGGATTTTGAATGAGCCAATTTGAGCTAAGGGGTCGGATTTGGCCTTGGGTCCATTTGGGTTGACCCAAACCTATTGGGTTGGGTGCACCACTCTTCATTGAGTCCACTTGAGCTATTAGGAAGGTATCAAGTTGATATGAAGAGGGCTTGAGCAAATTACCCATAGTTTAGACCAAAATATGTTCTATGGCCTAGAAGCAAAATGATTATTTTGCTGATTTTTTAATTTGGATATGTTGGGTATGTGGAGAAACTAGGTTTGGCCAAGTTTCATGAGATTTGGAGTTTATTTGAAAAGGTTTGGCTCATGTTGACCCATTTAGATCACAATGGTTCAACTTGGGTCAAGTTGACCAATTGGTCAAATAGGGTCAAACCAAGGGTTGGGTCAAGTTCATATGACCATTTGAAATTTTTTGGTGGCTTTGGTTTGATCAATTTGGTTTATTTTTGAATTTGGCTCATTGACTTCATTTAGGTCAAATGGGTCAAGTTGACCAATTTGACCCATTTGAGCTATTTGAGCTAGGTCAAGGGTAGGTTTAGTTTTGGTTAGTCATATGGAGTGGATTGGTATCTTTATTTCCAACCAATTTTGGTTAAGTTTTAATTTGGCTCAACATGACCCTTTAGTCAAGTTGGGTTCAAGGTCAAAGGGCTAGGTTAGGTCTAGGCCAATTGAGTCTTTGGACAAGTTCCACAAGTGATTTGGAATGAACTTGACCCATTGGTTTCAATCACATTTGACTTAGATCAAAAAAGTTGACAATGGACTTAGGGTGAAATGAACTTAGATCAATGGTTTCAATCAATTTGGCCTATATTGGATTTTGGCTAAGTGTTGACTTGGTCAACCCTTAGGTTTGATTTGCTTTGAGCTAATTTGGTTGATTGATCATCCCATGATGATTGTTGATCATGATGAGAGGCATAGGTGAGTTTGATTCAATCCAATTTGGTTTGGATTAGAATTTGGCTCATAAGGATACTTTAGGTCACTTTGGGTCAAGGGTCAAATGGCTTGGTCTCAAAACTTGATTTGAGTTTGATTGAACTTGTATATGGAATTATGATTGAAATATAAATCCATTTGCAAGTGGTTTGAAGTGAAATGGGTTTTGATTCATTTGATAATTTCATATTTAAAGGAAGAATATGAATGGATTTGGGGTTTGATTTTTTAATTGGATTTTGATTAAGTGATTGAAGTTTGTATTTATGTTTGCCTTGATTTGAAGTTGACTTGGTTAAGTTCAAGATTTTGACTTTTGAAAAGCTTAGGTTGGATTTTGAGTGGTTTGAGTTTCATTTTTGGAATTAGTTTGGATTCTTTGAATTTATATTTCATTTATATATGTGAATATAATTGAGAATATATATTTATCATTAGAAAATTTCAAGGATTTGAAGTGATTTGATCATGATTTAGGCTAAGTCCATTAAAAGTGAATTTTAAAGGACTTAGAAAATTTTTGAGTTTGAAGCTTGAATTTTTGAATTTGGTTAGATTGATTTATATTTATATTTCATTTATAAATGTGAATATAAATGAGAATATAAATGAATTGTGAGAAAATCTTATGAGTTTGATTTGGTTTGATCATGATTTTGGCTAAGTCCATGAAGGAAGACTTAAAGGACTTAGGAAAATTTTAGATTTAGAATTTTATTTGAGGATTTGATTTACTTGATTTGTATTTATATTTCATTTATATATCTGAATATAAATGAGAATATAAATGAGTTATGAGAAGATCTCAAGGATTTTATTTTGTTTTGATCATGATTTTGGCCAAGTCCTAAGGAGAATATTAAGGACTTAAGAAGGATTTGGAGTAGGGATTTCATGTATGGGTTTTAATCATGGATTTCAATCATGGATTTTAGTCATGGATTTTAATCATGGAGTTAATTTAAGTTTGGAGAAAATCAAATAAGATTGAATTGGAGTTTGACTTGAAGGAAGGAAGGTGAGGAATGGTTCAAGCTAGGGTAAGCAAACTTTCCAAACACCCATAAGGCATGACTTATTCCTATGGCTAACTCTTCTAAGTCTCTAGGGCTAGGTTGAGTGTCCACCTAATCAGTAGATGTGTCTTATGACTAAGGAACTCTTAAAGTCTAAGAGAAGTCCTATGTCTAAGATGGAAGGGTTGAGAGCTCATTCTAAAAATGAGGTCAACATAAGTCATATGCTTTATGCAAGATAGCTAGGCTATTATTTATTTAGAAAGAGACTAAGTCCTTAAACTCACTCCCTAAAGAGACTAAATCATGTAAGGGCATGCTTTAAATGACCTAAATCTAATGCAATTCATATTTCATTTTTATTTTCATTTTTGGATAATCATTTTGACTCAGGCTAATAGGATTGATATGCCTAATGCATGAGAAATGAGATTATTGGCCAAAATCAGCGAGAAGGGAGGAGGTGTGCTTCCACCATGGCTCTTAATGGTCAAGCCAAGTTTCTCTAGCAAAGGTAAAAGCCCTCCAATCAAGAGTGAAAATAATATGCATTTGTGCATGATCTTATAAAAGAAGTACTCATCCAGCTAAGGGGTTGCTAATTCTTTTCCCTTGATTTTAGCCTAAGATTTAGGTGAGGTTATGAGTTCTTTATTTTTAGTTTTGAATTGTTAGATTTGGTAGAAAATTTATTTTTCCCTAAGAGCCTAATCCACATCCAGGCCATACACAAAGCAAGGAAGAAACTAGAAAAATGATGCCACTTAATGGACAGGTTAAACAAATCATTAATTAATTTATAAACCTAATTGCAAATAATAAGAGGCCATTGTGGTCGGGTACCACCTCATAAACTTGAAAATAGATTGGGTAGCCGAGCTCTACCCTTATACAATCGGGATTACAAATGAATTACATACAATTAAGCAAGGAACTCATTATTATGGGGGTCTTCAAACTTCACTCCTTCATTCTTCTTTTCTTATTTCTTCTTCTTTTCTTCTTTCTTCTTTGATTCCTTCTTTTGGATGGTTGGAAGGTGAATGCTCCAAAGGCTTCACATGGTGCACAAGATGAGATCTTATGACCAATGCTCATCCTAATCCCCATAATAATCATTCCAAAATTCTAATTGCAAAAATTACATGAAAAGGAAAAGTAAATCTAGCTAACACCTGCAAAATAATGGTTAGCTAAACAAACCATCAAATCCCAAGCATGTATATTGGACTTATCACCCCACATATTTGTGACTAAGTCCACTGGCCTATTGGATCATGCTTAGGAGTATAAGCACCTATACAGTAAAATCATTTATATTTTTATTTATTACAACTCCTTTTAAGTACAATCCCCTGCAAAAGATAATGGTTAGACTAAGATTTCCCTACCATTCATTCTATGCACATTCATCCTAACATCAAGACTAAAACATATATCTCAAAACAAAAGTAAGCATCAAACCATGCACCACCCCAACCTAAAGGGAGAAGTGGTGGCTTAGCCTAATGTGTGTGCTTTAGAAGTTTGTGTGGTGTGCTTAGCTATGGCTTTAAGTTTAGAATTTTCTAAGTGTGAAGCATATTCAACTTAAGTGATTTAATTATTTTGGATTGATTTTATTTTATGTTTTGATTGGGTTTAAGTGAAACCTACAATGAATTACTAAATTATAAAGAGAGGGAAAGAGAAGAGAACTTCTCTTTCCTTTTCTAACCTAAGTAATTTCTAATGTGGATTCATATTTTAGTTTTGTTTAGTGAATGTTTTAATTAAGTGTTTTAATCCATCCTACATTTGGATGAACTCTAAACAAACTTATTAAAAAAGAAAGGCATTTTAAGATTAAGTAAAATGAACTAAATTCATAAAACATACATCACTTCAATTCTTTTCCAACATGTATAACATGCATGTGAATGAGTCCTAAACATATCTATACGTGCAAATGGGAATGTTTAGCACATTTATGATGCATGCTAGGTAATTTGCTTAAGGAAATTTGAAATTTTATGATGCATGATTTTTCATTAAGTAGTAAAAGGGTTTCTTATCCAACTTTCACATGAATGTATGAAAGGCATAAGTGAGTACGACACCATTATTAACCAGAGGTGTAAGGTACAAGACCTACTTAGGGATATTTAAAGCCTTGTAACCTCGGGGTTGTCTCTAATATACCACTTTCCTTAAATACATGCATGTGTACAAAAGAAATAGATGGAAAAAATGAATGCAAAAGTTGGTGTTGGTTGATTTATTTTGTTTATGCAACTTATATGTGAAAGCATAGTTATCCTTCTTAAGTGATAGTATAGGAATGAATAGGATGTGGAATTAGGAAAGTGTTAGGTTCTTTTCAAATGAACCATACACCCTGCCAAATCATTCAAACTATACTAAAGAGAAGAGAAGGAAAACCTACACTAAGCACATTCTTATATTTTACTCACATGCAAACTTATAAGTAAGATATAAGTAACACAATTTTAGTTTTGATAATTGATCCATATATTTTTGGAAATAATTTGAATTTAATAGTGATAATAGCCACACATATTCTTACTTTAGCCAACACATGCAATTTGACATAAATGAAACATTTTCATTTTAAATTTGATTTTTGAAAAGCATGGAAGCACGAAACCATATGAAAGACATATTCAACATGTTGGGGAAGAACTAAAGCAATGGAAGTATGTAAATACAATCACTTCAATTAAATCCTAAAGATAATCTTATGAAATAAGAAAGCTTAAAGTAAATCAAAGTTTTTTTAATATGATTTTTGTTTGATTGTGAATTTGATTTAATTTTGAAAATGTGAATTAAGCTTGCTGTTCCTAACCCATTCTCACATATGTTTGAAATTTTTGTTCAATTTTTAGATGATTAGATTCATCTTATATTTTTGATTAGGCTAAAGTATGAATTAAACATGTTAATTATCCCTTACCTACACCACCTTAGCATAGTTAATCAAATAATTATGAGCCAATGAGATGACATAAAACTTCACAAGAAATTTAAATTTTCAATTCACCTAGGAAGAAAGGGGCCTAATGCTATTTGGCTCATGATTAATGATTAATTAAGCTAAGGGGTTTAACTTAAGTAATCTCAAAACACCCCTCACACATATGAGTTGAGTTTTGATTTCCTTAATTGAACATAGGCTTTTGAACACCTTGCATCTACCCAAAGCAGATTAATTAATTTATGGAAAGTTTTTGAATTTTAAAAAAATTAATTAAGAGGGTAATTAGTGAATTAGCCCTTAATTAAGAGAGGATTAAGAAAGAAAAGGGGTTTAAGGAATAGTTTAGGGGAATGCCCCAAAATTATTCCCTAAACCTCCTATTCACTGAATCAAACCTTAATCAACTTTAACAAAGGATTAAACCTTAATTATCCTTAATTACATTAAGGGAGTAATTAGGAAATGAATTAGAAATTTCCCGAATTAAGCCACCAATAAATCCAAAAAAAATTAGTGGAGGCAGACGTCATCCCCCAAAATACACTCAAGAAGTTTGAGATTAATTAATAGATTAATTTGGAGTAATTAACAAATTATGATTTCCAATAAAACCCAAAATGAGAGAAAGACAATATTCAAATTCCATTAAAACCAATTTTAGAATATTCTAGATTGAATTATCTTTCAGTGATACTTTACCTCATATTTTTAGATTTTTCTTAAGAGAGATATGAATTTTACAAGTTTATAGGATTAATTAGAATAATTTAAACTTTAATTAATTCCATAATCCAACGGTGCGCCATGCTTGCAGTTGACTCGGCCGTGCTTTACACGCGTTGTCCTCTGAGTGGCCACTTAAAAAACACATCGTAGTGCTGCGTGGCGATGGCGCTATGCACTTTTGCCTTTGTCGTTCGATCATGGTTCGAACAACTAGGATTTAATCCGCAATTTAGAGGTGATAAAATAGGATATAAAATGTAATTTAATTTCAGCTGTCCATCCAAAATACGTGGATGGACGACCAGAGATAATCCCTATTCTTCATTGAGGAACAATGGAGACCGTCCACTTTCAAAGGGAAGATCTGAGCTTTATCGAGCTCAGATTGGATTGAAACTCAACCCACACCATCTAAACCTAATGGCAAGCACATCTAACAGTCAAAATTCCATGGGATCAAAATTTCTTTCACAAAGCTCCTCACCACATTAAGTTTAATGGTCAAAAAATGTCATACCTCACTGGTACTCGATTCCCTTGGAGGAGCTTTGTCTGGTTGTGATGAAGCTTTGGTAAAAGTTTTAGCTCTTGAGGTTGTGCAGATAGCTCTATGGACCAACTCCTCCTAGTGAGCTCAATTCTGATTGAAGTGGATCTTCCCTTGCCTTTGGAGCTTGGGAAAGAGGTTGGGCAAGCTCTTGGTCCCCGAGGGACCAAAGGGAATTGACTTGGTTTGGTGTGTGGAGAAAGTTAGCAAATCCTTGGAGCTCCCCTATTTTTGCTTAAGGGAAACCAAGAAATGGCAACTTTTAACTCTCTCTAAGAAGCTTGTGAAGGCTCTCAAATGGCTCCTCTGGCTTCCTATGCCTCAATAAAATTAGGCTCTGTTAAAATTGAAGTGAATTAGGGAGAGTATATCTCCCCCTTAGGCAATCGGACGGCCAAAGCTTCACTTGCCATTTTGATCCAATTGACCTTAGGCAGTGGGTTGTTTGATCTATCAAAGGCTTTCACATGGTCGATTTGGGCTAGGGAGTGTAATGGTAACTCCCCATGTGCTCAAATTGAGTGGGTGCATGATTCCCATGTGGCCAATCAGAGCTATGTGCTCAATTTTGGCCTTGGGTCAAGTTGGGTTGACCCAAACCCATTGGGTTGGGTGCACCACCCTCCATAGGGTTTACATGACATACTATGAGAGTATCAAGTAAGTATGAAGAGGATTTGACCAAATTCCCCATAGATTTGACCAACATTTGTTCTATGTCCTAGGGATATAATGGTCATTTGGTTGATTTTTGAATTTGGATATGTTAGGTATGTTGAGAAAATAGGTTTGGCCAAGTTTCATTGGATTTGGAGTTCATTTGGTATGGTTTGGCTCATGTTGACCCATTTAGGTCAAAATGGGTCAACATGGGTCAAGTTGATCAGTTGGTCAAATTGGGTCAAACCAAGGGTTAGGTCAAGTTCATATGACCATTTGAAATGTTTTGGTGGCTTTGGATTGATTCAATTTGGTTTAGGTTTGAATTTGGTTCATATGACTTCATTTAGGTCAAATGGGTCAAGTTGACCAATTTGACATATTTAACTATTTGAGCTAGGCTAATGGGTAGGTTTAGGTTTGGTTAGTCATATGAAGTGGATTGGTATCTTGTTTCCAATCAATTTTGGTTAAGTTTGAATTTGGCTCAACATGACCCTTTAGGTCAAGTTGGGTTCAAGGTCAATTGGGCTAGGTTAGGTCTAGTTGGCCAATTGAGGCTTTGGTCAAGTTCAACAAGTGATTTGAAATGAACTTGACCATTGGTTTCAATCAATTTGGCTTAGATCATGTTTTTATACATTTTGACTTTTTAGGTCAAGTTGGATTAACATGGGTCAAGTGGCCAATTGGGCAAGGTTAGGCTCAAATGTTGGACTTGGCTAAGTTCAAACATAGTTCATGAATGAACTTGGATCAATGGTTTCAGTCAATTTGGCCTATGATGGATTTTGGCTATGTTAGGTTTCATTTTGGCTAAGTGTTGACTTGGTCAACCCTTAGGTATGACTTGGTTTGACCCAATTTGATTGATTGGTCATCTCATGATGATTGTTGATCATGATGAGAGGCATAAGTGAGTTTGACTCAATCCAATTTGGTTAGGATTAAAATCTGGCTCATGAGGGGTACTTTAGGTCACTTTGCATCAAGTGAGCCTAAGTGCGTCAAATGGCTTGGTCAAAGCTTGATTTGAGTTTGATTGAATGTGTACATGGACTTATGATTGAAATATAAATCCATTTGCAAGTGGTTTGAAGTCAAATGGGTTTTGATTCATTTGATAATTTCATATTCAATGGAAGAACATGAATGGATTTTGGCTTGATTTTTGAATTGAGTTTTGGTTTAGTGATTGAAGTTTGAAATTATATTTGGATTCATGATTGAAGGATTGATTGAATCATGAAGAAAAATCAAGAGTTTGGCTTGATTTGAAGTTGATTTGGCTAAGTCCAAGATTTTGACTTGAAAGGCTTAGGTTGATTTTGAATGGATTTGAGTTTGATTTTTGGAATTGGTTTTGATTGTTTGAATTTATATTTCATTTATATATGTGAATATAAATGAGAATATAAATGGATCATGTGAAAATTTCATTAATTTGGAATGATTTGATCATGATCTAGGCTAAGTCTTTAAAGAATAAATTTAAAGGACTTAGAAAATTTTGGAGTTTTGGATTTTATTTTTGAGTTTAGTTTGATTAATTTGAATTTATATTTCATTTATATATATGAATATAAATGAGAATATAAATGATTCATGAGAAAATCTCATGAATTTGAAGTGATTTGATCATGATCAAGGCTAAATCCTTAAGAGGAAATTTAATGGATTTAGGAAATTTTGGAGTTTTGGATTGGAGTTTTAAGTTTAGTTTGATTGATTAGAATTTATATTTAATTTATATATGTAAATATAAATGAGAATATAAATGAGTTATGAGAAAATCCCATGAGTTTGAATTGATTTGAAGGTGATTTTGGATAAGTACTTTAGAGGGAAATTAAGGATTTAAAAAAAAAATTGAATTGGGAATTTGAATTTTAGATTTAGTTTGATTGATTTGAATTTATATTTCATTTATATATGTGAATATAAATGAGTTATGAGAAAATTTCATGAGTTTGAATTGATTTTATCATGATTTAGGCTAAGTCCTTAAGAGAAGATTAAGGACTTAAGAAAGATTTGGAATTACGAATTTCATTCATGGGTTTCAATCATGGTTTTTAATAATGTGGCATTGATTTGAGTTTGGAGAAAATCAAATAAGATTGATTTGGAGTTTGACTTGAAGGAAGAAAGGTGAGGAGTGGTTCTAGCTAAGGGTAGGAAAATTTTCCTAACTCCCTTAAGGCATGACCTATTCCTATGGCTAACTCTTCTAAGTCTCTAAGGCTAGGTTGAGTGTAAGAGAAGTCCTATGTCTAAGATGGAGCAGTTGGGAGCTCATTATAAAATTTAGGTCAACAAAGGGTGCCCAATAGGTGTGATGTGACTGACAAGGAATGCCGCATGTATTGGTGTTGACCAAAATGATCAACAACACTGAAAGATCACAAGCACTAACAAAAACAATCTATTTCTAACCCAAGGCATAGAAAGAATCCAAAACTTAATGAAATGTGACTCTACTTATATCGAAGATATAAGAGAGGGGGGAATCCACTAAGAGATAGAGTGTGAACCTTCCACTTGAGAAGTAGGTTCAAGTCATCCACTAAGGGATGAGAGGTTTGATTTGATTTAAGTCTCACTGAGGAGAAATTTCCACTAGGGAAGAGGGTTGAATTTGTATCCATTTTTAGGTTTGGGATTTTAAGATGGACCTTGTTTGTTTGTGATGGATCACACTGAGAGGCCTAGACCTAACTCAGATTTATCAATCCAAAGGGGTAGTCTACTAAACACATAATAGGACTAGCCAACCAAAGGGATTCCTTTCGGTATGCAGTAACTATACTAGGAATAAAGCATAGTAGACTTGCTTACTCCATAGTATAGATTAGTTGCTAGGGTAATCTATTAACAAGATAACAAATCGAACCCAACCCATAGCTAACTATTGAGTGAATGTTGCTGAGGGACTTAGATCAACTAGAAGATAATCAAGATTAATTACATTTTTAGATTTTTTTTATGGATTCCATTGGTTTGCGATGGATCACACTGAGAAGGAGCTTATATCGGCCTAGACCTATCTCAAATTTACTGAACCAAAGGGAGTAGCTTCTCGGCTGATGGGATAACTTTCTGACCAAAGGAGTGCCTTTCAATTTGCAATGATCAATTGAAGGGAAAAAAGCTTGAAGACTCACATCTTCCACTACAAAAGACTACTAGGGTGATCGTTGCTTTGGGAAATAAATTAAACCTAACCTAGGGTTGCCCATCAGTTTTTGACAATCATGCTAGGAAGAATGTGTCATAGTCTTACATCTTCCAAAATGGAATGACTATCAGGATAATCTGCTTTAGACAAAATAGATTGAACCTGACCTAAGGGTGACTATGGAGTGAGTGCTGACTCAGGAACTTATCTCAACTCACGTAGTCAGGCAATTCCTATCGGGAATTCTGCTAGCACTGCCGTAAAGATAGGATGTCTTCTTGGAAAAAGGGGCCCTTTAGGGGCTTGAATTCCTAATCCACAATCGAACATTTTTTGTTTGTTTGTTTAGTTTGTTTATCATTGACCCTATTAGTTTGAGAGGGATAAAACTATGAAATAGCTTATATCAGCCTAGACCTATCTCAGATTTACAGAACTAAGGGAGAATCTCTGCATCTGCTGTACAAATTCTCCAACCACAATGGTGGCTACTAAGAAAGGGAGACTATCCAATCCAAAAGTAACCCAGGTAGTGTCTAAATGGGGTCGCAAAGTACATGATCCAAATAGAGTGCCCAAAGGAGATTGGGCTGCTAAGGGATTAATCCAAAACCCTGGAGAAGATGACTTGGCTAGTCATATATTAAATAGGTATTCAGTGGCCAACTCAAGGAGAAAGCATGAAGACTCACATCTGTCAAGAGTGGTGTATCCACCGAGTGAGTTGTTGTTATCATAGAGAACATCAACCAACCTAAGGTGCCTGTCAGTTTGCAATAATAAGCCTAGGAAGAAAGCTTGGGGACTCACATCCTCCTATAGCAGAACAGATTACTGAGATAGTCTGTCATTGACTCGATAGGTGCCATTCGACCTAGGGAGACTACTGAGTAAATGCCATTGGGGGACTTATATCGACTCAAATGTAGTCAAGAAGAAAGGAGCCTCTAGGGGACTTATCCTAAACCTCAAATATACTCGACCTAGTTAGATCATGATGATTTGTTCAAAAATAAAGCATGGGAACTCACATCTTCTTAAATAAAATTAACACGAGGTAGCTTACTGGCTGGGTAATAAAAACTATCATACTAACAAGGCACTCATTGGTTTGTAATGCTCAAATTAAGAAGAAAGCGTGGGGACTCATATCTTCCAAATAAGTGACCACTAGGGTGACATACTAGTGAGGTAGCATGTAGACCCAACCTAGAGCAGCTAATGAGTGAGTGCCATAGGGGGCTTGCTCCCACATCGAAATAGCTCGAGATAAAAAAGTTTATGTTTGTTGTAGTGCATGTGTTAAAATGGATAGGATGCCTCTGGGGGACTCTTACACGTACCTTAAACACGCTAGAGATTTTGATGAAATGGTGCCACAGATGGAAAATGGAAATTCCCACTAGAAAGGATGTCGATGGGGTTCTCTCACTCCTAACTTAATTGTGCTAATCAAAATAGAATGCCTATTGGGTTCTCTCACACCTATTATAATAGCATCGAGAGATTGTGTTTATTTTGTGTTTGTGTTGTGAAAGAGGGATAGGATGCCATTGGGGGACTTTTACACCTTACCCTAAACACATCACGGTGGATTCATAAGACAAGCAAATAATGCTTTGAAAGATGAGAAGATTTTGATGAAATGGAATTAGATTTTTGTTGATTGATAGATTTGTTTTCAAACATGATTTTTATGGGTAATATTTCTTCAAATAGAGCACATTAATTGGAAGCATCAGGTGTTCCCCTTTACAATCAATAAGCTGATAAGATCCTCCTTGGTAGAGCTTCTCTATGACATAAGGGCCTTCTAAAGTGGGTTCAAACTTTCCTCCCATCTTTCGATGGGCAACAATTGGTCTCCTTAAGACTAACACAAGTTCTCCTACTCGAAAAGACCTAGGGTAGACCAGCTCATTGTGTGGTTGAACCATTTTGGCCTTGTATAACTCGAGGTTCTGGCATGCTCGTAGGCGAATCTCCTCAAAATATTTGAGCTCTTCTAATCAACTTTGCATTCTGCTCTGTAGTGATCTTGCTACTTAATATTATCCTTAGTGACAGGAGTTGAACTTCCAAAGATAGAACAACTTTGGACCCATACACTAAGGAAAATAGGGTAGATTGAGTTGGGGTTGGGTATGTGGTGCGGTAAGCCCACAAGGCTTCAACCAACTACTTATTCCACTACTGCTTATTTTCGTCAAGAGTCTTCTTTAGTATTTGGATGAGGATTTTGTTGAATGCCTTTACTAATCCATTTGCTCTAGGTAGTAGATGGTGGAGTATCTCCAATCTATGTTGTGTCTTCTAGCAAAGTTGTTGATCTTGATGCTTATGAATGTAGTACCATTATAGGATATAATTCATCGAGGCACCCCAAACCTATATATGATATGGTTCCTGAAAAATTGAAGCACATGCTGAATTGTGACCTCTCTGAGTGGGATGGCTTCCGCCCACTTGGAAAGTAGTTAGTGACAGCTAAGAAGAATTGATGCTCCTTAAAAGAATGAGGATGGATCAGACCCATAATGTCAGTATCCTAACACTCGAATGGCCATGAGGCTAATGTAGGGTATAGAATGTTGGGTGGTTGGTGGAGAACCACATCATGTACCTAACACTGATGGCATCTCCTAGCTACATCCATGCAGTCTGTAATCATCGAAGGCCAGTAGTATCCTAGTCTCTTGATCTTGATCTTTATCTTCAGACCAGATTGATGTGCTCTGCATAGGCCCGAGTGAGTGTACCTCAGTTATAATGCCATGGGCTTCATGTTTGTCTAATATGTGTAACCACAACTGGTCAAAGGACCGGTGGTACAAGGTGCCATCAAAGAGAGCATATGAGAGAGCTCTCTATTTCACCTGATGGGCTTGTGACTTTTCTTGAGGTAGTTTGCTGGTGTTCAAGTAATCTATAAACAATGTCCTTCAATCTAGCTTCTTGTCCATTTTGGCAATGATAACCTCCTTTTCAAGAGGAAGTCTCTCAATGAGTTCAACATCAATAAGGGATAGGAATTGTCTATTTTGGATCCTTATTGAAATGGACTCATCTTCTAGACATGCCAACTCTTTGGCAAGTTTGGCCAAAGCATCTACTACAATATTCTTTGCTCGGGGAACCTTATAGATGGTGACTTCAAGAATTTGGGCCAATAGCTTCATGGTATACTCATGGTAATGATGAAGCTTGGGTTTGAGAAACTTGTAAGACTCGATAATTTGATTGATGACCAACTGAGAATCCCAAAAGATGTTAATGCTCTTGATACTGATAGTGATGGTTAACTCCATACTGGCAATCTAAGCCTCATACTTGACTTCATTATTGGTGTAGGGGTTGGAAAGATAGTATGAGAATCTCATCACATCATGCTTTGGAGTTAAAAAAACTATTTCTACCCTTGCCTTTCCTGAGAGAATATATTGTGGTGCTTCCCCTTTGAGAAAAGGAGCTGCACCATCAAAATACATCTCCCATCTAGAGTTACCGGCCTCCCCTAAGTTCATGATTTGTTCATTAGGGAGATTGTCACTAATCAGAGAATCAACAAGAAGTGGTGTGCTAAGAATTCTACTAGTGCCTGCCATTTTACCACACGGTGGGGTATGAATGTGATATCAAACTATGAGAGAATCATGGACCATCGTGCCAAACATTTAGATAGCATTGGCTGTGTCATGAGATAATGTAGTGGATTTATTCTAGAGATTAAATTCACCTTATGAGAAAGCATATAATGTCATAGATTTTGGAAAGTAAAGATTAAAGCTAGGCAATGTTTCTCAATAGGTGGATAGTTCACTTCAATAGGAATAAGATGATGGCTAAGGTAGTACAGAGCATTCTCCTTCCCTTCGTCATTGGCTTGGGCCAATAGAGAAAAAAGAGAGAGTAGTCTAATGCAGCAGTGTAGAGAATGAGTGGCCTGCCCGGGATAGGGGCTACTAGAACTAGCGACTTCACCATATACTGCTTGATGTCTTCAAAGGTATTATGGCGCTTGTCATCCCACTTGAACTTGACATCTTTTTTGATAAGTGCTAAAAATGGCTTGCATCTCCCAATAGGTTGGAGATAAAGCGTCTTAGATATGCCAGCCATCCTTGGAAGGATCTGAGTTGAGCTAAACTCTTAGAAGGTGGCATTTCTAAGATAGCTTTGATCTTCTCTAGATCTATTTCTATTCCCTAGTGTCGGACAATAAATTACTCTAAATTCATACTTCAGGGGATTCATTTTGAGGTTATATTATCTCAATCGTTTGAAAACTACTCTCAAATCAAAGAGGTGTTCTTCCTTTTCTCTACTCTTGACTACTAGATCATCAACATAGCACTCAACCTGATGATGGATGAGTTCGTTGAAGATCTGAGTCATGGCTCATTGGTATGTAGCACTAGTATTTTTAAGGTCGAAAGGCATGACCCTATAACAGACGATTCTGATCGGGGTTTAGAAAGCAGCATTTCTTTCATCTTCAAGAGACATCTTGATTTGGTTATAGCTAGATAACCCATCCACTGAAGAGAACACTGCGTGAGAAGAGGTGATGTCCCCCCATTAATTCTAGTATAGGAAGAGAAAATTCATCCTTAGGACATGTCTTATTTAAGTCCATTAAATCAAGGCATATGTGAATTTGGCCATTTTTCTTCTTAACTGGGATGACACTAGCTAACCAGGTAAGATATTTCTCTTCCCTGATGAAACTAGCATCGATCAATTTCTTGACTTCAAAAATGACCTATTGTTCGATTTCTAATCATATGCTTCTAGGAGCTTGCTTAATAGGGGTAGCATCAAGATCTATTGCTAGCTTGTGGACTGCTACATCAGGAGATAATCCAAGCATCTCTTCATAACTCCATGCGAACTAGTCTTTAAACTTAGTCAATAGCCTAACTAAGTCATTGGTTTCTTCTTCATTTAGCACAAATGATATGTGATGGATTTTCTTCTCGAGATTGATTTCTTTAAGCTTGTCAATTATTGAATGAATTGCTTCTTCAAATTTTGGTGGTACCTCTTTGATTTGGAGATCATCTGGATCATCTAAGATTTCTAAACACATTCTCATAAAAGTCAGGTGTGTGTGAAACGAACCTATCAGACTTTAAATGATTGGTAATAACTAAATAGTAATCTTCATCATCGACTAGACCTACTATACTGAATCCTAGTTCTGCTCTTGATTGTGCTTCCTTGTATGTGTTGTTCCATAGTTTTTCAAAGTACTCTGACCTGTGTCTAGACCATGTATGAGGAACTAAACTTTTCTATATAAGATTATGAACACAAGGTGAGTAAAAGTCAAATGGTAATTCCATTAATTCTTTAAATGTATCCTCCTCAAGTTCTACATCAACTTCAGGACTTGAGGATGATGATCCCAAAAAGAATCTCTTCAGCTTCATATCACTAGAAGACTTAGGGACTTCCTTAACTACTAAACCTTCAAGTTTCTTAGATGTAAGTGGGGTTAGAGCTAAGATTCCTAGCTGCTGCCTAATAGTCTCACATAAACCTGATTCAAATACTTTGCTTTATCTGAAGGCCTAGTCTTCATCCCTGTATGGATCGAATGTTACCTTCAATGGAACCTGCTAAGAGGGATTGGCTGGTATACTAATCACATTATACTCATCCTCCAAGCTAGATTCCAAGTCTATGTGAATTTCAGGGGTACTCCTATGAACTAGAACATGACCTCTATTGGTTGATGGACAACCAGGGGTCTTCCACCTCTGGAATTGCCTCTATTTCTACCTCTGCCTCTACCTGGTGAAGGTTGAGTCATCCTACCCACATGTCCATATGATGGAATGAACTGTGGGTGGAATGTGATATGCAGATCTATTTCTTCTTCTATTCCCCTTTCTTGTTCACTTGGATTTTCATTTTTTTGTTTTCTTTTTCTCTTGTCTTTTCTTTTTCTTTTGCTTTTGAATTTGAATTTTGTCCAAGTTTATGAGAAAGGATGTTTTGAGGAAGATAGTAGGTCACATCCTCATAAATCTCAACCTCACTAACTGAGAATGGCTTTTCTTCTCCATTAACGTAATATTTAATCCCATCTTTTTTGAACTTGATGCACTGATGGAGGGAAGATGGAATTATTTTGTTCTGATGTATCTAAGGCCTACTGAGCAAAGTAATCAATGAAGTATTCAAACCAATGATGTAAAACTTGGATTCAATCTTCCATTCACCCATCTCCAAAGGTAATACTATGGAACCTAAAGCCCGCTCACCTTGTTCACTAAATCCTCTCAACATCATCCGATCTCCTAGGAGTGTGGACATGTCGATCCTCAAATAGGCAAGGGTCTTTAGACTCACCAATGCACTTGGATCCATGAAGAACTCGGAAAGTCTAAACTCCCATGCCAACTATGATGTAGGGGACTTGTACCAAGTCAAAAGGAGATCTTCATCTGTGAAGGTGATCCCCTGAGATTCTTTTGTATAATGTGCCTCCTCACCTATAGCGGTCAGCAAAGCTAAGCAAATTTTAGAATCAAGGAGAGCCTTGATTAGTGATTTTCTTGTCTTTGGATAAGACAAGGGAATCGTATATGCTTAACTTAGATGATAACTTTCTTAGATGAGAGAGGACATTGAAGTCCACCTTGGGCTGATCCTCCATAAGCATATCTAAGGGTGGACCATCCTATGGAGGGGCTTCTTGATCCTCTGTACCAATGACTTGTTTCCTTCTATCTTGAGGTGCTACCCTAAGAGGTAGAACCTTGCCACTATGGAGGTTGACCTCAATGATCTCTTATGGTTGGGAAATGAAAGGTTTTATTTGCACATCAGGTTCACCTACAGCCTCTCCTATGGGAACCTCAAAATCGGATGATTCCAAATCTATCTCAAAAGGCAAACCCATAGTGTTCAAAGTAGGAAAGTCCAACTCTGAATCAGAAAGAAGAAGTTTGAAATTATTATAGTTATTTTGACTTCAAGAGCTATCATTAAAAATAGAAGTAAACACCCCATCGAAGTGACATAGATATAATTAAAGCTAGCTTTATTCTTCAATTTCTTTGATTTGTTTGGAGGTACAAAGTAGAAATCAAGTAAAGTGAGTGGGGTAAGGGATTTGATGCCCTTATTTATCGATATAAGAGTTTTACTAGTAGAAGAAGAAGAACTAGTTGAAGTGGAGGAAGTCGCTGGTGTGGAAGCTATAATTATAGGCTGGAGGCTGGACTCGATCGGTGGTTGTGCTACTAGGCTATCTCAGGTTGACACATGTTGTTGCTGCTGAGCTCCCCCTTTCCCCAAGTTAGCACTAGTAACTTATAAACCTTTATAGATGTTGGAGGTTTGAGCTGACTTAGGCACCTACAAGGAAAGTTTCATGATCTTTTGGATGATCTTTTAGAGGTTTTGGATAAAAAAATATCCCAACCTTCTTTAGTTTTGGAAGGATCACAAGTATCCCCAAGGATTACCCTAATGAAACTAGATGATTATTCCACAAGGTATTCCTTCTGGATGAATACAACATCGGTCTTGAAGCTATGTTCAAGACAGTCCTTGAATGTGAAGCAACCCTCCAAAACATGGCCAAACATACGGTGGTAGGGGAAAAAGTTAGGATCATGACTTTTGCCTACTTCCTCCGGTCTCTTAGGCTCAGGTAGCTAAAAATCAGGCTTCTTTAAGAGATTCTTAAAGATCTTCCTAATTACCTCCATCTTAAATGAATAAGGTTTGTTAAGCTTATCCAAATAAGCAAGTGGATCATAGCTACCTGACTGCGGGTATGTGTGCTATTATAGCTAGTGGTATGGTTGAGGAGGTAGTGAAGTTGGCCATGGAGGTTGCTGTGGAGGATGGTAGGGCTGCCTTGGTGGTGGTAAAGGAGGTGGAAGCGATGGCTGTTGAGGTCGTGGTCTCTCAGACTGATCTCTAGCTAGTTGCTTCCTCTTATCTACCACTATCACTACTCTCAGCTTTTTCTCATAGACCTTATGTGGCTTTTCTTTGGGTAGCTAGTCTTTAAAAGGCAACTGTTTGGCCTCTTCTTGTAACCACTTTGTTGATTAGCTTCTCAAATGTTCTTATAGTGAAGCCCATAAGCATGAAGGCCACCGGGTCATGGATATTCTTTAGAAGAATCTCAATGGCATGTCGTTCAAACAGATGTGGCTCGTATTTCATACTCAGGTTATGCCATCAGAGAATATAATCAATAAGGGACTCACCTAGGTGTTGTTATGCTACAACGAGATCACCTATAGTAACCCTTTGCTGATCTCCAACAATCCTCTTGATAAAGAGTTGATCCAACTCAGCAAATGTCTTTACTGAACCATTGGGAAGTTCATCATATGAATCAAAAGCAATCCATACTAGGCTACTAACAAAGAGGCAAAATAGCAAAGCTTTGTTGCCACCGATGCTGCAATAACTAGCCCTGAAGTGTGTTATATGCTACCTTAGGTTTTCACTACCATCAACACTTTTGAAGGAAGGTGGCACGAAACCCTTGGGATATTGTATTGCATCAAATTCCTTTAGGTAAGGTCTACCCTTTGGAATCGATGATCCTCCCCAGGCTTGAGCCAACGCTTCCTTCACTTGCTGCTCAACCATGGATCTGATGTCTTTTTCTTAGATGGAGGTACTTTCCACTACCTTCCTATACATGCTAGTGTTACCTTGCTTAGTGGGAGGTAAGGTATTGGCTGGGTCCAAGACATGCAGTAACTCTACCCGACTAATGTCGGTTATAGTAGGATGATCTGCTAGGGCTTGTTTTTGAAGTACTAAAATTATTTCCAACAAATCCTCGAGCTGGCTCACCATCCTATCTATTTGCTCATCCTTTTTGCTTCAACCGATATCAAAGGTGTTGGGATGATTGGGCTTTGTCCTCCTGATCAACCTCATCACCTTCCATGGTTGGTTGTTCTCTAAGGAGAGATCCCCAGGTATCTACCATGCAGAAACCAGCAGAGTCTCCCAACAAATAATCTTTATTGGGATCGAAGCTAATCTTCTCCTCATCTGACCAATCATACCCCAGAATGTCCTTCTTCTTTACAAGATAATGTACTACTATCTCCTCAAAAGAATGCATAATCTAAATGGGAAAAAATGATTTTGGCTGACCGGTGTGATCATTATCATGCACTGAGAGGCACCGTACCTCGCCTGCTGCTAAAGAGTTAATCCTATGAGACTGTACTCACTAGAAGAGACACACTCTTGATTGACACTAGCCTATGAAAGGGGTGACATTCCTAGGAGGTTCCACTATCATCGACACAGCTGGGCTATCATCTACTACCTCTATAATAACTACTACCATCTCCATGTCCTGCTGAACTGGTGGAGTTGGTGAAGGGATGACCACTATGCTTAGGGTCGCCACTCCCTCCACACCACCACTAGGGTAGAAGGTCGAGTGGGAGAGCTCGACCTCACCACAGTAGGTGGTATAGATTAAGTAGGATCCCTAAGTAATAGCTAGATCACCAATAGGGTATGCTTCTCCTCGGATATGGCCTTCATGGCCTTTGATGGAATTGGAGATGCTATGATGTGAAATGGTGATGGAGAACGGGGGGTAGAGCTGTGAGGTAGAGACACCACTAACTCTCCATGAATAAGAGCTATTCTCTTGTGATGAATGGTCCCAGTAAGTAGGATGCTATCTATATGGTCGACACGGGTAGCGTGCTGAGCTGGAAAGTCGTTGAGTGCAAAAGCTATCGACTGGCGATTGAACCTTTGCCTCTCCCTACTGGTGATATGAGCAGATGTATGGGCCTCATTGGTCCTCTCCTATCAAATTTGTTTCCCCAAGCTATGGGGGATGATGGATCTCAAA
This sequence comes from Cymbidium sinense, assembly GCA_021442155.1. Lineage (NCBI taxonomy): Eukaryota > Viridiplantae > Streptophyta > Magnoliopsida > Asparagales > Orchidaceae > Cymbidium > Cymbidium sinense. The sequence continues at coordinate 180,543,727 of CM038217.1, read as the reverse complement.
TCAAATTGTGCTCTGGACTCTAAACTTCTGTAAGCTCTGCCAACCTGGTGCAAGACTGATTGGAGAAAAAGATGTGTTGAAGAATGAGATTCCAAAATATGTGTTAAAAATTTTTTGATTTGGTTTTGAAAATGGAAACTTCTCTTAAGCAAATTTGGTATGCTAAAGAATGAAGTTCCGAAGGTGCTTGAAATTTTTTTTTTTGAATTTGGAGACTTCACTTAGCAAATTTGAGTATTCTAAATGAAGTTCCAAATGTGTTTAAAAATTTTTGGTTTTGAATTTGGAGACTTCACTTAGCAAATTTGAGTATGCTAAACGAAGTTCCAAATGTATTTGAATTTGGAAAATATGATTGTTAAGTTTTGATTTTTGAAAAGAAGACTTCCATTCAATAAATTTGGGTATGTAGAAATGGAAGTCAATCTTATTTTTGCAAATGTGAAAATTTTATTTTGCATGTGATTATTACTTTTTGTAAGAGGGAATTCCAACTTAATCATATATGGGATATGTTTAAGTGGGATTTCCAAATGATATTATTTTTATTTGGGAATGAAGTGTTCATTCAATAAATTTGGGTATATTGAATGAAGATGTTCACATATGCTTTTGAAAAAATTAGTTTTGTTTTAAGATGAAACTCTCATTCAATATGTGTGGGTGTATTAAATGGAAAGGTTTATGTGTGCTTTTTGAAAGTTCTATTTTTGGATATGATTTTGAACATTGGAAAGATGATTGTTCATTTAATTTTGAAAATGAAATCTTCATCAAAATGAATTGAAGGAAGATGTTCATTTGTGCTTTTGGAAAAGATTGTTAGTTTTATTTTTGATTCCTACATATAACAATTATGAGAATTGTTAGATGAGGGTGATTTAAGAAACTTTTATGGAAAATATTTTATTATGTGCATTTTTGAAAGAGTGTTTTTTGAAAAGCAAGAATTTTATGAAAAATTTATTTTGTCTTTATTATTTTAGAATGAACCTTTCCTTATCATAAAAATGATAAGGAGGAAGTCTTTAAATGTTTTCTTTTTTAGATCTTTTTATTTTTACTCATTGGAGAACCCAACAAGTGTTTTAAGACCAACACGGGGTGACGTCTTAAAACCTAAAGATGTTGGCTAGCTTCTAGCTTAACTTAAGAATGAAATAAGCTAAGTGATAATGGAAAGGAAGATAGTCTTGAATTCATAGAAAACTACAAACCCACTATCGATACTCGAAGGCAACGATCATTTATCAATGATGGAGAGAGGAACCATTCCCAGTGGAGTCGCCAGAAAAATCTATGGTAAAATATTCTCGCCTTCATTTATCATTTCTTGGAGAGGATAAATGAAAATAGAAATATATGCCTTTAGTTGGGACACCACATAGATCTGCAGATGTTCTTATTGAGGGTGATCGAGACAACATTGAGGAGAGGTGTACTATCTCAAAAGATAGAAGTCACCACTTTCAATGGACCTAATCACCTCAACAAGGACTCCTATGAACAATTGGTCTGCATATGTACCAAAGATTCTTCCCCTACTTTACATAGAAAAGTAAAGTAAGATTTATTTTAAATCAGGTTCATTAAGTTCCCTACAACCCCATTACTAATTACATCTTATGGAATGGGATCCCTTAGGAATACTCTCGATTAAGGTAAATGATCATTGTCCCCAAAGATTTCAATAGGTAGGACTATCAGTTGATTAGTTTATTTTGAAAGACCAAATGAGATTGATCAAGGAGAGGGAGTTATTATCGAAGTCAAAAGAAGATAAGTAGGAGATGCCCATGATGTTAGGAAACCTAGCGAACATCTCAAACTATCTTATGGTTAGGCTTTACATTTTTGAAATTGATTTAATTTGTTTGAGTTGAATTTTTCATTAGAAATTTAGGGCTTATGATTCCACAACACAAGATTATGGAAATGCTTAAGAGGTGAAATTTATGCTTATGCCCATAAAGGGGAGAAGCAACCTCAAAACTTAAATCTAAGGACCTTTGGCCAGGGTTGGAAGTACAACCTAAATCTAAGGTAAAAATGGGCATTTGGTTTGCCTCCACAAGTGAGACAAACCACCCAACTACATCGACTTACAGCCACCTGAGAGTGGCTGCCAACTAACTCCTCTTACAATTTTAAATTCATGTAGGCAAGTCATATGCTTTATGCAAAATAGCTAGGCTGTTATTTATTTTGAAAGAGACTAAGTCCTTAAACTCACTCCCTAAAAAGGCTAGATCATATAACGACATGCTTTAAATGACCTAAATTTAATGTAATTCAAATTTCATTTTTATTTTCATTTTTGGACAATCATTTAGAGTCAGGCTAATAGGATTCATATGCCTAATGCAAGAGAAATGAGATTATTGGCCAAAGTTAGCGAGAATGGAGGAGGTGTGTTTCCACCATGGCTCTCAAAGGTCAAGCCAAGTTTCTCTAGCAAAGGTGGAAGCCCTCCAATCAAAAGTGAAAATAATATGCATTTGTGCATGATGTTATAAAAGAAGTACTCATCCAGCTAAGGGGTTACTAATTCTTTTATCTTGATTTTTAGCCTAAGCTTTAGGTGAGGTTATGAGTTCTTTATTTTAGTTTTGAATTATTAGATTTGATAGAAGATTTATTGTTCCCTAAGAGCCTAATCCACATTCAGGCAATACATAAAGTAAGGAAAAAATTAGAAAAAGGATGCCACTTAATGCACAAGCTAAACAAATCATCAATAAATTTATAAAGCCAATCATAAAAGAATTAGAGGCCATTGTGGTAGGGTACCACCGTACAAACCCAGAAACAAATTGGTTAGCCAAGCTCTACCCTTATACAACCCAAATTACAAATGAATTACATACAATTAAGCAAGGAACTCATTATTATTGGGGTCTTCAAACTTCACTCTTTCATTCTTCTATTCTTCATTCTTCTTCTTCTTTCTTCTTTGATTCCTTCTTTTGGATGGTTGGAAGGTGGATGCTCCAAAGACTTCTCCTAGTGCATAAGATGAGATCTTTTGACCAATTCTCATCCTAATCCACATAACAATCATTCTAAAATCCTAATTGCAAAAATTACATGAAAAGGAAAAGTAAATCTAGCTAATACATGCAAAACAAAGGTTAGCTAAATGAACCATTAAATCCCAAGCATGTATATTGGACTTATCACCCCACACATGGGTGACTAAGTCCACCTGGCCTATTGGATCATGCTTAGGGGTATAAACACCTGCACAAAAAAATCAATTATATTTTTATTTATTATAGCACCCCTTAAGCACAATCTCTTGCAGAAGACAATGGTTAGACTAAGATGGCCCTACTATTCATTCTATGCACATTCACACTAACATCCAGACTATAACATCTATCTCAAAAAAAATCAAGCATCAAACCATGCACCGCCCTAACCTAAAGCTAGGAGTGGTGGCTTAGCCTAATGTGTGTGCTTTAGAGGTTTGTGTGGTGTGCTTAGTTATGGGTTTAAGTTTAGAATTTTCTAAGTGTGAAGCATATTCAACTTAGAGGAGGATTTCATTTAAGTGATTTAATTATTTTGGATTGATTTTATTTTATATTTTGATTAGGTTTAAGTGAATCTACAATCAATTACTAAGTTATAAAGAGATGGAAAGAGAAGAAAACTTCTCTTTCCTTCCCTAACCTAAGTAATTTCTAACGTGGATTCATATTTTAGTTTTATTTAGTGAATGCTTTAATTAAGTGTTTTAATCCATCCTAAGTTTAGATGAACTCTAAATAAACCTCTTTAAGAAAAGGCATTTTAAGATTAAGTAAAATGAACTAAATTCACAAAACATACATCACTTCACTTCTTTCCCAACATGTATAACATGCATATGAATGAGTCCTAAACATATATATACATGCAAATGGGAATGTTTAGCACACTTTATGATGCATGCTAGGTAATTTACTTAAGAAAATTTGAAAGTTTATGATGCATGATTTTTCATTAAGTAGCAAAGGGGTTTCTTATCAAACTTTCACATACACACATGAATGTATGAAAGGTATAAGTGAGTACGATGCCATTATTAACCAAAGGTTTAAGGTACTTAGGGCTACTTAAAGCCTTACAACCTTGGGGTTGTCCAGACTAATATAATACTTTCTTTAAATACAAGCATGTGTACAAAAGAAATGAATGGAAAAGAAAGAATGCAAAAGTTGGTGTTGGTTGATTTATTTTATTTATGCAACTTGCAAGTGCAAGCATTGTTATCCTTCTTAAGTGATAGTTTAGGAATGAATAGGATGTGGAATTAGGCAAGTGTTAGGTTCTTTTCAAATGAACCATACACCTTGCCAAATCCTATTCAAAATTATACTAAAAGAGAAGAGAAGGAAAACCTACACTAAGCACATTCTTATATTTTACACACATGAAAACTCATAAGTAAGATACAAGTAACACACTTTCAATTTTGATAATTGATCCATATATTTTTGAAAATAATTTGAATTTGATAGTGATAATAGCCACTCATATTCTTACTTTAGCCAACACATGCAATTTGACATAAAGAAAATATTTTCATTTTAAATTTGATTTTAAAAAGCATGGATGCATAAAACCATATAACACACATATTTAGCATGTTGGGGGGAGAACTAAAGTAATGAAAGCATGTAAACACATTCACTTCAATTAAATCCTAAAGACAATCTTATGAAATAAGAAAGCTTAAAGTAAATCAAATTTTATTTAATATGATTTTTATTTGATTTTGAATTTGATATAGTTTTAAAAATGTGAATTGAGTTTGCTATTCCTAACCCATTCCCACATATGTTTGATATTTTTGTTCAATTTTAAGATTCATTTTATATTTTTGATTAGGTTAGGGTATGAATTAAATATGTTAATTATCCCTTACCTACACCACCTTAGCATAATTAATCAAATAATTATGAGCTAATGAGATCACATAAAATCTCATAAGAAATTTAAATTTGTAATGTAGCTAGGAAGAAAGGAGCCTAATACAATTTTGCTAATGATCAATGATTAATTAAGCTAAAGGGTTTAACTTAAGTAATTTCCAAACACCCCTCACACATATTAGTTGAGTTTTGATTTCCTTAATTGAACTTAGGCTCTTGAACACCTAAGAATCTACCCAAAGTAGATTAATTAAGTTCTAGAAAGTTTTAGAATTTTAAGAAATTAATTAAGAGGGTAATTAGTGAATTAGCCCTTAATTAAGAGAGGATTAAGAAAGAAAAGGGGTTTAAGGAATAGCCTAGGGAAATGCTCCAAAATTATTTCCTAAACCTCCCATTCACTAAATCAGACCTTAATCAACTACAACAAAGGATTAAACCACTAATCAAGCTCTTAATTATCCTTAATTACATTAGGGGGTAATTAGGAAATGAATTAGCAATCTCCCCAATTAAGACACCAATAAATTCAAATAATATTAGGGGAGGTAGAAGTCATGCCCTAAAATACACTCAAGAAGTTTGAGATTAATCAGTGGATTAATTATGGAGTAATTAGCAAATTGAAATTGCAATAAAACCTAAAATCAGAGAAAGAAAATAGTCAAAATCCATTAAAACTAATTTTAGAATATTCTACATTGAATTATCTTTCAATGGAAATTTATCTTAGATTTTTATGATTTTTCTTTAGAGAGATATGGATTTTAGAAGTTTAAAGGATTAATTAGATTTATTTAAACCTTAATTAATTCCCTAATCCTACGGTGCACCACGCATGCTGTTGACTCGACCACGCTTTACACATGTCATCCTCTGAGTGGCCACTTAAACATCACATCATAGCACGTGGCGATGACACTACATGCTTTTTCCTCCGCCTTTCCATCAAGGATCAAATTGCTAGGATTTAATCCGAAGTTTATAGGGGATACAATAGGATTTATAATGTGATTTAATCTCAGCCATTCATCCAAAACTTTTTGATGGATGGCTAGAGATCATCCCTATTCTTCCCTAACAAATTAAGGAGACCATCCACTTTCAAAAGGAAGATTTGAGCTCGATCGTGCTTAAATTGAATTGAAACTCAACCCATGCCATCTATTCCTAATGGAAACAACATCTATCGATCAAAATTTCTTCTACAAAGTTCCACACCACATTGAGTTAAATGGTTGAAAAATGTCATACCTCACCGAAGGTGATCACCGGTGCTTGATTCCCTTGGAGGAGCATCGTCTGGTTGAGATGAAGCTTTGGTGAAATTTTTATCTCTTGAGGTTGAGTGGATAGCTCTATGGACCAACTCCTCCTTCTAGTGAGCTCAATTTTGATTGAAGTGGATCTTCCCTTGCCTTTGGAGCTTGGGAAAGAGGTTTGGCAAGCTCAACTTGGTCCCCTAAGGGAGTGTGCAATGGGAATTGACTTGGTTTGGTGTGTGGAGAAAGTTGGCAAATCCTTGGAGCTCCCTTATTTTGCTTAAGGGAAACTGAGAAATGGCAACTTCTAACTCTCTCTAAGAAGCTTGGGAAGGCTCTCAAATGGCTCTGCTGGCTTCCTATGCTTCAATCGAATTAAGCTATATTGGAATTGAAGTGAATTAGGGGGAGTATATCTCCCCCTTAGGAAATCGGACACCCAAAGCTTCACTTGCCATTTTGATCCAATTTACCTTAGGTATTGGGTTGTTTGATCTGTTAGGGGATTGCACATGGTCGGTTTGGGCTAGGGAGTGGATGGTAACTCCCCATCTGCTCAAATTGAGTGGGAGCATGATTCCCATGTGGCCAATTTGAGCCATGTGCTCGGTTTTGGCCTTGGGTCAAGTTAGGGTGACCCAAACCTCTTGGGTTGGGTGCACCACCCTCCATTGGGTTTACTTGACCTATTACAAGAGTATCAAGTAGGTATGAAAAGGATTTGACCAAGGTTACCCATGGATTTGACCAAAGTTTGTTCTATGGCCTAGGGGTAGAATGGTCATTTGGCTTATTTTTAAATTTGGATATGTTGGGTATGTTGAGAAAATAGATTTGGCCAAGTTTAATTGGATTTGGACTTCATTTGGTATGGTTTGTCTCATGTTGACCCATTTAGGTTAAAATGGGTCAACTTGGGTCAAGTTGACCAATTGGTCAAATTGGGTCAAACCAAGGGTTGGGTCAAGTTCATATTACCATTTGAATTGTTTTGGTGGCTTTGGTTTGATTCAATTTGGTTTGGGTTTGAATTTGGTTCATATGACTTCATTTAGGTCAAATGGGTCAAGTTGACCAATTTGACCCATTTGACCTATTTGAGCTAGGTCATGGGTAGGTTTAGGTTTGGTTAGTCATATGAAGAGGATTGGTATCTTTGTTTCCAATCAATTTTGGATATGTTTGAATTTGGCTCAACATGACCCTTTAGGTCAAGTTGGGTTCAAGGTTAATTAGGCTTAGTAAGGTCTAGTTGGCTAATTGAGGCTTTGGTCAAGTTCAACAAGTGATTTGGAATGAACTTGACCCATTGGTTTCAATAAATTTGACTTAGATTAAGTTTTGACACATTTTAACTTTTAGGTCAAGTTGGGTTAACTTGGTCAAGTGGCCAATCAAGGTTAGGCTCAAATGTTGACTTGGTCAAGTTCAAACATAGTTCATGAATGAACTTAGATCAATGGTTTCGTGAATTTGGCCTATGGTAAATTTTAGCTATGTCGATTTCATTTTAAGTGTTGACTTGGTCAACCCTTAGGTTTAACTTGGTTTGACCCAATTTGATTGATTGATCATCTCATGATGATTGTTGATCATGATGAGAGGTATATTTGAGTTTGATTCAATCTAATTTGGTTAGGATTAAAATTTGGCCATAAGGGGTACATTAGGTCACTTTGGGTCAAGTGATCCTAAGTGGGTCAAATGGTTTGGTCAAAGCTTGATTTGAGTTTGATTGAACTTGTATATGGACTTATGATTGAAATATAAATCCATTTGCAAGTGGTTTGAAGTCAAATGGGTTTTGCATCATTTGACAATTTCATATTCAAAGGAAGAACATGAATAAATTTTGGCTTGACTTTTAAATTGAGTTTTGGTTTAGTGATTGAAGTTTGTATTTATATTTGGATTCATGATTAAATGATTGACTGAATCATGAAGAAAAATCTAGAGTTTGGTTTGATTTGAAGTTGATTTGGCTAAGTCTAAGATTTTGACTTGAAAGGCTTAGGTTGGATTTTGACTGGATTTGAGTTTGATTTTTGGAATTAGTTTTGATTGTTTGAATTTATATTTCATTTATTTATGTGAATATAAATGAGAATATAAATGGATCATGAGAAAATTTATTGAATTTTGAATGATTTGATCATGATCTAGGCTAAGTCTTTTAAGATAAAATTTAAAGGACTTAGGAAATTTTGGAGTTTTGGATTTGATTTTTGAGTTTAGTTTGATTGATTTGAATTTATATTTCATTTATATATGTTGTGAATAAATGAGAATATAAATAGTCATGAGAAAATATCATGAATTTGAAGTGATTTGATCATGATCTAAACTAAATCCTTAAGAGGAAATTTAAAGGATTTAGGAAATTTTGGAGTTTTGGATTTGAGTTTTGTGTTTAGTTTGATTGATTTGAATTTATATTTCAGTTATATATGTGAATATAAATGACAATATAAATGAGTCATGAGAAAATCTCATGAGTTTGAATTATTTTGAAGGTGATTTTGGATATGTCTTTAAGAGGGAAATTAAGGATTTAAAAAAATGATTTTGAATTGGGAATTTGAATTTTGGATTTAGTTTGATTGATTTGAATTTATATTTCATTTATATATGTGAATATAAATGAGTTATGAGAAAATTTCATGAGTTTGAATTGATTTGATTATGATTTAGGCTAAGTCCTTAAAAGAAGGTTAAGGACTTAAGAAAGATTTGGAATTAGGAATTTCATTCATGGGTTCCAATCATGGATTTAAATAATGTGGCATTGATTTGAGTTTGGAGAAAATCAAATAAGATTTATTTGGAGTTTTACTTGAAGGAATGAAGGTGAGGAGTGGTTCCAGCTATGGGTAAGCAAAATTTCCTAACACCCCTAAGGCATGATCTATTCCTATGGCTAACTCTTCTAAGTCTCTAGGGCTAGGTTAAGTGTCCACCTAATGACTAGATGTGTCTTAAGACTAAGGAACTCTTAAAGTCTAAGAGAAGTCTTATCTTTAAGATGGATGGGTTGAGAGCTAATTCTAAAAATGAGGTCAATAGGTATGTGAGATGGAAATCAATTTTTTTTGAAAGAGGAGATCTCAACTTAATCATATATAGAATATGTTAAGTGGGAATTCAAAGTGATGTCATTTTATTTGGAAATGAAATATTCATTTTATAAATTCTGGTATATTGAATGGAGATGTTCATATGTGGTTTTGAACATTTTTTCTATTTTGTTTGAGAATGAAACATCCATTCAATTGAATGGAGAGGTTTCACATGTGCTTTTTGAAAAATTTATTTTTGATTTTGTTTGGAAAGGTGAAAATTTTAGCTTAACACATGTGGAATGTGTTGAATGGAATTTCAAAGTTATAAAATTTTTTGTTTGAAGATGCAACATCCATTCAACATATTTGAATGTATTGAATGGATAAACTTATCTTCAAATTTTGTGCTTTTGAAAACATGATTGTTGAAATTTTATCTTTAAAAATGAGGTCTTCACCAAAATGAATTGAGTGAAGAAGATCATTTGTACTTTTTAGAAAATGTGATTGTTGGAATCTTACTTTTCAAAATGACATCTTCACCCAAAATGAATTGAATGAAGGAACTAATTTATGCTTTTTAGGAAATGTGATTGTCACAATTTTATTTTTGGAAAGATAATCCTACATATAACAATCATAAAGATTGTTAGATGAAAATGATTTAGGAAAATTTTTGTGCAAAAATATTTTATTATGTGCATTTTTGAAGGAGTGTTTTTTAAAAAGCAAGATTTTTATAAAGGATTTATTTTTATCTTTATTATTTTAGAATGAACCTTTTCGTAGAATAGAAATGATAAGGAGGAAGTCTTTGAATATTTTCTTTTTATTAGATTTTTTTTACCCATTGGAAAACCCAACGGGGGGTTTTAAGACCAACACAGGGTGAGGTCCTAAAACCCAAAGATGTTGGTGAACTTGACTTAAGGATGAAATAAGCTAAGTGCCAACGGAAAGAAAGATAGTCTTGGATTCATAAAAAGGTACAAACCCACTATCGATACTTAGTGACAACGATCATTTACCAAAGATGGAGAGAGGAACCCTCCCAATGGAGTTGCCAGAAAAATCTATGATGAATAATTTTCAATTTCTCTAAAAGAAATGTATACTTCCATCTTCACTCTATACGGGATAAAATGAAGATAGAAATATACTTTCTTTTTTTTATGCATTTGGACACCACATAGATCCACAAATATTCTTATTAAGCTAACCGGGCATGACATTGAGGAGAAGTGTACTATCTCGAAAGATAGAAGTCACTACCCTACAATGGACCTAATCACCTGAATAAGGACTACTAAGGACAATGGATCTACATGTGTACCATAGATTCTTCCCCTACTTTACATGAAAAAGTAAAGCAGGATTTATTTTAAACTGGGTTCATTAAGTTCCTTATAGGGGCAAGCTCCCATAGTTAATTACATCTTAAGGAAGGGGATTCATTAGGAATACTATCGATTAAAGTAAATGATCATTATTTCTAAAGATTGCAATAGGTAGGACTATCAATCGATTAGTTTATTTTGGAAGATCAAATGGGATTGATCAAAGATAGGGAGTTATTATCGAAGCCAAAGAAGATAGGTTGGAGTTGCTCATGATGTTAGGAAACCTGGAGAGCATCTCAAAATATCCTATGGTTGGGCTTTTCATTTTTGAAATTGATTTAATTTGTTTGAGTTGAACTTTTCATTAGAAATTTAAGGCTTATGATTCCACAACACAAGACTGTGGAAATACCTAAGAGGTGAGGATTTATACTTATGACTGATAAAGGGGAGAAGCAACCTCAGATCCTAAATCTAGGGAGCCTTGGTGAGGGACAAAAGCACAACCTAAATATAAAGCGAAAATGGGTATATGGTTTACCACCAACTAACTCCTCCTACGATTTTAAATTAATGTAGGCAAGTCATATGTTTTATGCAAGATAGCTAGGATGTTATTTATTTAGAAAGTGATTAAGCCCTTAAACTCACTCCGTAAGAGACTAGATCATGTAAGGGCAAGAAAAATGACCTAAATCTAATGGAAAACATATTACATATTATTTTTAATTTTGGATTCATATGCCTAATGCATAAGAAGTAAGATTATTAGCCAAAATTAGCGAGAAGAGAGGAGGAGTGTTTCAACAATGGCTCTCAAAGGTCAAGCCAAGTTTATTTGACAATGGTGGAAGCCCTTCATTCAAGAGTGAAATAAGATACTTTTGTGCATGATATTATAAAAGAAATACTCATCCAGCAAAGGGGTTGCTAATTCTTTTATTTTGATTTTTAAATTAGGCTTTAAGTGAGGTTATGAGTTATTTATTTTTTACTTTTGAGTTGATTAATTTGGTAAAAGATTTATTTTTCCCAAAGAATTTAATCATCATCCAGGCCATACATCAAGCAGGGAAGAAACTAGGAAAAGGATGTCATCTTAATGCATAAGCTAAACAAATCACCAATCAATTTATGAAGCTAACGCAAAAGAATAAGAGGCCATTTGTGGTCGGGCACCGCCTAATAAACCCAAAAATAAATTGGGTAGTCGAGCTCTACCCTTATACAACCCAGATTACAAATGAATTAATTTACAATCAAGTAAGGAAATTCATGTTATGGGGGCCTTCAAGCTTCATTTCTTCTTTCATCTTTTCTTCTTTCTTCTTTCTTCTTTAGTTCTTTCTTTTGGGTGGTTGGAATGTGGATGCTCTAAAGGCTTCACATGGTACATAAGATGAGATCTTCTGACCAATGCTCATCCTAATCCTCATAACAGTCATTCCAAAATCCTAATTGCCAAAAATTACATGAAAAGGGAAAAATAAAAATCTAACTAACACTTGCAAAGTAATGATTAGCTAAAACAAACCATACAAATATCAAACATGTATATTGGATTTAATGCCCCACACATGGGTGACTAAGTTCACCTAGCTTATTGGATTACACTTAGGGGTATAAGCACCTTCACAACTAAAGCAATTATATTTTTATTTATTACAGTGCCCCTTGAGCACAATCCCCTGCAGAAGATAATGGTTAGACTAAGATCACCCTACCATTCAGTCTACGCACATATACCCTAACATCCATACTAAAACAAAACATCAAAAAATAAAAGCAAACATCAAACCTTGCACCACCCTAATCTAAAGCTAGAAGTAGTGACTTAGCCTAATGTGTGTGCTTTTAAGGTTTATGTGGTATGCTTAGCTATGGCTTTAAGTTAGAGTTTTCTAAGTGTGAAGAGTGTTCAACTTAGAGGGGAGGGGGAGGTATTTCATTTAAGTTGTTAAGTTGTCTTGGGTTGATTTTATTTTGTGTTTTGATTAGGTTCAAGTGAATCCTACAATTAATTACTAAGTTGTAAAGAGAGGAAAAGAGAAGCAAAAAAACTTCTCTTTCCTTCCCTACCTTAAGTAATTTCTAAAGTAGATTCATATTTTAGTTTTATTTAGTGAATATTTTATTATGTGTTTTAATTAATCCTATGTTTAAATCAACTCTAAACAAACATATTCAAAAGAAATGAATTTTAAGATTAAGTAAAGTGAATTAATATCAAGAAACACACATCACTTGATTTCTTTCCCAACATGTATAACATGCACATTGATGAATCCTAGGCATATATATACACATCAAATAAGAATATTTAGCACACTTTATGATGAATGTTAAATGAGTTACTTAAGAAAATTTGAATGCTTATGATGTATGATTTTCATTAAGTAGAGAAGGGGAGTTTCTTATCCAATTTTCACATGCACACATGAATTTATGAAAAGCATAAGTGAGTATGATGCCATTATTAGCACCAGGGGTGTAAGGTACAAGACTTACTTAGGGATACTTATAGCCTCGCAACCCCAGGGTTATCCAGACTAATATACCACTTCCCTTAAATACAAGCATATGTACAAAAGAAATGAATGGAAAAGAAAGGATGCAAAAAGTTATACTTGATTGTGTGATTAGTTTATGCAATTTATATGTGTGAATATGAAGATCCTTCTTAGGTTATAACATGGAAGGGGATAACAGTAGATTTGAGAAAGTGTTATGTTCTTTTAAAAGAATTATACACTTTACAAATCTTATTCAAATCCATGTTAAGAGGAAAGAAAGGAAGAGAACATAAGACACATTTTATATTCACATGAAAACTTATAAATAAAAAATAAGTAACACACTTTTAGTTTTGATAATTGATTCATTTATTTTAAAAATAATTTGGAATTCAATAGTGATAATAGCCATTCATATTTTTACTTTAGCTAAAATATGGAATTTGACATAAAGAAAATATTTTCACTTTAATTTTATTTTTGAAAAGCATGAATGCAAGAAATCCATATGACATACACATTTAGCATTCTAGGAAAGAAATCAAGTGATGAAAGTAGTGTAAATTCATCCACCCTAATTAATTCCCATAGACAATCTTATGAAATAAGAGAGATTAAGGCAAATCAAGTTATTTTTAAAGAAGGTTTGATTTTGTTTTGAGTTTGATTTAATTTGAGAAATGTGAGGTGAGTTTGCTATTCCTAACCTATTCCCACATGTGTATGATATTTGAATTCAATTTTTATATGATTAGATCTATTTTATATTTTTGATTAGGTTAAGGTATGAATTAAGTGTGTTAATTACCCCTTACCTATACCACCTTAGCATAGTTAATCAAATAATTAAGAGCCAATGAGATGACATAAAACCACACAAGAAATTTAAATCAACAATGTACCTAGTAAGAAAAGGTCCTAATGCATTTGGCTCATGATTAATGATTAATTAAACTAAGAGGTTTAATATAAGTACTTTCATAACCCCCCTCACACATGTGAGTTGGATTTTGATTTCCTTAATTATGCTTAGGCTCTTGGACACCTAAGCATCTACCCAAGAAAAATTAATTGAGTTCTGGAAAGTTTTAGAATTTTTTGAAATTAATTAAGGGGGTAATTAGTGAATTAACCATCACTTAAAGATGGATTACGGAAGAATAGGGTATTTAGGGAATATCTTAAGGAAAGTATCTCAAAATTATTCCCTAAATATCATATTCACTTACAAATCTTAATTGACTCAATCAGAGGGTTTAACCACTAATTATACCCTTAATTAAGTCTAATTACATTAAGAGAGTGATTAAGGAATGAGCTAGCAATTCCTATAATTTAATACCAATAAATCCTAAGAAAATTAGGGGAGGTAGGAGTCATCCAGCTAATCATACGCAAGAAGTTTGGGATTAATCAGTTGAGTAATTAAAGGGTAATTAGCAAAATAATATTCCTAATAAATCCTAAATTTAGAGAAAAGAACCATTCAAAATCAAAATTAATTTTGGAATATTTAATGTTCAATTATCTTTCCAATGCAATTTATTTCATATTTTTTTGATTTTTCTACGCTTAGATATGAATTTAGGAAGGTTTGGTGATTAAATAATAATTAAAAAAGCCTAATTATATGTTTAATCCCATCGGTGCCACATGGCCGCTGATGTGGCATGCGCTTTCCACATGTCACAATAGGATCAGATCTTTAACTTGTTGTATCGCATCAGCGGTCTCCTCAACCGTCTGATCAAGGATTGAATGGCTGAGATTAAAGCTGCAGTTTGAAAGGGTGCAATGTGGGATGCTACGTATTTTAATCTTGACCATCCATCCAAAATGTGTGGATAGATGGCCAGAGATTCATCTCTATAATTCCCTGTGAGCAATGGCGATCGTCCATGTTCTAGGACAAGATCCATGCTTGATTGAGCTCAGATTGGGCTAAATTTTAGCCCACACGTTCATCATACAATGGAGATCATATCCAATGGCTAGTTTATCATGCAATGAAAATTTCATTCACAAAGCCCTACACTCTAGATAAATTAAGATAGAAAAAATTATTTACCTCACCGAAGGTGATTACTGGCCCCCGATTCCCTTGGAGAAGCTTCGTCTAGTAAAGATGAAGCTTTGTTGAGAATTTGAGGTCTTGAGATTGGGTGGTTGCTTTTAGAGGCCAACTCCACCTTAAACTCCTTGAAGTTTTAATTGAACTAGAACCCCTCTTGCCTTTGGAGCTTGGGAGAGAGCTTGGATAAGTTCGATTGGGGTCCCTGAGGGAGCTTGCAAAAGGAATTGGGTTGGTTTTAAATGTGGAGTAAGATTGGATTTTGGTTTTCTTCCCCTATTTTTAGCTTGAGAAATTGAGAAATGTGAAGTTCAAACTCTCTCTAGAAAGCTTGGGAAGAGTAGCTAGGGCTTGCTCTGAGTTCCTTTGCTTCAATCGAATTAGCAAGAGTGAAGATTGAGTTAAATTAGGGGGAGTATAACTCCCCCAAGGAAAATCAGATGGCCACAAGCCTCCTTGCCACTTTGATCTAATTGAGCTTATGCCATGGGTTTGTTAGGCCGTTTAGGATGTCCTTAAATTTAGTTTTGGCCAGGGAAGAAGTGGGTGAGGTGGCCATGTCCTTGAATTGAGTGGAAGGAGGATTCCATGTACTCCATTTTAAGGTATGTGGTCATTTGGCCATTGGTCTAGGTTGGGCTGACCAAAACCCATTGGGTTGGGTGCACCAAACTTCTTAGTGTTCAGTTGAGCAACTAAGAGGGTGTCAAGTGGTTATGGAGAGGATTTGACCAAATTCCAAGTGGATTTGGCTAAATTTACCCTATGGCCTAAGGTAAAATGGTCATTAGATTTTGATTTAAGTTTGGGCATGTTTGGTATGATGAGAAAATAGGTTTCGCCAAGTTTCATTGAATTTGGAGTTATTTGATGTGATTTGGCTTATGTTGACCCATTTAGGTCAAAATAGGTCAACTTGGGTCAAGTTGACCAATTGGTCAAATTGGGTCAAACTATGGTTGGGTCAAGTTCATATGACCATTTGAAATGTTTTGGTGGCTTTGGTTTAATTCAATTAGGTTTAGGTTTGAATTTGGTTCAATTGAGTTCATTTAGTTTAAATGGGTCAAGTTGACCAATTTGACCCATTTGACCTATTTGGGTTAGGTCATGGGTTGGTTTAGATTTAGTTCATCATATGAAATGGATTTGTATGTTTATTTCTAATCAATTTTGGTTAAGTTTGACTTTGGCTCAATATGACCCATTAGGTCAAGTTAGGTTTAAGACCAATTGCGCTAGGTTAGGTCTAGTTGGCCAATTGAGGCTTTAGTCAAGTTCAATAATCATTTTGGGATGAATTTAACCCAATAGTTTCAATAAATTTGGCTTAGATCAAGTTTTGACACATTTTGACATTTTAGGTCAAGTTGGGTCAACTTGGGTCAAGTGGCCAATTAGGCTAGGTTAGGCCCAAATGTTGACTTGGTCAAGTTCAAACATTGGTCATGAATGAACTTTGATCATTAGTTTCAATCAATTTCACCTATGGTGGATTTTGGCTATGTTGGGCTTATTTTGGCTAAGTGTTGTCTTGGTCAACCTATAGGTTTGACTTGGTTTTTTCCAATTTGAGCGATTGATCATCTCATGATGATTGTTGATCATGATTAGAGGCTGAAGTGGGCTTAGTTAAATCCAATTTGTTTAGGATTAGAATTTGGCTCATAAAGGTACTTTAGGTTATTTTGGGTTAAGTGAGCCTAAGTAGGTCAAATGGCTTGGTCAAAGCTTGATTTGAGTTTGGTTGAACTCACATATGGACTTATGATTGAAATATAAATCCATTTACAAGTAGTTTTAAGTTAAATGGGTTTTGATTCATTTAACAATTTAATGTTCAGAGGGTGAACATGAGATGGATTTTAGCTTGATTTTTGAAATGAGTTTTGGTTAAGTGTTTGAAGTTTGTATTTATATTTGGATTCATGATTGAAGGATTAATTGAATCATGAAGAAAAATTTAGAGTTTGTCTTGATTTGAAATTGATTTTGCTAAGTTCAGGATTTTGACTTGAAAAGCTTAGGTTAAATTTTGAATGAATTTGAGTTGCATTTTTGGATTTGGTTTTAGTTGTTTGAATTTATATTTCATTTATATATGTGAATATAAATGGGAATATAAATGGGTTATGAGAAAATTTCAAGGATTTAAAGTGATTTGAACATGATTTAGGCTAAATCCTTAAGAGAGGATTAAAGGACTTAGGAAAGATTTGGAATTTTGGATTTAAATTTTGGATTTAGTTTGATTGATTTGAATTTATATTTCATTTATATATTTGAATATAAATAAGAATATAAATGGGTTGTGAGAAAATTTTATGAATTTGAGATGGTTTGAACTTGATTTGGGCTAAGTTCTTAAAGGAAATCAAATAACTTAGGAAAATTTTGGGCTAAGTTCTTTATGTCAAATTTGCATGTGTTGGCTAAAGTAAAAAATATGACTGGCTATTATCACTATCAACAACAACAACAACAAGCCTTAATCCCACTAGCTGGGGTCAGCTACATGAATCCTTCGTCTCCATTGTGTCCTATTATGTGTCAAATTCTCATTTAATTCAAGTATACTAAGATCATTTTTTATACATCTTAACCAAGTCTTTTTAGGTCTACCTCTACTTTTCTTAACATAAGGCAAATCAATGCATCTACTCTCCTAATCGGGTCATCGGACGCTTTATGTGGCCAAACCATCTAAGGACTCTCCTTAATCTTATCTACCACTGAGCTACTCCAACTTTTTCCAACATACTCATTTTGCATTCTATCTCTAAGGGTAAAGCCACTCATCCACCTAAGCATCCTCATCTCTATAACACTTAACTTGTCTTATGTTTCTCTTTTATTGGCCAACATTCTACACCATAAGTCATTGCGGTCTTACCACCATCTTATAAAATTTTTCCTTAAGTTTAAGTGGAACTTTTCTATCACATAATAGGCCAGATGCATTCCTCCACTTCAACCATCCAACTTGAATTCTACTAATAACATCTCCATCTATATCACATTCATTTTGGATAATAGAGCCTAAATATAAATAATCACTCTTATTAATGACTTGATCACCTAAAGTCACAACACCACCACTAAAACTTCTACAACTAAAATTACACTCCATATATTCAATTGAAGGCCAAGTCATATTCAAATATTGATTTTGATTTGGTATGAATCATTGGTTTCAAGGGATTTGAATCTTAGGTTATAATTAGGCTAGTTTGGGTTCATATAAGTTAAGGGGTTTACTTGGTCAAATGACCAAGTTGACTTGGTTTGACACAATTTATGATAATTGATCAACCTAGGGTAATCAACAATAATGATGAGAGGTTTTGATGGGCTTGGTTCAATCCAATTTATGTAGGATTAGAACTTGGCTCAAATAGGTCAATTGACCACTTTGGGTCAAGTGGACCAATTAGGTTTAGTTGGTTTGATTTTGGGCTGAGTTTGATTTAGTTGAGTTTATATATGGAACTTAAACCTAAATAAAATAAAAAATTAAATTAAATTAAAACATAAACTAAAATCTAAACCTAAACTTAAAAATAAAATGAAAGAAAATAAAATATATAAAAACCAAAATTAAACTAAAAAATAAAATAAACCTAAAAATAAAAAATCTAAAAAAATAAACTAAATAAACTAAATAAACTAAAGAAGAAATATTGAATCTGAATTTGTTTTGTTAAAAATAAAAAATAAAAAATAAAAACCAAAAATCCTAAACCCTAAACTAAAACCTAAAACCTAAATCCTAAACCCTAAACCCTAAACCTAAAACCCTAAATGCTAAACCCTAAACCCTAAACCCTAAACCCTAAACCTTAAAACCTAAACCCTAAACCCTTAAAAGCTAAAAACATAAACCAAAACTAAATAAAACCTAAAAATAAGATAAATAAAAAATCTAAACCGAAATAAAATAAAAAAATAAAAAAAAATAAAAACATAAACTAAAACCTAAACCTAAACCTAAAAATAAAATCAAATAAACTAATAAAAAGAAACTAAAATAAAATAAATAATAACCTAAACTAAACTAAAAAATAAAATAAACCTAAGAATAAAAAACTAAATAAAATAAAAACTAAATGTAAAATAAAAATAGAATAAACCTAAAATAAACCTAAAATAAAATATAATAAAATCTAAATACAAACTTAAACCTAAAAAAACCCTAAACCCTAAACCCTATAACTAACCCAAAACCCTAAACCCTCAACCTACAACCTTAAACCCTAAACCCTAAAAAACCCTAAACCCTAAAAAACTCTAAACCCTCGACCCTAAAAAGTCCTAAACATAAACCCTATGTTAACCTAAAACACTAAATCATAAAAACCTTAACCCAAAAGCCTAATAAATCGTAAACGCTAAACCCTGACCTTACACCCTAAGCCCTAAAATCCTAAACCCTAAAACCCTAAACCCTAAACTCGAAACCCTAAACCCTAAACCCTAAAAACCTAAATACCTAAACCTAAACTAAATAAAACCTAAAAATAAAATAAATAAATAAAACCTAAACCTAAATAAAATATAAAGGTAAAATAAAATTAAAACCTAAACTAAAACTTAAACCTAAATCTAAAAATAAAATAAAAGAAACTAAAATAAAATAATTAATAACATAAACAAAACTTAAAAATAAAATAAACCTAAGAATATAAAACCTAAATAAAATAAAAACTAAATCTAAAATAAAATAAAATAAATAAAATAAAATAAAATAAAAATTAAATGAAAACCTAAACCTAAAAAAAATAAACTTAAAAATAAATCCTACAAGTAAATAAAAAAATAAAACCTAAACACTAAACAAACAAACAAACAAAGAACCTAAACCTAAAATAAAAATAAAATAAATAAAATAAAATAAACCTAAATCTAAACTAAAATAAACCAAACTTAAGCCTATACTTAAAATAAACTAAACCTAAACCTAAACCCAAACTAAATAAAATCAAACAAACTAAAAATAAACCTAAACCTACACTAAAAAATAAAACCTAAACATAAAAAAATAAAATAAAAAGCAAAACCGAAACCTAAAAATAAAAAATAAAACCTAATCCTAAAAAATAAAATAAAAATAAAACTCAACTAAAAAATAAATCTAAACCTAAACCTAAAACTAAAAAAAATAAACTAAAATAAAAAAACCTAAACTAAAATAAATAACCTAAAATAAATAAATTAAACTAAATAAAAATAAAAAGTAAACATAAATATAAATTAAAAATAAAATAAACTAAAATAAAGAAAAAATAAACTAAATAAACTAAATAAACCTAAACATACGGTTTAAAATTTTTTTTAAAAAGAAACCTAAACCTTAAGCTCACCCTAAACCCTAAACCCTAAAAATAAACTAAAAAAAACTAAACCTACTAGTTTACTAAATTTAAAAATAAATCTAAACTAAAACTTGAACCCTAAACCCTAAACCCTAAACCCTAAACCCTAAAAAAAAAAAAAAAAATAAAAAAGAATTCAAATAAAAACCCCTAACCCTACCCTAAATCCTAAACTTAGAACCCTAAACCTTAGAACCTAAACCCTAAAACCCTAATCCCCTAACTAAAAACCCTAAACCCTAAACCCTAAATCCTATACCTAAACCCTACTAAAATACACCTAAAACTAAACCCTAAACCTTAAACCCTAAACCCTAAAACCTACAATCCTAAATCATAAACCCTAAACCCTAAATGCAAAATCCTAAACCCTAAACCCAAAACCCTAAACCATAAACCCTAAGAACCTAAAAACCTAAACCTAAACTAAATAAAATATAAAAATAAATTAAATTAAAAAACCTACAAAATTGTGATGGAGGTTATAGCCGAGGTGGTGGCGGAGGGAGAGATTGGGGATATGATGGTGGATCCCGCTACTCGAGAGGCCAGGGAGGTCCTTTTGGGAACTGGAATAACCAAAGAACGTCCCATCCAATCTGATGCTTATGGAACTATATCTTTATAATAGAGATGGTTCTAGTTATTTAAGCTTTTTGATTTGCTCTATGCCTGCTCATTATTGATCTATGTCGTCGCTTGTGTCCTAGAAAACATTATGTGTTACTTGGTTGATGAAATCAAAAAGAAGAAATATTGAATCTGAATTTGTTCTCTATTAAAAAAACAACCAAAAATGACAAACCCTAAACTAAAACCTCAACCCTAAACCTAAAACCAAAACCCTAAATTGTAACCCGTAAAAACTCTAAACCTTAAACCCTAAATGCTAAACCCTAAGCCCTAAACCCTAAACCCTAAAACCCTAAATCTAAAAGTAAAACCTAAAAGTAAATTAAAAATAAAACCTAAACCTAAAATAAAAATAAAATAAATGTAAACCTAAAGTAAAATAAACTAAACTAAAATAAATAAAACCTAAGCCTAAACCTAAAATAAACTAAACCTAAACCTAAACCTAAACTAAATAAAATAAAATAAACTAAAAATAAACCTAAACATAAACTAAAAAATAAAACCTAAAAATAAATCTAAAATAAATACCTAAAACCTAAACATAAAAAAAACCTAAACTTAAAAAATAAAATAAAAATAAAAATAAACAAAAAAATAAACATAAACCTAAACATAAAAAAACTAAAAAAACTAAACTAAAATAAATAAACCTAAAATAAATTAACTAAACTAAATAAAAATAAAAAATAAACCTAAATAAAAATAAAAAAGAAAATAAACTAAAATAAATAAAAAATAAATTAAATAAACTAAACAAATGTAAACCTACTGGTTTACTTAATTTTAAAAAAAAACCTAAATCTTAAACCAAACCCTAAACCCTAAATCCTAAACCCTAAACCTACAAATTTAAGCCCTAAACTATAAACCCTAAACTAACCCTAAACCCTAAACCTTAAACCTTAAACCCTAACCATAAACCATA
Organism: Cymbidium sinense; assembly: GCA_021442155.1. Taxonomy (NCBI): domain Eukaryota; kingdom Viridiplantae; phylum Streptophyta; class Magnoliopsida; order Asparagales; family Orchidaceae; genus Cymbidium; species Cymbidium sinense. The sequence goes on along the minus strand of CM038217.1, from coordinate 180,521,630 downwards.
AAGCCTAAAGCCTAAACCCAAAACCCAAAACCCTAATACCCTAAACCCTAAACCCTAAACTAACCCTAAAACCTCAACTATAAAAGGCCAAAAGCCTAAACCCTAAACCCTAAACTAACCCTAAGCCCTAAACCCTAACGCTAAAACCTAAACCCTAAACCTAAACTTAAAGTAACTAAATAAATTAATAGAATAAACCTAATCTCTAAAAATAATAAACATAATCCCTAAGAATGGTAACCTGATGAACATCAACCAGTGCTCGCCTAGATCTAGAAGGAGGCAAGGAGGCACCTATAGGTGGGGATGGAGGTGGTGGACATGGAGGGTGGTGAGTGGGGTGGTTATGGAGGGAGAAGGAGGGATGGAGGTTACAGCCATGGTGGTGGCGGAGAGAGAGATCGAAGATATGATGGTGGATCACGCTATTTGAGAGCCGGGGTGGTTCTGATGGGAAATGGGGAAACTGAAGAATGATCAATCTGATCTATTGCTCATGGAACTATATCTTTATAGTAGAGAAGATTTGAGTTATCTAGGGTTTTTGGTTTGCTATATGTGTGCTCATTTTTTATTTATGTCATCGTTTGTGTCGTAAAAAAATTGGTGTGTTACTTGGTTGATGAAATCGAAAGATAAAATGTCGAATCTGAATTTGTTCTCTATTAAAAAAAATCCTAAACCCTAAACTACAACCTGAACCCTTGACCTAAAACTTAAACCCAAAACCCTAAACCCTAAAAGCCCTAAACCCTAAACCCGAACTCGAAACCCTAAACCCTAAACCCTAAATCCCTAAACCCTAAATCCTAAACCCTAAATCCTAAACCCTAAACCCTAAACCCTAAACCCTAAACCTAAACCTAAACCTAAAAAAATAAAAAAACAAAAAACTAAAAATAAAAAAAAAAAAATAAAAAAAATAAAAAAAAAAAAAAATAAAATAAAAAAAAAAATAAAACCTAAAACCTAAACCTAAACTAAATAAACTAAATATAAAGAAATAAATAAACCTAAACCTAAAATAAATAAAATAAAATAAAAACCTAAACTAAAACCTAATCCTAAACCTAAAAATAAAATAAAATAAAAAATAAAAATAAACTAAAATAAAATAAAAAAAACCTAAATTAAACTAAAAAATAAAATAAACCTAAGAATAGAAAACCTAAATAAAATAAAAACTAAATGTAAAATAAAATTAAAATAAACCTAAAATAAAATAAAATAAAAAGTAAATAAAAATCTAAGCTTAAAAAATAAACCTAAAAATAAATAAAAAATAAAACCTAAAGTCTAAATTAAAAAAAGCTAAACTTAAAATAAAAATAAAATAAACCTAAACCTAAACTAAAATAAACTAAACTAAAATAAATAAAACCTAAACCCAAATCTAAATAAACTAAACCAAAACTTAAAACTAAACTAAATAAAATAAAATAAATGAAAAATAAACCTAAACCTAAACTAAAAAATAAAACCTAAAAATAAACCTAAAATAAAAACCTAAAACCTAAAAATAAAAAAATAAAATAAAAACCTAAACCAAAGCCTAAAAATAAAAATAAAACCAAAACTTGAAAATTAAAATAAAAATTTAAATAAACTAAAAAAAATAAACATAACCTAAACCTAAACATAAAAAATAATCTAAAATAAAAAACTAAACTAAAATAAATAACCCTAAAAAAATAAACTAAATTAAACAAAAATAAAAATAGAAATAAATAAAAATAAAAAATTAAATAAACTAATATAAATAAAAATAAACTAAATAAACCTAAACCTACCAGTTTACTTAATTTAAAAGAAAAAAAATCCTTAAACCCAAAACCGTAAAAACCTTAAACCCCTTAGCCTAAACATTAAACCCTAAAGCCTAAACCTTAAACCCTAAACCCTAAACCCTAAAACCCTAAACCCTAAACCCTAAACCCTAAACCTTAAACCCTAAACCCTAAACCCTAAACCCTAAACCTAAAAACTAAAAACTTAAACCTAAGCTAAATAAAACATAAAAACAAAATACATACATAAACCTAAGCCTAAATAAAATAAAATCAAATAAAAACCTAAACTTAAAAATAAAATAAATTAAACTAATAAAAATAAACTAAAATAAAAACTAAACATAAAATAAACTTAAAATAAAATAAAATAAAAACTAAATAAAAACCTAAACAAAAAAATAAACCTAAAAGTAAAACCTAAAAATAAATAAAATATAAAACTTAAACCCTAAATTAAAAAAACCTAAACCTAAAATAAAATTAAAATAAACCTAAACCTTAAGTAAACAAAACCTAAACCTAAACCTAAATAAAATAAAATAAAATAAACTTAAAAAAACCTAAACCTAAACTAAAAAATAAAACCTAAAATTAAACCTAAAATCTAAAACAAAAAAAATAAAAAATAAAAATCTAAACGTAAACTTAAAAATAAAAAATAAAACCTAAACCTTAAAAATAAAATAAAAATACTCAACTAAAAATAAACCTAAACCTAAAAAATAAACTAAAATAAAAACCTAAACGAAACTAAATAAACCTAAAATAAATAAACGAAACTAAATAAAAATAAAAAATAAACATAAATACTAATAAAAGAAAAATATACTGAAATAAATAAAAATAAACTAAATAAATCTAAACCCAGTTTACTTAATTTAAAATAATAAACCTCCTAACCTTAAAACCCTAAACCTGTTAACAAACCTAAACCCTAAATCCTAAACCCTAAACCCTAAACTCTAAAAATCCTAAGCCTTAAAGCGTAAACACTAAACCCTAAACCCTAAACCCTAACCATAAACTCTAAAACCCTAGACCCCAAAACCCTAAACCCTAAACCCTAAATCCTAAACCCTAAACCCTAAAACCTAAAAAAACCTAAACCTGAATAAAACCTAAAATAAATTAAAACCTAAATATAATAAAAAAAATAAAAACTAAACCTAAATCTAAAATAAAATAAATTAAACTAATAAAAACTAAAATAAAAAAATAAAACTTAAACAAAATAAAATAAACCTATGGATAAAACCTAAATAAAATAAAATAAAACTAAACATAAAATAAAATAAACTTAAAATAAAATAAAATAAAAACTAAATAAAAACCTAAACCTAAAAAATAAACCAAAAAATAAATAAATAATAAAACTTAAACCCTAAACTAAAATAACCTAAACTTAAAATAAAAATAAAATAAACCTAAGCCTATACTAAATTAAACTAAACTAAGATAAATAAAACCTAAACCTAAACTTAAAATAAACTAAACCTAAACCTAAACCTAAACTCAAACTAAATAAAATAAAATAACCTAAAAATAAACCTAAACCTAAACTAAAAAATAAAACCTAAAAATAAATCTAAAATAAAAACCTAAAACCTAAACCTAAAAAAATGAAATAAACACCTAAACCTAAACTTAAAAATAAAAAATAAAACCTAAACCTAAAAAATAAAATAAAAATAAAACTCAACTCAAAAATAAACTAAAATAAAAAACCTAAACTAAAATAAATAAACCTAAAATAAATAAACTAAACTAAATAAAAATAAAAAATAACATAAACTCAAATAAATAAAAAATAAACTAAATAGACTAAATGAACATAAACCTACTAGTTTGGTTAATTTAAAGAAAAAAAATTGAAAACCATAAATCCTAAAGCTTAAACCCTAAACCCTAAACCATAATCTTATAAGCCTAAACCTAAAACCCTAAACCTTAAATCCTAAGAAATCCTAAACCCTAAACTTAAATCCTATAAGCATAAACCCTAAAGTCCTAAATTGTAAACCCTAAACCTTAAACCCTAAACCCTAAACCCTAACCCTAAGCCCTAAAAGCTAGACCCCAAACCCTAAACCTAAACCTAAAGTAACTAAATAAATGAAAAAATAAACCTAAATCCTAAGAATGGGTAGAACCTTGATGGCAAGAACACCACCGTCAACCAGGCTTAGTCTTGATTTGGCGATGGAAGCGAAGGCTGAGGTGGTGGTTATCATAGTGGTGGCAGAGAATATGGAGGTGCTGGTGGATATGGAGGTGGTGTTCAGAGGAGTGGTGGTTATGGAGGCGAGAGGAGCGATGGAGGTTACAACCGTGGTGGTGGCGGTGGGAGAGATAAGGGATATGATGGTAGATCCCACTACTCGAGAGGCCGGGGTGGTTATGGTTGGAAATTGATAAATGAAAGAATGGCCAATCTAATTTACTGCTTATGGAATTGTGCCTTTATAATAGAGATGGTTCTAGTTATCTAGGATTTTTGATTTACTCTGTACGTGCTAATTTTTTATCTATGTCATCGCTTATGTCTTAGAAAACTTGGTGTGTTACTTGGTTGATGAAATCGAAAAGAAAAATTGTTGAATATTAATTTATTCACTGTTAAAAAAATGAAAACCCTAAACCTTAAAATAAAACCTAAACCCTAGACCTAAACCTAAACCCTAAACCCTAAAAACCCTAAACCCTAAACCCTAAACCCTAAACCCCAAAACCCTAAACCCTAAACCCAAAACCATAAACCATAAAACCTAAACCCTAAACCTTAAATCTTAAACCCCAAATGCTAAACCCTAAACCCTAAACCCTCAACTAACCCTAAACCCTAAACCTTAAACCATAAACCTTAAAAAGCTAAAACCCTAAACCTAAATAAAATAAAACCTAAAAATAAAATAAATATAAAAACATAAACAAAAATAAAATAATACAATAAGATAAACTAAAACCTAAACTAAAACCTAAACCTAAACCTAAAAAGTAAATAAAATAAAATAAATAAAAACCTAATCTAAATTAGAATACTAAAAAGCCTAAATAAAATAAAAACTAAACTTAAAATTAAAAAAAAAAAAACTAAAATAAAATAAAATAAAAACTAAATAAAAGCCTAAACCTAAAAAATAAACCTAAAAATAAAACCTAAAAAGAAATAAAAAGTAAAGCCTAAACCCTAAACTAAAAAAAAAAATCTAAACCAAGAATGAAAATAAAATAAACCTAAACCTAAACTAAAATAAACTAAACCAAAATAAATAAAACCTAAACCTAAACCTAAAATAAAGTAAACCTAAACCTAAACCTAAACCCTAAATAAAATAAAAAAACTAAACAAACCTAAACCAACTCTAAATAATAAAACCTAAAAATAAACCTAAAATGAAAACCTTAACCTAAACCTAAAAATTAAAAATAAAACCTAAACCTAAAAAATAAAATAAAAATAAAACTAAACTAAAAAAATAAACCTAAACTTAAAAATAAACTAAAATAAATAAACTAAATTAAATAAAAATATAAATAAATCTAAATAAAAATAAAAATAAAATAAACTAAAATAAATAAAAAATAAATTAAATAAACCTAAACTTATTAGTTTACTTTTTTTTTTTAAAAAAACCCTAATCAAACCTTTAACCCTAAACTTACAACCCTAAACCCTAAACCCTAAAGCTTAAAACACTAAAACCTAAACCCTAAACCCTAAACCCTAAATCGTTAACCCTAAACCCTAAACCATAAAACCTACAACCCTAAACCCCAAACCTTAAGCCTTAAACCCAAAACCCTAAAAACATAAAAAGATAAACCTAAACTAAATAAAACCTAAAAATAAAATAAATAAAAAAACCTAAACCTAAAAAAAATAAAAATAAAAACCTAAACTAAAACCTTAACCTAAACAAAAAAATGAAATAAATTAGAAAATAAAAATAAACTAAAATAAAATAAATAAAAACCTAAACTAAATAAATTAAAATAAAATAAACCTAAGAATAAAAAAATTAAATAAAATAAATCTAAAATAAAATAAAATAAAAACTAAATTAAAATAAATAAAACTTAAACTCTAAACTAAAATAAAAATTAAACTTAAAATAAAAATAAAATAAACAAAATAAAATAAACTTAAACCTAAACTAAAATAAACTAAACTAAAATAAATAAAACCTAAACCTAAAAATAAAATAAACTAAAACTAAACCTAAACCTAAACATAAACTAAATAGAATAAAATAAACTAAAAATAAACCTAAACCTAGACTACAGAATAAGACCAAAAAATGAACATTAAATAAAAAGCTAAAAAATTAAAATAAAAACCTAAACCTAAACCTAATAATAAAAAATAAAACTTAAACTTAAAAAATATAATAAAAATAAAACTAAACTAAAAAGTAAGCCTAAAAAAAACCTAAACCTAAAAAATAAGGTAAAATAAAAAACTTAAATAAAAATAAATAAACCTAAAAAAAATAAACTAAGTTAAATAAGAATGAAAATAAACCTAAATAAAAATAGAAGATAAAATAAACTAAAATAAATAAAAAATAAACTAAATAAACCAAATAAACCTAAACATATAAGTTTACTTAATTTTCAAAAAAACTCTAAACTCTAAATCCTAAATCCTAAACCCTAAACCCCAATCCCTAAGACTAACTCTAAACCATAAACCCTAAACTTATAGCCCTAAACTTTAAACACTAAACCCTACACCCTATGCACTAAACCTTAAACCCTAAACTATCCCTAAATAATAAAGCCTAAACCCTAAAACCTAAACCCAAAACCCTAATCCCTAAACCTAAACTAAACTAAACCTAAACCCTAAACTAACCTAAACTAAAACCCTAAACCCTAAACCTAAAGTCAAATCCTAAACTAAACTAACCTAAACCCTAAGATAACCAAGCCTTAAACCTAAACCTCAAAATCGTCCACCCTAAAGCTAAACACTAAACCCTAAACCAAATTAAAACCTAAACCTAAAACCCTAATCCCAAAACCCTAAATAAAATAAAACCCTAAACCTAAAACCTAAAATATAAACCTAAAATAAAACCAAATAATAAATAAATAAATAAATAACTAAAACCTAATTTAAACTAAAAAATAAAATAATAAGAATAAACTAAAATAAAATAAATAAAAACCTAAATTAAACTAAAAAAATAAAATAAACCTAAGAATAAAAAACCTAAATAAAATAAAGATAAAAACCTAAAATAAAAACTAAATAAAAATCTAAACCTAAAAAATAAACTTTAAAATAAAACCTAAAAGTAAATAGATAATAAAACCTAAACCCTACACTAAAAAAAAAACCTAAACCTAAAATAAAAATAAAAAGCAAAATAAAATAAACTTAAACATAAACTAAAATAAACTAAACTAAAATAAATAAAACCTAAACCTAAACCTAAACCTAAACCTAAACTAAATAAAATAAACAAATCTAAAAATAAACCTAAACCTAAACTAATAAATAAAACCTAAAAATAGACCAAAAATAAAAACCTAAAACCTAAACCTAAAAAATAAAATAAAAGCCTAAACCTAAACCTAAAAATAAATAATAAAACTTAAACTTAAAATATAAAATAAAAATAAAATTCAACTAAAAAATAAACCTAAACTTAAAAAAAAGCTAAAATAAAAAATCAAAACTAATGTAAATAAACCTAAAATAAATATACTAAAATAATTTAAAATAAAAAATAAACCTAAATAAAAATAAAAAAATAAACTCGAATAAATAAAAAATAAACTAAATAAATTTAAACCTACCGGTTTACTTTATTTTAAAAAAAAACACTAAACCCTAAATCCTAAACCCTAACCTACAACCCTAAACCTACAACCCTAAACCTGCAACCCTAAACCCTAAACCCTAAAAACCTAAACCCTAAACCCTAAACCCTAAATTCCTAAACCCTAAACCCTAAACCCTAAAGACGACAACCCTAAACCCTAAACCCCAAACCCAAAACCCTAAACCCTAAACAAACCCTAATCCCTAAGAATGCCAAGAACCGTGATGGTAGGAACATCACCATCAACTAGGCTCACCCAAATTTGGTGGAGGCAAAGCAGGCGAGCAAGTGGTGGTGGGGGATCTGGACATGTTGGTGGATATGGAGGTGGTGGTTGGAGAAGTGGTGGTTATGGAGGCAGGTGGAGCAACAAAGGTTACAACCATGGTGGCAGAGGGAGAGATCGGGTATATGATGGCGGATCCCACTTGAGGGTGGGTGGTTGAAACTAGAGAACCGAAGAACCACATCCAATACGCTGCTTATAGAATAGTGTCTTAATAGTAGAGATGGTCCTACTTATATAGGTTTTCTAAGTTGCTCTATGGGTGCCCATTTTAGATCTATGTCATCACTTATGTCTTAGAAAACTTGGGGTGCTACTTGGTTGATGAAATAAAAAAAAAGAAATATTGAATTTGAATTTGTTCTTTGTGTTAAAATTTTTTTTTATACCCTAAACCCTTAACCATAAAAACCTTAAACCCTAAACACTGAACCCTAAACCCTAAACCCTAAATCCTAAACCTTAAACCACAAACCCTAAACCCTAAACCCTAAACCCTAAACTTTAAACCCTAAACCCTAAACCCTAAAACCCTAAACCCTAAACCATAAAACCATAATCCCTGAATGCTAAAACTTATAACCCTAAGCCATAAACTATAAACCCCAAACCCTAAACCCTAAACCCTAAACTAGCCCTAAACCTTAAACCCTAAACTAACTCTAAACCCTAAACCCTAAACTAACCCTAAACCTAAACCCTAAACTTTGAATAAAGATGTCATTAGGAGTAGATCTAAAGAATGACCTAACCCTAACATAGTTATGGTAGCTAAAGAAAATGCCTTCAAGAGACTTTCCCTTGACTATTAGAGATTTGAATAGCCTAAACCCTAACGCTAAATCATATTATAATACCATATATTATAGTATAATGTAGCATCATATATTTTAGCATGTAGTGATGTGTTTTTTGATGTTATAAGATGTTTTGAAATGTTTTAGTATGTTGTGGTATTGTGCCATATAGTCTATATTAATATAAATCATAAAAATATTTATTTAATTAATCAGATAATTAAATTTGTTAAATTTGAAATGGGAATTAGGTTGTAGTACCAAAGGTATGCCATGCCACTTGTACTCTAATAAGTAAGATTTTATGTTCAAAATAAATATTATATGTTGTAGCATAGTATAGCATCATATATCATAATATATTGTTCTATGCATTTTAAATTCTTTTAGTATTTTGCAATCATGCAGTCAAGCCTACACTAGAATTATTTATAAAAATGTTGATTTAGACTTTAAAATGGTGGAATTTGGCCAAATTCATAATAAGTAGAGCATGGCATCATAATACATTATTTCAATTTAAATTATGTAAGTGATAAAATATATATATATATATATATATATATATATATATATATATATATATATTATTTAGACTAATTTAATAATTTTTTATCTTAAGAAATCCCTTGTGATGTGATATGCAATATAATAAAATATAATATGTTATAGTGTATTATAATATGGAATGCCATAACATAATGTAGCATCATGCATTATAGCATACTATTATGTATAACTTGCTTGTTGTTTAGCATATTTTAGTTTATTATAGTATAATGTAGTTGAGTTTTATTGGTATAATTCATAAAAATTCTGATTTATAGGCTAAGATGATGGGATTTGGCGAAATTTAAGGTAACCTTTAGGGAACATCATTGGGGTTGTGCTATGGTGTGTCATTTAATCAAAAGAATGAAATTTTGCATCCAAAATAAATGTTCATTTTTCAACCAAATTTTATAATTTTTTGCTTAAAGTGATCCATTTTAAGGTGTAATGTAAGATAATATATTATATGAAAGCATACTAAAATATAATGACATAACAATATAACTTCACATATATATATATATATATATATATATATATATATACTATATATATATATATATATATATATATATATATATATATATATATATATATATATATATATGAATGTGGTGTGTTACTAAATGTTATTGTACATTTTAGTATATTTTAATTTTGTTATAATACATTGGGTCAAAACTAACAAAAATGTTAATTTGAAGGTTGAGATGGAAGAATTTGGCCAAATTCATAGCACACACCGAGATGCAACACCAAAATTATACTATTTTGTATAATTTCTAATAGAAAAATAATAATTTTACATCCAAAATGAATATTATTCATATTTTGAGAAAATTTTGTTATTTGTTTCTTTTAAGTGATTCTAATGAGGTGTAATGTTAGATAATATATTATATTTTAGAAAATTATAATATAACATCATATATTATAATATAATATAGTGTGTTAATTCACACTATAATATGTTTAGCATGATATTGTATAGTTAGTTTGAGCTTGCACCATCACAAATCATAAAATGTTGATTACAATGTTAAGATGATGTAATTTTAATGAATACATTGTTAGGCTTTTGGTTGAAGTATTAAAGGTGTGCATAAGAGAAGAAATAAGATTTGATGAGAATTCCATGTCAAGGACATGGAGGGAGATCCGCTAGGGGATCACATGCATTAGACATGACATGCGAGGGGTCTAGGTCGAGGGCATAGAAGAAGAAAATCTATTGGGGATAAGGTTTGAATTTGATTTGATTATATGATTTTTGGAAAGAAGATCCACTAGAGATATGAATCTATAATACACTAGGGATTAAGATTGAATTGACTTTAATTTATTCTATTTTAATTAATGTGAAGGCATATCTACTAGATATATGGGCTCGAGTCCATTAGGGATTGGGTATATGAACCTTCCACTAGAGAAGCAGGTTCAGGCTATCTGCTAGGGATTAGAATTTGAGTTAGATTTCATAGATTTGTTTACAAATGTATCTATTGGGAATAAGAGTTTGGTTGGATTTCTTTGATTTAGACTCTATTGAGGGAGTTGATTGAATTTGATTTGTTTGATTGACTTATATATGATTTGGGGCTCCACTAGGAAAAATTAAATTGGGTTTAATTTAATCGTTAACATATAGACCACAGCCGTGTGCGATGGACCCATTGAGAAGGGCCTATATTAGCTTTGACTTTCCTCATGTTTACAAATCCAAAGGATAGTCTACCTATGGGGTGAGTTAGTTAACCGGGTTTCCTTTCGATTGTGAATGCTAGGAAGAAGGCATAACTTACATCTTTCCAAAGCATGAACAATGGGGTGATCTGTTGAATGCACAACAAATTGAACTTGACCTAGGGAGACTATTGAGTGAATGCAGTTGGGAACTTATGTCAACTCAAAAGTAGTCAGAATTAATATTATCTTCATTTCATGTGATTTCATATGGTATATTTGGTTTGTTTTGATTTTGAATTGAGGGCATATCCACTAGGGATATGAGCTCGATCAAATTTGATAGATTTTTTTAAGGACCATGTTGGTGTGCGATGTACCCACTGAGAAGGGGCTATATCAGACTTGTCATATCTCAGATTTACAAATCTGAAGGGATAGTCTACTGGATGTGGGGTAGAGCTAGCCAACCTGAGGGATTGCTTTTTAGTGTGCAATGGTTGTGCTAGGAAGAAGGCAAAGTAGACTTACATCTTTTAAAGTAGGAAAAATTCGGGTGACCTGTTGGCACAACAAATCAAACTGACCTAGACTTGAGTGAATGCGGGGACTTATATCAACTCAAGAGTAATCGACAATTTTTATAGGGAGTTTTACCTACTCTGCCCTAAAGATAGGATGTCTGCCTGGGAAAAGGTATTACTAGGGGTGTCCTCCTAATCCACAAGTGAATATATATTTTATTTATATGTTTGCGTGGACCCTGTTGGTGTGTGAGGGACCACACTGAAAAGGGCTATGTCGGCATTGACCTATCTTAGATTTACTAGACATATGAAAGAATCTACACATCCATAGGGGTGGTTACTAGGAAAGGAGAACTGTCCAATCTGATAGTAACCCAGGTAGTGTCTAAATTGGGTCGCAAAGGATGTGATCCAAATATAGTGCCCATAGGGGAGGTGATGCTAGAAGAATTATTCTGAGCCATGGAAAAGAAAGCCTATAGGTGTACGGTGGCCAACTCAAGGAGAAAGTGTAGCAGACTTGCATCTACCATGAGTGGTGTATCCTAAGGTGCGAGAACCAACCAACCTAAGGTGTATTCATCAACATGAGTGGTGTATCCCTCAGCATAGTGAGAACCAACCAACCTAAGGTGCCCATCAGTGTGCAATGATGAATCTAGAAAGAAAGTGTGTATGCTTACAACTTTTAAGCAAAACTGATCATCAGGATAGTCTGTCGTCTGTGGGATAGATGCTATCTGACCTAGAGTGACTACTAAGCGGGGAGCCCTAAGGAAGGACTGGACCCAAACTTGAAGCAGTTAGGAGGGAAGGACCCACTAGGGGACTTATCCTAAACATCAAATATACTCGACCCAGTTAGTGGATGAAGGCTAATCTAGGAAAAAAAAGCATAAGAAACTCACATCCTCTTAAATGAAGCCAACATAAGGTAGCTTACCATTAAAGCCTACCAAACTAATAAGGTGCGTGTTGGTGTGTAGTGGAAAAGTAAGGAAGGAAAGCATACCAGACTTAAATCCTCCAAAGTAAGAAGATGATTGGGTAACACACTAGAAGGCTAGCATGTCGGCGACCTGAGCAGTGAGTGTCTGGGCATTATCTCAACTCAGTTACAGATAAGATATGTGTTTATTTTATATGTTTGATTTAGTTTATGTTTGTCGATGAATGATAGGATCTCGTTCTTTACCTACCCAAAACACATCATGGAAGATTCACAAATAAGAATACTTACAACATGGAAGAGATTGAATTTGAAATGGAATTTTTTGAATGATGATAATTACATGATTTATAATTTTCTTTAAGTAGAGCCCATTGATTAGAAGCATTGAGTGCTCTCCCTTATGATTAATAAGCTGATAAGATCCTCCTTGGTAGGCCTTCTTTATGGCAAAAGGGCTTTCCCAAGTGGGTTTAAACTTGCCTCCAATCTTATGACGGGCAATAATTGGTCTCCTTAGAACTAAAATAAGCTCTGCTACTTGAAAATCTCTAGGACAGACCAACTTATTGTGAGCTTGATTTATTTTAGCTTTGTACAACTTGAGGTTTTACCATGCCCATATGTATCTCTCCTCCAAACCTTTGAGCTCTTTTAACCGTAACTTGGTGTTCTACTATTGTGATCTTGCTACCCACAACTATCCTAAGTGATGGGAGTTAGACTTCTAATGGTAGAATGACATTTGACCCATACACTAAGGAGAAAGGAGTAGAATGAGTTGGAGTTCTATATGTGATGCGGTAGGCCCACAAGGCTTCAACTATCGCATGCCACTATCATTGTTGTTGAGTGTCTTCTTCGATTTGGATGAGAGTTCTATTATGCCATTTTCTCTCAAGTTGATGGTAGAATATCTCCAATCTATGTTGTGCTCTAGGAAAAGTTATTGATTTCCGTACTCTTTAATGCAATAACATTATCATATATAATTCATCAAGGCACTCTGAAAAAAATATACGATATGGTTCTTACAAAATTGGAGCACATGCTGAGCTATGACCTCTCTATGAGGAATCACCTTCACCCATTTAGAAAAGTAGTCAGAAGTAGCTAAGATGAACCATGATAACCCTTGGAAGGAGGATCAATCAATCCATTATATCGGTACCCCAATGGCCATGAGGCCAATGTAGGATGTAGAATGTTGGGTGGTTGGTGTAGGACCCACCATGTATTTGACATTGGTGGCACCGCCTTGCCATATCCATGTAATCTTTGATCATCGAAGGCCAATAGTATCTTAGTCTCTTGATCTTGGCTTTCATCTTCGGATTGGAATTGTTGGCTCCACATAATCTTGAGTATACCTCAGTCACGATCTAAAAGGCTTCATTCTTATCTAAACAATATAATACATATGATCAAGACAGTATAAGACACCATCCAAGAGCATAGAAAGTACTCTACTTCATCGATGGGCTTAAGACTTCTCTTAAGGTAGTTTGCATTTATTTAGTTAATTCATGAATGGTTGACTCCAATCTAATTCCTCATCCTTCTTAGCAATGGAAACCTCCCCTTCAAGAGAGTACTTTTTGATGAGTTTAATATCAATAAGGGATAAGACTTGCCTATTTTGGACCTTTATTGATATGAACTCATCCTCCAAACATGCCAACTCTTTGGCAAGCTTGGCTAAAACATATGTTACAACATTCTCTCCTCGAGAAATCTTAAACATAGTAACCTCTAGGATTTGGGGCAACAACTCCATGGTGTACTTGTGGTAGTGATGGAGCATAGGCTTTATAATGTTATAGGACCCAATAATTTGGTTGATAACTAGTTGAGAATCCCTAAAGATGTTGATTTTCTAGATGCTTAAAGTAACGGCTAACTCCAGACCAGCAATCAGAGCCTCTTATTCAACTTCATTATTGGTACAAGAATTGGATAGACGATATGAGAATCTGATCACATCATGGTCTAGAAGTAAGAGAACTATTCCTACCCTTGCCTTTCTTGGAATAGTAGATTGTGGTTCTCCTCTTTGAGAGGAAGCACCATCAAAGTACATCTCTAGCGGTGAATGAGTATCCCCTAAGTTCATGATTTGTTCATTTGGGAGATCATCACTAAGAGAGTAGGAAGTGGGTGTGTGCTAAGATATCTAGTGCTTTGTCCTTTCACCGAGGGGTATGAAGGTAATGTTAAACTGAGAGGATCATGGACCATCATCAACTATCTGGATAGCATCGATCATGTCATGAGAGATCAGAATGGATTAATCCTAGAGATTAAGTTCATCTTATGAGAAAGCATGTAGTGTTGTAGCTTTTGAGATGTAAAGATTAAAGCTAGGTAATGAATCTAAATGAGTGGATAATTAGCCTCAGTAGGGATTAGATGATGGCTGAGGTAGTATAGTGCATTTTCCTTCCCTTTGTCATTGGCTTGGGCCAACAAAGCACCAAGGGAGTCATCTAATGCAGTAGTGTAAAGTATGAGCTTGCTTGAGATAGGCTACTAGAGCGATGTCATCGTAATGCTTGATATTTTGAAGGCATGCTCACACTTATCATCCCACTTGAACTTGACATCCTTTTTTGTGAGAATGGCGACATCTTCTAGTAGGTTGGATGTAAAGCATCTTAAATATGCTAACCACCCTTGGAATGATCTGAGTTGAGTTAAACTTTTAGAGGGTGGCATTTCAAATATTTCCTTGATCTTCTCTGGATCAATTTCAATTCCCCGGTGTTGGACAACAAACCAAAGGAATTATCCTAAAGCTACTCTGACTGCACACTTCAAGGGGTTCATTTTGAGGTTAAATTATCTTAACTATTTGAAAACTACTCTCAAGTCAAAGAGAAGATCTTCCTTTTCCCTACTTTTGATTATGAGATCATTGACATAGCACTTGACTTGATGATGAATGAGTTCATCGAAGCTTTGAGTGATATCCCACTAGTATGTAGCACCAACATTTTTAAGGCTAAAAGGCATGACCATATAGCAATAAATTCCAATGGGATTTTAAAAGTAGTGTTTATTTCATCTTCAGGGGCTATCTTTATTTGGTTATATCCAGATGAGCCATCCATGAAAGAGAAGACTGAATGAGATTAGGCAATGAACACTCTCAGCTCTGGGATTGGTAGTGAAAATTCATCTTTTAGGCATACCTTATTTAAATCCCTAAAATTGATGCATATCTGAATTTGGCCATTCTTTTTTTAACTAAGATGATGCTGATTAACCAGGCAGGGTATTCTTCTTCCTTGGATGAAGCCATCATCAATCAGTTTCTTGACTCCATAAATGACCTATTATTCCATGTTTAATCGCATGCATCTAAGAGCTTGCTTGATAAGGTTAGCAGTATGCTCTTTTATTAGTCTATGGACTGCTATGTCAAGAGCCAATCTAAGCATCTCTTCATAACTCCAAGCAAAGTAGTCATTAAACTCTATGAATAGCCCAACAAAGTCATTAGTTTCAATTTCATTCAATAAAGAACTGATGTATATCGGGCGTGGATCTTCTTTAATTTTAAGTTGATTTCCTTGAGCTCGTCAATGGTTGACTTGATCTCTTCTTTGAACTCTGGCAGTGCATCTTTTACTTCAAAATCATTTGGACCATCTAAAGTTTTTAATCATAGCCCCTCATATGAGTTAATGTGATTTGAAAAGAACCTATCAAATTTTAAATGATTGGTAATGACTAAGTAGTAATCGTCATCATCATCATCAACGACTATATCCAAATCTTGATGATTGAGTGCATTTGTTCTTCCATATTCTTTCAAAGTAGTCTAACCTATGCTTTGACCAAGTATGTGGGATTAACCCTTTTTCTACTAAATTATCAACACAAGGCAAGTACCAATCCAAAGGTAATTTTATTAAATCTTTATTTGAATCATCCTCAAGTTCTACATCAATTGTATGGCTTGAGGATGATGCTCCGAACCTCAGTCTTCACATGGATGACTTAGGGCTTCTTAACCAAACCCTCCTTTTGAGAGGAAAGTGGGGTTAGAGCTAAGGTTCCCAACCAGCCTGCTTTCACATATAGACTTGAATAAACTTATGATTTGCTTTGGAGCTTCTTCATCATCAGCTCAAGTGCCACCTCTAAGGGAATCTACTGCTGAGAAGAGCTGGCTGGTGTGCTAACCATATAATACTCATCTTATGAACTAGATTCTAAGTCTATATGGATAATAACTCACTAGGATATATCTTCTATTGGATGACCAATTAGAGGTTTTCCAGCCTTTGAACGGCCTCTTCCTCTCAGTGGAGGTCAAGTAGTCTACCCATATGTTCAAATAAAAATGTGGGTGGAATCTAATGTCGCTCCACTTCCTCCTCCAAGTTTATTTCTTTTTATTTTTTTTTCATTTTCTCTTTTCTTTTCTTTTATCTTTTTCTCTTTATTTTCTTTTCTTTTCTTTTATTTTTCTTTGGCCAAGTTTGTGAGAATAGACTTATTGACTTTGAGGGAGGTAGCAAGGCATCCTCCATATCTTGACCATGAACTGTAAATGACTTGAGATCTCCTTTGACATAATAGATGATCCCACCTCTTAAAATTTCATACACTGATGTAGAGAGGATGGAACTATATTGTTCTCATGTATCCGTGGTCTCTCAAACAAAGCATTGAAATATGTATCCTAGTCTATAATGTGAAACTTGGTTTCAACCTTCCAATCATCTATCTTCAAGGGTAACACTATAGAGCCTAAGGCCTGTTGACCTCACATTTGGAGTGCAGATTCAATCTTCCCATCTTAGACTTAGGAGTCTTCTAGATACTAAGACTTCCATAGTCATAAGACACTTCTAAAATTAGGTAAACACTTAACCTAAGCCTAAAGACTTAGAAGTGTTAACCATAGGCTTAGGTTATGCCTTAGGATTAGGATAATTCACCTACCGTACAACCCAAATCCAATCCATGTTCACCTTCTCAAACTAAACATCAAATTCAAATCCAAATACAAACCCAAATTACAAAACCAAATGAATGAAGCCCATGATCAAATCAAACTTGAAACCCTTCTAAGCCATATGACCAATCCCACACTTAAATCTTAATCTAAATCAATCCAAAATCAATTGATTTTCTCATAATAATTTTATATTTTCAATCATATTCCTAAATATAAATCAAATCTACATTCAAATGATCAAAACTAAATGAAACTAAATCAAATTAAATCAAAAGCCTTCCTAAGACATATGACCTATTCCATGGACTTAGCCAAATCTTAATCGAAATCAAGTCAAAATCAATTGATTTTTTGATAAACCAATCATATTTTCAATCTTCTTCACAAATTTAAAAAATCATCAAAATTAAATCAAACCAAATCAAAATCCAAACTTAAGCCACATGACTCAACTCCATGGACTTAGCCAAATTCCTTCATTCCAAAACCCAAATTCAATTGATTTTCTCATGAATCAATCATACCTTCAATCATATTCACAAATATAAATGAAATCTATAATCATCAAGCCAAACCAAAATCAACCTAAATCAAACCCAACTTAACCCTTTGGACTTGAAATGTTCAAATGAACCAAAACTCATTTGAACCCAACCCAAGCCAATTTGAACTAATTTTATTTATTTTATTTTTAGGTTTTAGTTTTTAGGTATTTTGGGTTTAGGGTTTTAAGGTTAGGGTTTTAAGGTTTAGGGTTTAGGGTTAGGGTTTAGTGTTTATGGTTTAGGGTTTAGAGTTTAAGCTTTAGGGTTTAGGGTTTTAGGGTTAGGGTTTTAGAAGGTGATTTAGAGTTTAAGTTTAGGGTTTAGGGTTTAGGCTTTAGGCTTTAGGGTTTTTAGGGTTTATGATTTAAGGTATAAAATTAGTTTATGGTTTTAGGGTTTATCATTTAAGGTTTAAGGTTTAGGGTTAGGGTTAGGGTTTAGGGTTTAGTTTAGAGTTTAGGTTTAAGAGTTTAGGTTTAGGGTTTTAGGGTTTAAGGTTTAGGGTTGGTTTAAATTAGGGTTTAGAGTTTTTTTAGGGTTTAGGGTTTAGGGTTTAGGGTTTTAGGTTTAGGGTTTTGGGTTTAGGGTTTGGGTTTTAAGGGTTTAGGGTTTGGGTTTAGAGTTTAGGTTTATTAGATGGTTTATGGTTTAGGGATAAGGTTTTATTTTATTTTATTTATTTTTTTACTTTTAGTTTTTTTTAAATAAAGTAAACTGGTGGGTTTAGGTTTATTTAGTTTATTTTATTTTTTTATTTTGATTTATGTTTAATTTTATTTTTATTTAGTTTATTTTATTTATTTTAGTTTAGGTTTTTTTATTTTAGTTTATTTTATAGGTTTAGGTTTAGGTTTAGGGTACTTTTTTAGTTTAGTTTTATTTTTATTTTATTTTTTAGGTTTAGGTTTTATATTTTATTTTTAGGTTTAGGTTTAGGTTTTCATTTTATTTTTTTAGGGTTATGTTTTAGGTTTTATTTTCTTTTTTTTAGGTTTTATTTTTTTAGTTTAGGTTTAGATTTATTTTTAGTTTTTTTTATTTTATTTAGTTTATGTTTAGGTTTAGGTTTTATTTATTTTAGTTTAGTTTATTTTAGTTTAGGTTTAGGTTTATTTTGTTTTTATTTTAGGTTTATGTTTTTTTTTAGTTTAAGGTTTAAGTTTTATTTTTTATTTATTCTTAGGTTTTATTTTTAGGTTTTTATTTAGTTTTTATTTTATTTTAGGTTTATTTTATTTTTATTTTAGGTTTAGTGTTTTTTTATTTAGGTTTTTAATTTTTTAATTTAGTTTAAGTTTTTATCTATTTTATTTTAGTTTAGTTTTTATTTTGATTTTATTTTCTTTTTAGGTTTAGGTTTAGGTTTAAGTTTATGTTTTTATTTTATTTTATTTTTTAATTTATTTTGGTTTATATTTTTTTATTTATTTTATTTTTAAGTTTTCCTTAATTTAGGTTTAGGTTTTTAGGGTTTATGGTTTAGGGTTTAGGGTTTAGGGTTTAGCATTTTAGGGTTTCAAGTTTTAGGGTTTATGGTTTAGGGTGAGGGTTTAGTGTTTAGAGCTTAGGGTTTAATGTTTAGGCTTTAAGGTTTAGGGTTTTTAGGGTTTAAGGTTTAGGGTTAACATAGGGTTTAGGGTTTATGTTTTAAGCTTTAGGCTTTAGGGTTTCTAGGGTTAAATTTTTAGAGTATAGGGTTAGTTTAGGGTTTAGGGTTTAGAGTTTTAAGGTTTAGGGTTTAGCGTTTCGAGGTTTTGGGTTAGGGTTAGGTTTATTTTTTAGTTTAGTTTTATTTTTATTTTATTTTTTTGGTTTAGGTTTTATTTTTTATTTTTAGGTTTAGGTTTAGGTTTTTATTTTATTTTTTCATTTTAGGTTTTAGGTTTTTATTTTAGGTTTATTTTTTAGTTTTAATCATTTAGTTTGTTTTTAAGTTTATTTTTCATTTATTTTATTTAGTTTATGTTTAGGCTTAGGGTTATTTTATTTTACGTTTAGGTTTAGGTTTTATTTATTTTACTTTAGTTTATTTTGGTTTAGGTTTAGGTTTATTTTATTTTTATTTTAGGTTTAGGTTTTACTTATTTTAGTTTAGGTTTAGGTTTATTTTATTTTTATTTTAGGTTTAGTTTTTTTTATTAGTTTAGAGTTTAGGTTATTTTTTTAGGTTTTTTTTAGGTTTATTATTTAAGTTTAGGTTTTTTATTTGGTTATATTTTATTTTCTTTTAGGTTTATTTTATTTTTATTTTAGGTTTAGTTTTATATTTAAGTTTTTTATTTTTTAGTTTAATTTAGGTTTTATTTTTTTTGTTTATTTTTTATTTTATTTTCTTTTTAGGTTTAGTTCTAGGTTTAGGTTTTGGTTTAGGTTTTAGTTTATGTTTCTATTTTATTTTTATTTTTATTGTTTTGGTTTATAGTTCTTATTTATTTTATTTTTAGGTTTTATTTTGTTTAGGATTAAGTTTTTAGCTTTTTAGGGTTTAGGGTTAGTTTAGGGTTTAGGGTTTAGGGTTTTTTTAGGGTTTAAGGTTTAGGGTTTAGGGTTAGTTTAGGTTTATTTTTTTGGGGTTTAGGTTTTAGTTTAGGGTTTAGGGTTTTGATTTTTTTAGAGAACAAATTGATTCAACATTTCTTCTTTTCGATTTCATTAGCTAAGTAGCACACCAAGTTCTCTAAGACACAAGTGATGACATAAATAAAAAATGAGTACGCATAGAGCAAATCAAAAACCCTAGATAACTAGAATCATCTCTAATGTAAAGACAGTTCCATAAGCAGTAGATAGGATCTCATCCTTGGGTTCTCCAATTACTAGAACCACCTCCCTCTAGTAGAGATCCACCATCATATCCAGATCTCTTTCTCACCACCATTCTTAGGGTTTAGGTTTAGGTTTAGGTATTAGGGTTTAGGTTTATTTTTAAATTTATTTTTTTGGGTTTAGGTTTAGGGTTTAGGGTTTAGATGGTTTAGTTTTAGGGTTTAAGGTTTTAGGGTTTAGGGTTTTGTTTTTTTAGGGTTTAGGGCTTAGGTTTAGGGTTGTAGGTTTAGGGTTTAAGATTTAATTTAGGGTTTAAGGTTTTAAAAAATTAATAAATAGGTTTATTTAGTTTATTTAGTTTTTTATTTCTTTTAGTTTATTTTATTTTTATTTTATTAGGTTCATTTTATTTTTTTATTTAGTTTAGTTTATTTATTTTAGTTTAGGTTTTTATTTTAGTTGGTTTATTTTTTTAGTTTAGGTTTTATTTTATTTTTTAGTTGACTTTTATTTTTATTTTATTTTTTAGGTTTAGGTTTTTTTTAAGTTTAGGTTTAAGTTTTTATTTTAATTTTTTAGGTTTATTTTTAGGTTTTCTTTTTTAGTTTAGGTCTAGTTTATTTTAGGATTAGGTTTAGGTTTAATTTATTTTAGTTTAGTTTATTTTGGTTTTGGTTTTGGTTTATTTTCTTTTGTTTATTTTATTTTTATTTTTGGTTTTGGGTTTTTTTTTTAAAGTTTAGGTTTTAGGTTTTACTTTTAATTTATTTTTATTTTTAATTTTAAGGTTTATTTTTTAGGTTTAGGTTTTTAATTAGTTTTTATTTTATTTTATTTTAGGATTATTTTATATTTATTTTACATTTAATTTCTATTTTATTTAAGTTTTTTATTCTTAGGTTTATTTTATTTTTTAGTTTAGTTTAGGTTTTATTTATTTTATTTTAGTTTATTTTAATTAGTTTATTTTATTTTATTTTAAGGTTTAGGTTTAGGTTTTAGTTTAGGTTTTTATTTTATTTTATTAAGGTTTAAGTTTATTTATTTATTTTATTTTTAGGTTTTATTTAGTTTAGGTTTAGGTTTTACGCTTTTAGGTTTTAGGGCTTATGTTTAGGGTTTAGGGTTTAGTGCTTAAGCTTTAGGGTTTAAGGTTTAAGTTTTAGGATTTAGGGTTTAGGCTTTAAGGTTTATGCTTTTTAGGGTTTAGGGTTTAGGGTTTATGGTTAGTTTAGGGTTTAGGGTTTAGGGTTTAGGGTTTTAGGGTTTAGGATTTAGGGCTTAAGGTTAGGGTTAGGGTTAGGGTTAGTGTAGGGTTTAGGGTTTAAGGCTTAAGGTTTAGGGTTTAGGGTTTAAGGTTGTAGTTTTAGGGTTTAAGGTTAGTTTTATGGTTTAGGGTTTTTTTTAAATTAAGTAAACCGATAGGTTTAGGTTTATTTAGTTTATTTTTTATTCATTTTTGTTTATTTTATTTTTTATTTTTATTTAGGTTTATTTTTTATTTAGTTTAGTTTATTTATTTTAGGTTTATTTATTTTAGATTAGATTTTTTATTTTAGTTTATTATTTAGGTTTAGGTTTATGTTTATTTTTTTAGTTTAGTTTTATTTTTATTTTATTTTTTATGTTTATGTTTTATTTTTTATTTTTAGGTTTAGGTTTAGGTTTTTATTTTATTTTTTTAGGTTTAGGTTTTAGTCTTTTATTTTAGGTTTATTTATAGGTTTTTTAAGTTTAGGTTTAGGTTTATTTTTAGTTTTATTTTATTTTATTTAGTTTAGGGTTTAGGTTTAGTTTATTTTAGGTTTAGGTTTAGGTTTTATTTATTTTAGTTTAGTTTATTTTAGGTTATGTTTATGTTTAATTTATATTGTTTATTTTAGGTTTAGGTTTTATTTATTTATTTTTAGGTTTAGGATTTTATTTAGTTTTATTTTATTTAGGGTTTGTGCCACCATCCTTCAAGATCTTTGATGGCGGTGGGAACTAAGATAACACATTGCACATTTAGAGTCAATTTGTTGCAACACCGGTGCGTAATGCACTCCTCTTAGCCTTTTAGTTAGCCTCGTCATGTGTTGCATTTGATTATCATGGCCTTGATGAAGACTTTCTTTGAGTTGGAGCACCTCTTCATCAAGAGGTTTTTTGGAGTTCAGCAGAGGGTGATTGTAGGTGACCTCATTATAGAGAAACAAAACCTCAATGAGTCCCTTGTTGACTACTTTCTCAAGTGGCGTAACCAGAGCATGAAATATGAAAAATAGTTGTCCGAACAACATGCCTTTAAGATTCTTCTCAAGAATATCCATGACCCGGTCACCTTCATGCTTAAGGGATTTACCATCAAAACATTCAAGAAAATTAAGGCTACTGAGAGGAAGCCAAATAGTTTCCCTTTCAGACCAATCATCAAGCCCAAGCTCGAGAAGGTGTTTGAGAAGAAGTCGGGGATAGTTGTGTATGGTGGATGAGAAGCAACCGAGTTTAGTATGAGAGACTACGAGCTCGGCAGCTTCCTTGGCCACCTCTTCTTCCACTACCTCAGCCATCACATCAGCCATAACAGTCGCCATAATGATCATTTCCACCACCTCAATAGCCTACCCACCAGTGGTATTCATATCCATTGCCAGGTAGCTACTTTCCACCTACTATTGTCGATAGATTGAATAAGCCATAATCATTCAAAAAGGAGGTAGTTAGAAAAATCTTTAAGAATCTCTTAAAGAAACTTGACTTTCAGTTACCAGAGCTTGAGAGGCTGGAGGAAGTGGGCAAGAGCGATGATCCTAGCTATTGCCCCTACACCGCATGTTAGGCCATGTCTTAGAGGATTGTATTACTTTTAAGGACTAGCTTGAGTGCAGCTATAAGTTATGAGCCATAGTTATCCTTAAGGAACACTTATTAGAACAATCATCTAGTTTTTTTAGAGTAATCCTTAGGGATACCTGCGATCTTCTTAAGACCAAAGAAAGTTAGGATATCTCCCTATCCCAAACCTCTAAGAAGATTATTTCTAAGATCCCGAAGCTTTCACGGTGCACAGTAGCTCGAACCTCAACCAAGAAAGGTTTGCTAGTTACAAGGACAACAGAGAGAGGGTGACAACCCAAAAAATAGCGATAGGATAGTCTAGTAGCCCTCCCACCATTGTAGCTACCACCTCTTGTTAGCTCTCCTTCTAGGTAGGAGCATTGTATCTGGATAAGGGCACTAAATCCCTTACTCTACTTACTTTATTTGATTTATATCATATAACTCCACCCAAAAAGAAATTAATGAAGAAAGTTGATTCTACTTATATATTGTCTACTTCTAATGCTCTTGATTTTTTTTCCTATTGAAAGTTCTCCGAGTCTAAATAAAAATAATAGCTCTAGTAGTTTTAATCTATTTTTTTTATGATTTAGAGTCAGACTATCCTTCTCTGAATCAATCAGGTTCACCTCTTGAGATTGACTTGGAGTTAATTGACTTTGAGGATCCCATAAGAGAAGATGTAGGTATGCCCGATGAGAAGGTAGAATTTTCCACAAGCTCATCATTCCAAGAAGTCACTAAAGTCAACCTGATGAAAAGTTTTACCTCTAGGGTAACACCTCATGATAAGGGTAAGTCATTGGTTCTAGTGGATAGCCCCTCCATAGGATGCTCCACCCATGGATATGCTTATGGAGGACCAAGCTAGAGTTGATAACAATGTCTTAGCTCACCTTAGAAAGTTTCCAACTAAGTTAAGCATATACGACACCCTTGTCTTATCCAAAGAAATGAGGGAATCTCTAATGAGGGCCTTACTTGATCTAGAGATATGCTTGGCTCAGTTGATAGCTACTAAAGAGGAGGCATGCCACAAAAGGACATCTTAAGAGTTACATTCAATGATGAAGACTTACTCCAGGGATGAACAAGCACCCTCTCTTTACATTATAGTGGATGTTGGCAGATACAGGCTATCTAGAGTTCTGGTTGACCCAGTGTATCAGTCAAGAATATGAGTCTAAGAACCCTTGCCTACTTGAGGATTGACATCTCCAAACTCTAAAAAGAAAGGATGATGTTAAGAGGATTCAATGAACAAGGCGAGAAGGCCTTGTGGTGTTTATTTTTAGATGTATGGGGGGAGGACACCATGTAGATCATAGGGGGGTACTTTTTGAGGTAAAATATTGAGGTATGATGTACTATCTCAAAAGATAGAGGCATCACCTTATAATGGACCTAATCACGTAATAAGGACTCCTAAGGCATGATGGGTCTTTGAATGTACTTGAGATTTTCCCTTTACATGGATTAATAAAGTAGGGTTTATATTAAACCATGTTCTTAAGTTCCCTATGGAGGCAAGCCTCCATAGTTAACATCTTAAGAAATGAAATTTCTAAGAATACTATTAAAGTAGACAATTATTATCTCCAAAGATTTAAAGGTTAGACTATCAAAGGATTGGTTGTATTTTGGAAAATCAATTGGGAAAGTTCAAGGAGAAGACTTATTTTGGAATCCAAATGAAATAAGTAAAAATGCTCATGATACTAGGAAGCCTAGTGAACATTCCAATCTATCGTATGGTTGAGCTTTATAATTTTAAAGTTGAGGAGATTTTTATGTTTTGAGTTGAAATTTAATTAGATTACTAGGGCTTATAATCCACCAACAAAAGGTTGTGGGAATGCTTAAGAGGTGAGGATTTATGCTTGTAGCCCGAAGAAAATAGCTACCTCAGATCCTAAATCTAGGGAGCTTTAGTATGAGCTAAAGCATGACCTAAATCTAAGTGACAGGTGGACATAAAGGTTTACCTTCATAAGAAAGAATAAATTGTTCGACTTATGGACTTATAACCACACAGGTGGCCATTAACTCCTCCTATGATTTTAAAACCATGTAGTTGGTCTTATGAATTGCAAGATAGCTAGGGTAGTTATTTAATTAGAAAGAGACTAAAGTCCTAAACACTCCCTAAGAAACTAGAGCATGAGTGGTATGAGCATATTACTTAATCTATAGATGCAAAATCTTTTCAAATTTTATTTTATTTTAGACACATCATTTTGATAGAGGCTTTAGGATTTCTTATGCCTAAATGCTTGATGAAATAGGTTATGGGTCAAATCAGCTAGAAGAAGGTGTTCTCCCCCATAAGGGATGCCCTCATAGGTCAAGCATTCCTTTATTATACAAGAATAGAGATCCTTTATGTTCGAGAGAGAAAGAATATGCATGCATGATGTGAAACATACAACCATACAGCTAAGGGGTTGCAAAATCTTTTAATTATTTTATTTATGTCTTAGGCTTTATGATGAGGTTATGAGTTGTTTAAAATTTAGTTATGAGTTATTAGTTGGGTAGAAAAGTTATTTTTATCCTAAGAGCCTAATCATATCCAAGCCACACATTAAAGCATCAATCATTTAAGAAACTATGAAAATCATGCCATCCTAATGCACAATGTAAACATAACATCAAACAATTATATAAATTATCATAAAAGAATAAAAGGCCAATGTGGTCGGGTACCACTGTACAACCCGAAGATAGAAAAGATGGGTAGCCGAGCTCTACCCTTATACAACCTAGAATATGAAAGAATAATTATAATTGTATTAAATGTTATATGGGTCTTCTTTCATCATATCTCTATTTCTGAGTTGGTTCCTTCTTTGATTTGAATGGTGCTTGCTTCAAAGGCATCACATGGCACCCTAAGACAAAGCCTTTTAACCACTGCTCATCCTAAACCTTCATAACACTAACCCTAATTCCTATTGCAAAAATTACATTTATGTAGGAAAAGTAAATCTAACTACACCTACAAAATAGAGGTTAGATAAATATAAATATAATCCCAAGCAATTGTATTTATAATTTGGACTTAGCACCCTACACATGGGTAACTAAGCCCACCTATCCTAACTTGAATTATGGATAAGGATTTAAGCAACCTATAGAAAGAGCATTCACATTTATTTTTAAGCATCCCTTAAGCATAATCCCTTGAAGAAAATATGATTAGGTTAATATTTTCCTATCATCTAATATATGAAGCATACACCCTAACATCCAATCTAAAATAATACATTATAAAACAAAACATACATCACATGCATCCTAACTTAGAGCTAGAAGTGGTGACTTAATTCTAATGTGTGTATTAAGGCTTGTGTGGTAAGTCTTGTTAGGCATTAGTGTTGTATTTTGTAAGTGTAGAAGTATTCAATTTAACATGAAAGGTTGATTTCACTTGAAGTAGTTTAATTGATTTGAGAATTTTAATTTATGTTTTCTTTTGTTTAATTTGATTACATTTAGAAACTAAGTGTTATAAAGAGAGGAAAAGAGGATTGTCCTCTTTCATCCCTACCTTAAGTTACTTTCTAAAGTATATTAATTTGATTTATTTCCCTTTAGTGAATGGCTTACTAAATGATTTAATTAATCCTAAGTTTAGGTTCACTTTAAATAATTCTATTCAAATTGAAAGGCATCTTAAGATTAATT
The DNA here is from genome assembly GCA_021442155.1 of Cymbidium sinense. Lineage (NCBI taxonomy): Eukaryota > Viridiplantae > Streptophyta > Magnoliopsida > Asparagales > Orchidaceae > Cymbidium > Cymbidium sinense. The sequence continues at coordinate 180,494,425 of CM038217.1, read as the reverse complement.
TAATTGAATTACCACATGACATATATTAAATCATTCCTTTCCATCACATGTAACATGCATATGATTTAATCCTAAGTGTATCTATACATGCAACAAATTTTAGCACACTTAAATGATGAATGTATGTATATGTTTAGAATTTATATTTTATTTGATTGAATCATTTAAACATATTAATTTAAAACTTTATCTAAATTCTTATACAAAAATGACATAAGAACGAAATTAAATAGGCATGTGAGATTATTAAATCATTGAAGTGATGTAATCAAATTACCTCCTTGGAGCTAGCTAAAGCCTCATATTCTCTGGATATCTAGAATATATACCCATTTGCATTCAAACATATGTAAACTCATATACATGAACATAAGAAGTAAGCTCCAAATCATATGGCTAATTAATTCAACCACTTAGTCAATTATGAATGCATGCAATTTTAATGTAAAATGGGATTTTTCATTCACTAATCACATATACATATACATGTACAAAGATATAGGCAAGTACATGTAGTTGTTAAACCAGGGAAGTGAGGCAATCAAATGACCTCCTTGGGGCTAACTAAAGCCTTATATTCCCGGGATGTCCAGACTATATACTTGGTTTTCATGGACACACATGGATGTATACATAAATGAGGGAAAGAAAACTATGCAAAGATTGTATATTTTTTAATTGAATCATTTATATGTATGAATTAAAGCACTATCCAAATTCTAATGTTGAAATATATATGAATGAAATCAAATGGGTATGTGACATTGATAAACCAAGTGAGGTAATCAAGTGACCTTCTTGGGGCTAACTAAAGCCTTGTGTTCCCGAGATGCAGATTATATACCCATTACCATTCAATCTTATATAAATCAGCACATGAATAGAGGAAAGAGAACTCAACATTCATACACTTAAGCTATAAGCACATGCATTTCTTATGTATTTATAACTAACATCATAACACATATTATTATTCATTTATAAGCTTTTGAAAAATACATTTGGATTCAATAGTGATAATAGCGATTCATATATTAAATTAAATCAACACGTGCAAGCTTACATAAAGGAAATCCATTTTATTTTACTTGATTTTGAAAAGATGGATGCATGAATTCAAATAACATACCAAATTTAACATGATTGGAAGAGGACAATCAAATATAAGCATGTGATTCATTCAAACAAACTAGTTCTTAAGGATAATCAAATCAAATAAGATTATTTAAAGCAAACCAAAGCTTCTTTATTAATTAAGTTTTGGATTTGATTTGATTTAAATAGGAGAAGAGAAATCATCACTTGTATTTTAAACCCATTCCCATATTGATTTGATTTAATTTAAGGAAATGTAATTAGTTGATTTTAGGGGTCAATTAAGTTGAACCCTTAATTAGATGAATTAATTACCCTTACCTATGTCACCTTAAAGTAATTAACTAAGTAATTATGAGCCAACATGATATGCATGGAAATTAAACTTGCAATGATCCTAGAAATAAAAGGGCCTAATTGCTCATGATTAATATTTAATTAGATTAAGGGACTTGATTAATTACTCTTATGGTTTTCCCACACATGTGGACTAACCATAATTTCATTAAACTCCTTAAGGTTAATAAAGACCTAAAGATCTACCCCATAATTTAATTAATTAAGGTCTAATGTGATTATGATTTCAATTTTATTAAGTGATTTAATTAATTAGTTAAATCTTAATTAATTTCATTTTTAAAAAAGGGTGAAATGAACTTAGGAAAGGGGTCCCAACCCTATTCCTTAGTTCAGTTACTATTGAACAATGATTAATAAACTTAATTAACCAATTTGTTACGTCCATGGATTAAATTATTAATTAACTTAATAGAGTAGGTTTTAATTAGTCAATTTTTCTAATTAAGTGAGCAATAAATCACAAGAAAATCATGGGAGTTAGAGGTCATCGCATTAAATTAACTCACAAAATTTGGGATTAATTGCTCAAGCAATTAAGCTAATAAATTTTGTAATTAAACCTTAATTACTATTCAAAATTAGTTAAGATCATTTTTAATTAATTCTCCTCTGGAAATACCTTTAAAATGAGTATTTATTTGCATTTTTTATTTCTCTATGATTTTTTATGATTTTTAGAAGTTTCAACCATTAAAAAATGATTAATTAAGCCTAATCCTCTTAGCGCCATGTGGCACGCTGACATTGCATGCTTTCCATGTGGCACCGCAAGATTGGCTATTTAAAACTTATCTAACTCAGTGCCTATGTGGCATTGGTGGATGCGCTTTCTCGTCTACCACTCAATCTAAGATTGGATGGCTATGATTAATTCCATAGCTTAATAGGATTAAATCAGATCAATCTAGTGGATCTACTCATGACCATCTGTTCCAATCACGTGAAATGGATGGTGCTTGATCTAACATCATGCGAGTGAGGGAGAATGGAGTCCGTCTGTCATTGCTCACTTGATCTGAGCTTACCTGAGCTCGGATCAACTCCAAAAGGGTCCCACACCTTCATGACATTAATTGGAGGGGATCCAACAGTCAAGATCACATGAGATGCAAGTTTTATTCAAAAAGCTCCAACCCATTTTTGCCTAAAGATTAATTTTGGAAGCATACCTTGCCGGAGCTCAAGACCGGCTGCTCGAATGATTAAGGAAGCTTCATCTAGTAGAGATGAAGCTCTGTTGAGTAGAAATTGGATCAATTCCTTGGTGTTCACTCATAAGGCCATGAACTAATGATTTGGAGCTCCGCTTTGATCGAAGTCCCACCTTCAGTGCTTGGGAAGCTTGGGAGATGGTTTTTTCTTGCTCGATGAGGCCTAGGGAAGGTGTGTGCAAAGTTAATTTCAGTTTGATGGGGAAATGGAGAAGTTAGGTTAAAAATTAGAGTGTCCTATTTTGAGATGGATGAGAATGGCATTTTTTGATCGAGGAACAAACTTGGGAGCTTAAGGAATGGCTCTATCAGCTCATCTTGGGTAGCTAGGGATTTGAGGAATAATTTGTGTGTGTGTTTGAGTGGAAATGAGGGGGTGTATACCCCCTCTCATCTTGATCCAATGGTGGGATCAGGTTTGGCATGTAGTGGTATCCACCATCTCGTGAGTCGTGGGTGGGTGGAGGAGGTGAGTTGGCTTGGTTGGTTGAAGGTGTGGAGGTGGCTACCAAGGAGGAATCATGGGTGTCCTATGGGTTTCAAATGCTCCAATGTGGAGGGTGAGGTGATTTCACCTCCCATAGGTCATGGTGGACCCAGCCACCCCTTGGGTTAGGTTGGGCAGTGTCCTAGGTGCCTAGGTGGACCATTGGGAGAGTACCAAGTGGCCAAGGAATAGAAATGACCACTTACTTGGGTGATTTGTTTCATGTGATGCCTTTCACCCAATGGTAGAATGATCATTTAATATTATATTTAATTTGGGGAGATTTGAAATGAGCAAAAAGTGGCTTAGCCCAAATTTCAAGTAAATTGGAGTTGATTTGGTTAGGTTTGGCTCAATTTGACTCATTTAGGTCAAATTAGGTTAGGTTGGGTCAAGTTGACCAATTGGTCAAATTGGGTCAAACCAAGAGTTTGGTCAAGTTCATATGATCATTTGGGATGTTTTGGTTCAATTGGTTTGGTTTAGTTTGGCTTAGATTTGATTTTGTCTCATTTGAATTCATTTGGATCAAATGGGTTAAGTTAACCAATTTGACCAAATTGGCTAAATTGGCTTGGGTTGGGTGCTTGTTTGGGTTTAGTTGACCAATTGAAGATGACTATAGGCTTTGGTTTCAATTAATTTGGATTTGGTTTTGATTTAGGCCAACTTGAACCTTTAGGTCAATTTGGGCTAAGTAGTCAATTGGGTTCAATTAGGTTCAATCATTTGGTCAAGTTCAACAATGAAATTTGTATCAAACATGAGCCATTGGTTGCAATCAATTTGATTTATATTTTGATTTGACCTAGTCTTTGGTCAATTTGGGTCAACTTGGGTCATGAGGGGGTTTGGTGACTCATTGGAAGGTCAAGTCATATTCAAATATTGATTTTGACTTAGCATGAATCATTGGTTTCATGGGATTTGGCTTAGGTTGTAATTTGGCAAGTTTGGGTTCATATGGGTTAAGGGGTTGACTTGTTCAAATGACCAAGTTGATTGCTTTTACCCAATTTGTGATAATTGATCAACCTAGGGTGATCAACAATCAAGATGGGAGGTTTTGTGATGGTTCAATTAATTTGGATAGGATAGAAATTGGCTCAAAGAATCAAATTGGTTAAATTAAAATGGACCAATTGGATTTAATTGGCTTGATTTTGGATTAAGTTTGATTTAGTTGAGTTTATATATGGATTTGGGATTGATACATAAGTTCTATTGCAATTGGGTTGGGTTTTGGTTCATTTGAATATTTCAAGTCCATGGGTTACGTTTTGACTTGGGTTATTTTGGTTTAGTTTGATGATTGTAGATTTCATATTTGTGGAATATGATTGATATAAATTGATATGAGAAAATCAATTGATTTGGATTTTGGATTAAGATTTGCTAAGTCCATGGAGTTGGGTCATGTGGCTTTAGTTTGGATTTTGATTTGGTTTGATTTAGTTTTGATGATTTAAATGTATATTTCATTTAAATTTGTGAAGATGAATGAAAATATAATTGATTTGTGAGAAAATCAATTGAGTTTGATTGATTTGGGTGATTTAGGTGTCCATGGATAGGTCATATGGCTTAAGAAGGGTTTGATTTAGCTTGATTTAGTTTTGATCATTTCAATGATTTTATTTATATTTAAAGATGATTGAAGATATAAATTTAATATGACAAAATTATTTGATGTTGGAGATTTGATTAAGATTTAAAAGTCCATGGATATGTCATATTTGTGAAGGGTTTGAACTTTGATTTATCATGGCTAAATCATTTGGTTTTGGAATTTAGGCTTGATTTAGATTTGGATTGATGTTTGAATTTAACTTCAGGTTTGGTTTGAGAAGATGAACATGGATTGGAAGGGAAAGGTGGATTATCAGATCAAGGCATACAATCCTATGGTTAACTTCAAGTCTTTAGGCTTAGGTTAAGGTTTACCAATTATTAGAAGAAAAGAAAGAAAGAGGAAGACTAAGTCTAAGAAGGAATATGCACCCAAAAGTGAGGTCAATAGCCTCACTTTATAGTGTTTCCTAGAGATAGATGATTGGAAGACCGGCCAAGTTTCACATTATGTATTAAGACACATATTTCAATGTTTTGCTTTGGAGACCATGGATATAGAAACTTATAGTTCCATCTACTCTACATCAGTTTCTAAAGTTTGTGAGAGGTGGGATTGTCTAAGACAAAGGAGAGCATTTACAATTCAAGAGGTTGGCATATATGAGGATGTGTCTTACTACCTCTCTCAAAATCAACAAGTATATTCTTACAAACTTGACCAATGTTCAAAAATAAAAAAAAATAAAAAGAAAAAAAAAGAAAAAGAAAGAGAAAAAGAAAAGGAAAAGAAAAGAGAAATTGAATAAGAAAATAGAAGGGAGCGAAAATAGACTTGGAGGAGGAAGTAGATCATGAAGAGCTGTGCTTAGAAATCTAACATAGTTCCCTTATTTCATTTGAAATTTAATATGTTCTTTTCAAATCACATTAACTCATATGAAGAGCTGTGCTTAGAAACTTCAGATGATCCAAATGATTTTGAAGTCAAAGATGCATCGCCAGAGTTTGAAGAAGAGATCCAACCAACCATCATGAGATCAAGGAAATCAACTTAGAAGAAGAAGATCCACACATACATCAATGTTTGTTGACTACACCGAAGTTTAAGGACTACTTTGGATGGTGTTATTAAGAGATGCCTATTGGCTCAGTGGTCCATAAACTAGTAATAGAGCTTACTTTTAACCCTATCAAACAAGCTTCTAGATGCATACGATTAGACATAGAACAACATGCAATTTATGAAGTCAAGAATTGATCGATGCTGGCTTCATTCGGAAGAAAAATACCCTACCGTTAGCCAAAGATCATCCCGTTAAGGAAAATAATGGCAAAATTATATATATCAATCAATTTTAGGGACTTCAATAAGGCATGTCCAAAAGATGAATTTCCACAACCAATCCTCCGATGGTAGACATTGCCTCATCTCATGCCTTCTTCTTTTCATGGATGGCTCATCTAGATATAACCAAATAAAGATTGCCCGAAGATGAAAGAAACACTACTTTAGAACCTCGAATGTAATCTATTGCTATAATGTCATGCCTTTCAAAAATGCGGTGCTACATACCGGCTATGACTTGAATCTTCGATGAACTTATTCATCATCAAGTTGAGTGCTATGTCGATGATCTCATGGTTAAAAGTAGAGAAAAAGAAGACCATCTCTTTGACTTAAGAGTAGTTTTTGAACAGTTAAGATAATTTAACCTCAAAATGAACCCCAAAAGTGTGCATTTAGAGTAGTTTCAGAGAAATTCCTTGGGTTTGTTGTTCGACACTAGGGAATTGAAATCAATCTGAAGAAGATCAAGGTGATATTAGAAATGTCACCCCCTAAAAGTTTAACAAAACTTAGATCATTCTAAGGGCGGTTGGCATATCTAAGACACTTTATATTCAACCTGTCAGGAAGATGTAAGCCCTTCTCAATACTTGCCAAAGAGGATGCCAAGTTCAAGTGGGATGATAAGTGTGAGCATGCCTTCAAAGACATCAAGCATTACCTAATAACGCCAAAAGTTCTAGTAGTCCCTATCCCGTGCAAGCTGCTCATACTTTACGCTACTATGTTAGACCACTCCTTTGGTGCTTTGTTGGCCTAAGCCAACAACGAAGGAAAGAAAAATGCACTCTACTACCTCAGCCATCATCTAATCCCTACTAAGGCTAATCGTCCACTCATTGAGAAGCATTGCCTAGCTTTAATCTTTGCATCCCAAAAGCTACAGCAGTACATACTTCCTCATAAGGTAAATTTAATCTCTAGGATAAATCCACTACAGTATCTCATGACATGGCTGAAGCTATCCACTACAATATCTCATTATGTTCGTACTCCTCTATGTCATGGAAGGACAAGTGCTAGTGGATATCTTAGCAGCACACCTAGTTCTTGCTTACTCTCTGCTTAGTGATTGTCTCCTCGAAGAACAAATCATGAACTTAGGGGATACTAGACCACTAGGAGATGTAATTTGAGGGTGCAGCTTCCTCGCAAAGAGTAGATGAATCATAATCTACTATTCCAGAAAAGGCAGGGAAGGAATAGTTCCCATAACTCTAGACTATGATATGATGAGATTCTCATATCATCTGTCCAATCCTTGTACCAACAACAAAGCTAAATATGAGGCTCTGATTGTCAATCTAGAGTTAGCCATTACTCTAAGCATCAAGAACATCAACATCTAATTATCAACCAAATTGTTGGGTCCTATAAAATTATAAAGCCCAAGTTCCATCACTACCATAAGTACACCATGGAGTTGTTGGCCAAAATCATAGAGGTTATAATTTATAAGATTCCTCAAGGAGAGAATGTCATAGTGTATGCTTTAGCCAAGCTTGCCAAGGAGTTGGCATGTTCAGAGGATGAGTCCATATTAATAAAGGTCCAAAATAAACTAGTCTTATCCCTTATTAATATTAAACTCATCAAAAAGTACTCTTTTGAAGGTGAGGTTGCCATTCCCAAGAAGGATGAGGAGTTAGATTGGAGGCAACCATTCATGGATTACCTAAATAAAGGTAAACTACCTCAAGAGAAGTCCTAAGCCCATCGATGAAGCAGAGCACTTTCCTACGCTCTTGTGGATGGTTCCTTGTACTGGCAATCTTTCTATATTATGTGGTTATGTTGTTTAGACTAGCATGAAGCCCATAAGATTGTGACTGAGGTACACTCAGGTTTATGTGGAGCCAACCAATCTGGTCCAAAGATGATAGCCAAGATCAAGAGACTATGATACTACTAGCCATCGATGGTCAAAGATTGTATGTATACGACTAGGTGAGGCCACCAATGTCAAATACATGGTATGATCCTACACCAACCACCCAATATTCTATATCCTACATTACCCTCAAGGCCATTCGAGTGTTGGGGTATCTACATAGTGGGTCTGATTGATCCTGCTTCTTCCAAGGGTCATCGGTTCATCTTAGCTGCTACTAACTACTTTTCTAAATGGGTGAAGGTGATTTTGCTCAGAGAGGTCACAACTCAGCATGTGCTCCAATTTTTTAGTAACCATAATGTATATAGGTTCGGAGTGTCTCGACAAATTTTATTTGATAATGGTACTACATTCAAGAGCATCGAGATCAACAACTTTGCCTGGGGATACAACATAGATTGGAGATATTCTACTATCAACTACCGAGGGCAAACAACTTAGCAAAAGCCTTCAATAAAACTCTCATCCAAATACCAAAGAAGACATTCGACAATAATAAGTGATAGTGGCATGTGCAGTTAGTTGAAGCCTTGTGGGCCTACTGTACCACATATAGAACTCCAACTCAGTTTACTCTTTTCTCCTTAGTGTATGGGTCTGAAGTCATTCTACTATTGAAAGTCTAACTCCCATCACTAAGGATAGATGTGGATAGCAAGATCACAAAAGCACAGAATGCCAAGTTGTGATTAGAAGAGCTCAAAGGATTGGAGGAGAGATGCCTATGGGCATGCCAAAACCTAGAGTTGTCCAAAGCTAAAATGATTCAAGATGTCCATAAGTTGGTATTTCTTAGATCTTTTCAACTAGGAGAGCTTATTTTAGTTTTAAGAAGACTGATTGCTGCCCATCATAAGATAGGAGGCAAGTTTGAACCTACTTGGGAAGGACCTTTTGCCATAGAGAAGGCCTACGAAGCAGGATCTTATCAGCTTATTAATCATAAGAGAGAGTGCCCAATGCTTCCAATCAATGGGCTTTGCTTAAAAAAAATATTATAAATCATGTTATAAAATAATTATCATCAATGAAAATTCCATTTTGAATTCAATCTCTTCCATGTTGAAAGTATTCTTGTTTATGAAGGCCCGATGATGTGTTTAAGGATGGTGTAAGGAACTCAGGTGGCCTCCTATCTTTCATCGACACAACACAAATGCAAACTACATGAAAACATATAAAATAAACACATATATGCTATCTCAGGCAACTTGGAGTTGAGATAACACTCCTGACACTTACTCAAGAATGCTTCACGTTACCGCTAGTGTGTCAGGTCTTCTTGCTTTGGAGGATGTAAGTCTGCTACACTTTCCTTCTTTACTTGGCCCCTGCACACTGATGAGTGCCTTGTTAGTTTGTTAGACCTTACTATGTGGCCGGTAAGCTACATCATGTTGGCTTTGTTTAATAGAATGTGAGTCTAGTACACTTTCTTCTTGGATTAGCCTTTGTACACTGACTGATCGAGTATATTTGAGATTTATGATAAATCCCCTAGTAGCTCCTTCCCTCCTGACTGCTTCAAGTCTAGGTCCAGTCCATGCCTGGGGCTCGCTTAGTAGTCACTCTAGGTTAGATAGCATTTATCCCGCTAACGACAGACTATCCTGATAATCAATTATGCTTAGAAAGTTGTAAGCCTACACGCTTTCCTTCTAGGTTGATCATTGCACATTGATGAGCTCCTTAGGTTTGTTGGTTATCACTATGCTGATGGATACACCACTCATGCTGACAGATACACCTTAGGTTGGTTAGTTCTCGCACCTTAGGATACACCACTCATGGCAGATGTAAGTCTGCTATGATTTCTCCTTGAGTTACACCGCACACCTATAGGCTTTCTTTCGTGGCTTAGGATAATGCCTAGACCAACCGCACTATATTTGGATCACATCATTTGCATCCCCATTTAGACACTACTCAGATTACTATCAGATTGGACAATTTCCCTTTCGTAGTAACCACCCATATGGTTGGAAAATTTGTCCTTTGGTTGTGCAGATTCTCCCTTGGTCTAGTAAATCTAAGATAGGTCAAGGCCAACATAGCCCCTTCTCAGTGTGGTCCCTTGCACACCAACAGGGTCCACATAAACATTTAGGGAAATAGTAACCTCAGATCCTAAATTTAGGGATCTTTGGCGAGGGCCAAAGCACGTCCTAAATCTAAGGAGAAAAGTGGGTATACTATTTACCTCCATAAGATAGAGTAAATCACCCGACTACTGAACTTATAACTGCCTAGAGTGGCAGCTAGCTAACTCCTCCTACATTTTAAAACCATGTGGTCAAGTCATATGTTTTGTAAGATGGTTAGGATGTTATTATTTAGAAAGAAACTAAAGTCTTTAAACCCACTCTCTAAGAGACTAGAGCATGAGTAGTATGAATAATGACTTTGTCTAATGCAAATTTTATCAATTTTTATTTGATTTTGGACTCTTTATTTTGACACAGGCCATAGGATTTTATATTCCTAAATGCATGATGAAATAGGGTTATTGGCTAAATTAGAGAGAAAGAGGTGTTTTCCACCATAAGGGGGTCAAGTATTCCCATATCGTGCAAGGATGGAAACCCTCTCTTAGTAAGAATGAAACAAGATGATATGCATGATATTAAACATACATCATTTAGCTAAGGGGTTGCTAAATTTTTAATTATCTCAATTTAATACCTAGGCTTTAAATAAGGTTATGAGTTGTTTTAGAAAATTTAGTTATGAGTTATGATTGGGGTAAAAAGTTCATTTTTCCTTAAGAGCCTAAGCAGATCCAAGCCACACATTAAGTCATCATATATGAAAAAATTAAGAAAATACATGCCATTTCTATTACACAATTATAAACAAAGCATCAATCAATTTATAAACTCAACGTGAAAGAATAACAGGCCGGTACGGTCGGGTACCATTGTACAATATGAAAAGAGAAATGGATAGCTGAGCTCTACCCTTATACATCTTGGTAATGTAGAAGAATAATTATAATTACAAATGAATAAATGTTATGGGGATTCTTCATATCTTCATATCTTCATATCTCCTCTATTTTATCATTTTGATTTGCTTTGTTCAAAGGCATCATGGGGCCTCCCAAGCCAAAGCCTTCTAGCCCTCGCTCATCCTAATCCCCTCATAATACTTAACCAAATTCATAATGCACAATTACATTAAAAATAAGAAAAGTAAATCTAACTACACCTGCAAAATAAGTGTTAGCTAAACACACCATACAACCCAAGCAATTATATGTTTAATTTAGACTTAGAATCCTATACATGGGTAACCAAGTCCACCTGTCCTAGTATAGATTATGCTTAGGGGTTAACTTGCAAAAGAGAGCATTTTATATTTATTTTAAGCACCCCTTAAGCATAATCTCCTACAAAAAATATAATTAGGCTAACCACGGTCTAACATCCAGTCTATAAGCATACACCCTAATATCTAGTCTATAATAGTACATCATAAAGCCAAACATACATCAAATCATGCACCACACTAACTTAAAACTAGAAGTGGTGACTTAATCTAATGTGTGTGTATTAAGGCTCGTGTTGTATGTTCTTACTAGGCTTTAGAGTTGTCATTCTCTAAGTATGAAGGACATTTAATTATAAATGGTGGTTTCAATTCAAATGATTTAATTGATTTGTAAATTTTACTTAATGTTTTATATTATTTCATTTGTCTTATACTAAACAACTAAGAGTTATAAAGGGAAGAAAAGAGAGGATCACTCTCTTTCATCCCTACCTTAAGTCACATCTAAAACAAATTAATTAATCAATTCTCTTTAATGAATGGCTTATTCTATATTTTAATTAGTCCTAGGTTTATTTTCACTTTAAATAATCCTGTTCAATAAGAAAGGCATCTTAAGATTATTAGAATTAATTATTATCACCTAACACATGTTTGTTCATTTCTTTCCATCATATATGGCATGCATATGATTAAGTCCTAAACATAACTATACATGCAATTTATATAACACTTAAATGATGAAAGTAAGCAAGTGTACTTGGAATTAATGTCTCATTTGGTTGAATTATTTGTCATATTAATTTAAAGCTCTATCTAAATTCTTATACAAAAGCATAAGAAAAGAACTCTAAATCATATGACTAATCAACCCAACCACTTGAACAAAATATGAATGCATGACTTTTAATAGAAAGAAGAGGGGTTTTCATTCATTAGCTAAATACACATTCAAATGTATGAAAGTTTTAAGCACGTTGCCATTGTTCGACTGTGGGAGTGAGGTAGGAACCTCCTTGGGGCTACTTAATATTGTACATCCCAAAATGTTTAGACTAATATACTTGCTATTCTTAAATACATATGGATGTATAAACAACTATAAGAATAGAAAACACCATGCAAAAATAGAGTTTAATTTATTTAGTCTATTTGTGTAAATGAATTAAGCTCTATCTAAATTCTAATGTTAAAGTGCATAAGAATGAAATCAAATAGGTACATCACCATTATTCTGCACTAGGGGAGTGAGGTAGGAACCTTCTTTGGGCTACTTAAAGCCGTGCATCCTCGAAATGTCCACACTAATATACCCATTAACATTCAAACTTATGCAAGTCAAGATATGAATGTAAGAAAGAGACTTCACTTCATACACTAAGCATATATTCACATGCATCTCCTATCTCTGTGTAATTATAATCATTATATATATATATATATATATATATATATATATATATATATATATATATATATATATATAATTACATTTGAAATTACATTTGAGATTTAATAGTGATAATAGCCACACATATTTTAATTAAGCCAACACATGCAAATTGACATAAAGAAATCATCTTCATTTAATTAATTTGAAAGAAATGAATGCATGACTACAAGTGGCATACAATATTTTAACATGATTGGAAAGAAATAAAATAACACAAGCATGTGATTTCATTCAATCCAACTAATTCCTAAGGATAATGACATTAAACAAGCTTATTTAAAATAAACCAAAGTTTCTTAAAACCATTTTTGATTTCATGTTTGATTTGATTTAAGAAATGTAAAAGAGGTTTGGTAATATTAATCCCATTCCCCATATGTGTGGCTTAAATTGATTTAATGAAAAGAAATTAGGTTGATTTTATGGCTTAATTAGGTTGAGGTATGAATTAAATCAATTAATTAAACCCTTACCTATATCACCTTAAGTTAAATAACTAATTAATGATGAGACAACATGATATGCAACAACATGAAAAGTAAATTAGCAATGCTCCTAAGAAATGAAAGGGGCCTAATGCAATTGGCTCATAATTAATAATTAATTAAGCTTAGGTGATGTAATTAATCACTTTTATGATTTTCTCATATATATAAGCTAATCAGAATTTCATTAAATTTTTTTAGACTATTAAACATCTAGAGAACTACCCAAGATTTATTAATCAAAGTTAGGAATCAATTGGATTTTAAATTAATTTAATTAAGCCATTAATTAGTTAATTAAATCCTTTGATTATATTTTAATTAGGATAATCAAATTAACTAAGGGAAAGACATCAAGAAAGAGGCCTCAATCTCAATCCCAAGTCATTTCAAACAATTAGGCTCTAAAATAATTAAATTCCCTTTTAATTTAATTGATTAATTAAGTGGCTAATTAATTTATTAAACTTTAATTAATTTGAAACAAATGAAGAGGATTAATAAAATGGTAAAAAAGAATAAACCTAAACCATTTCCCTAAGACTTTTCAATGTTAACAGATGGCAATAAGCTTAATTAATTAATTAATCCACTATTCATTTACTTAATTATCATTAATTAAGGTAGGAGAGTAATTAAGGCTTAATCAATCAATTTTCCTAATTAACTATACAATAAATTCTAATAAAAATAGGGAGCGAGGTCATCCCATAAACATCTCTAGAAAGTTTGAAATTAAATGGATAATTAATTAGAGTAATTAGGCTAATTAAATTTTAATTAAACCTTAATTAAGCATGAATTATTGTTCAAAATTAATTAATAATAATTTTTATGGATTCCCTTTGAAATACCTTTAAATGAACCTTCATTTATATTTTTTGAATTTTTCTAAGATTAGTTATGAATTTTAGAAATTTTAGCATGAAAATCAATTTAATTAAACTTAATTAACTTCCTAACTTCATCGACACCACGTGGCTGCTGAGGTGGCACTCTGACATGGCACGCTTTCCATATGGTGCGATGGGATAGGCCATTTAAGTTGTCAAATCAGGACCCTGACTCAGATTATGGTGGACATGCTTGTGGACCATCCGATCTAAGTCGGATGGCCATGATTAAATCCTGTAGTTAAGGAGGATTAAATTAAGGGTTTTGACATGATTTGATCGCGACTATCTATTCCAATCACATGGAACGGATGGTGCATGATCCATCTTCATACGATGACAAACGATAGTCATCCATGGATCGATGAGCTCACCCAAGCTAAGATCCACTTCAAACTCCACACACACCTTCATATGAAGGATCCACAGGATCCAATGGCTAAGATGGGCTCAAATATAAGTTCACTTCGAATAGGACCAACATATTTTCATTTAAGGATCAATTTTGAGAAATTACCTCATCGGAGCTTATGATCGGCATTTCCAATGATTGAGGTAGTTTCATTTGGTAGAAATGAAGCCCTATTGAGCCACACGAGCTTTAATTTAAGGTGGTTTGCTCTATGGACCAAGGCCCTCCCTTTAAGCATTCGATCTTGATCAAAGTATGGTTTCGGCTTTGGAACTCAAGGGATGATTTTTTGGCTTGATTAGGTGTGGTGGTGTGTGCAAGTTTAATTGATGTTTGGTTAAGGGATGGATGGGTTTGAATCAAGGGAGGTCTCCTTATTTCTTTCACAGAAGAATGGATGATCGAGGAGGTTTAAAATGCAGGGATTTTGTTTATTTAAATATGGGATTTTTGTTGTTTCTTGGGGGCGTGAGAGTGTAAATGGTGATGAATCGCTCAATTGAGGGAGTATACCCTCAATTATGTGTGATGGATAGATGGGGTTCCATTAAATTTCTATCGATTCATCATCATGAGGCATCAAGGGTCACCACTCCACGCGTGGCATGCTAGGGTTGGGAAGAGGTTATGGGGAGCTTAAGATTTAGCATGATTGGGTTGGCTTGGTCCTTTGGGTGCATTTGGCTTGAAATGGGAGGAGGTGAACTCCCTTGGTCCATGGATGATCCTAGCTATTCTAGGGTGGGATAAAAGCTTAGGCACACCCCATTTGGCACTAGGAGTGATGGGAGAGTGGACTTTACTTCTGGAAAGAATCCAATGTGGGGAGGTTTGTCTAATGGCTAATTCCCTTGTGTAGGGTCCACTTGGATTTGGGATAGTTTGGGAGTGATCTAGGACTAGTTTGGGTTAGGTTTGGCCAATTCCTATGGTCCCATGGGTTGGTTTGGGGTGGTTTCGCTTCATTTGGTCAAATGGGCTCTTATGGGTTCATGTTGGGTTAGGTTGACCAATTGGTCAAACTGGGTCAAACTAAGGCTTGGGTTAGGTTTAAATGATAATTTAAAGAGTTTTAGTTCAAGTGGTTTAGATTAATTTGGCTTAGCTTCAATTTTGGCTCATTTGGATTCAAATAGATCAAATGGGAAAAGTTGACCAATTCAACAAATTTGACCAAATTGGGTTAGGTTGGTGTTGGTTCATGTTCAAATGGTTGATTGAAAATGATTGTAGATTTTGGTTTGGTTTGATTTGGGTTTAATTTGGATTTTGGTCAATTTGACCTTTTAGATCAATTTGGGCTAGGTTGGGTCAAGTTGACCAATTGGTCAAATTAGGCTCAATCATGGGTCGTTCAATAAATGATTTGGAATGAACTTGAGCCATTGGTTACAATCAATTTGGATCAAATCATGATTTGACCTATTTTGGCATTTTATGCCAATTTGGGTCAACTTGGTTTGTCTCAATTAAGGGTTTGATCGTGTTCAATCATGATTATGAATTGGTTTGAATCAATGGTTTCAATTAATTTGGTATATGGTGGGTTTTGGCTATTTTAGGTCTCATTTAGGATAAAGGTTGACTTGGTCAAAGGACCAAGTTGACTTGGTTTGACCCAATTCAAGGTAGTTAATCACCATAAGATGATTGTTGATCATGATATGAAGTTTGGATGGGCTTGGTTTAATCCAATTTGGGTTGGATTAGAACTTGCTCAAAAAAGTCT
Organism: Cymbidium sinense; assembly: GCA_021442155.1. Lineage (NCBI taxonomy): Eukaryota > Viridiplantae > Streptophyta > Magnoliopsida > Asparagales > Orchidaceae > Cymbidium > Cymbidium sinense. The sequence continues at coordinate 180,478,216 of CM038217.1, read as the reverse complement.
TTTAGGTCACTCTTGGTCAAGTGGACCTAAATGGGTCAATTAGTTTGGTTTTGGCTTGATTCAAGTTTAGTTGAACTCACATATGAGCCTAGGATGAAAATATAAATCCAATTGCAATTGGTTTGGAGTCAAATGGATTTTTGGTTCATTTGACAATTTCAAGTCAAAAGGGGTCAACATGGGTTTGACTTGAGTTGGCTTGGATTTGATTTGATAATTGTAGTTCATGTTTATATTTGGGTAACTGATTGAATGAATGATTGATTCATAAAGAAATCCATGGGTTTGGGTTGATTTGGATATCATTTAACCAAGTTCAAGAAATTAGCTAAAAAGGCTAAAATTGGAAATTTGATTTGATTTGGGTTTGGTTTTGGCCATTTGATTTATATTTCATTTATATTTGGGAATATAAATGATGATATAAATGGTTTTGAGAAAATCACTTGAGTTTGGAGTGATTTGGAAGCAAATTTGACCAAGTTTAAGGTTGTAAGTCAAAAAGGGCTTAAGTGGGGAATTGATTTGGTTTGATTTATTTTTGGTCATTGAGGGTAGGTTTCATTTATATTTGTAGATATAAATGAAGGAATAATTGATTTATAAAGAAATCAATTGAATTTGAGATTTGATTAAGCTTATGGAGGTAAGTCTATATGGCTTAAGAAAGGTCTTGCTTTGATTTAGTTAGATTTGGTTTGGCTCATTTGAATTTGGATTTCATTTATATTTGTGAATATAAATGAAAGAATGATTGATTTATAAAGAAATCAATCAAGTTTGATTTGGTTTAAAAGGGGTTTTAGTTAAGCATATGAGGGTGGTTCATAAAAGGAATTTTGGAATTTGAATTTTATTTTGGGTTCTAATCATTTGATTTGGAATTGATTTAAAATTTGATTTGAGATTGAATAGATATTTGAGAAAATCAATTGAATTGGGGTTGATTTGAATTTGGTTAAGGCTAAGTCCATAAGATAAAATCAAAGGGCTTAGAAAGGTTTTTTTTTAGTTTGAATTTGATTATGGGTTTCAATCATTTGATTTGGAATTGATTTATGATTTGGATTTGAATTGGTAGTTTGGTTTGAGGAAGGAAGCATTGATTAGGTCTAAGGATATGTAGGCAAGTTTTCCTAAATCCCTAAGGCATGATCTATTCTGTGGCTAATCCTTCTAAGTCTCTAGCCTTAGTTAAGTGTTCACCTAATCACTAAGTGTCTTAAGACCAAGGAACTCTGTCTATAAGAGTCCTAGATCTATGATGAGGAAGTTGAGAACTCAAAAAAAGTGAGGTTTGTAGGTTTTTAGTGGTTAGTTTTGTGGTTTGGGTTTAGGATTTAGTGGTTTAGATTTGTGGTTTATTTTTTAGCTATTTTTTCTTAAAATTAAGTAAACCATAGGTTTAGGTTTATTCAGTTAATTTAGATTATTTTTATTTATTTTAGTTTATTTATTTTTTTTTATTTAGGTCTATTTTTTATTTTTATTTAGTTTTGTTTATTTATTTAGATTTAGGTTTTTTATTTTAGTTTATTTTTAGTTTAGTTTCAGTTTAGGTTTATGTTTATTTTTTAGTTTAGTTTTATTTTATTTTATTTTATTTAGGATTTATTTTTTTTTATTTTTAGGTTTAGTTTAGGTTTTATTTTATTTTTTAAGTTTAGGTTTTAAGTTTTTATTTTAGATTTATTTTAGTTTTATTTTTAGTTTATTTTATTTTATTATTAGGGTTTAGTTTAGGTTTTACTTATTTTAGTTTATTTATTTTAGTTTAGTTTATGTTTATTTTATTTTGTTTTATTTTAGGTTTAGTTTTTTTTAGTTTTTTAGGTTTTATTTTTATTTATTTTAGGTTTAGTTTTTTATTTAGTTTTATTTTATTTTATTTTCTTTTTTTATTTTTATTTTTTTTACATTTATTTTTTATTTTATTCAGCTTTTATTTTAGGTTTATTTTATTTTTTAGTTTAGTTTAGGTTTTTATTTATTTTATTTTATTTTTTATTTTATTTTATTTTTATTTTTTATTTTGGTTTAGGTTTAGTTTATTTGCTTTTTATTTTATTTTAGTTTTTATTTTATTTAGGTTTAGATATTTTTTAATTTATTTTTATGTTTTATTTAGTTTAGGTTTAGGTTTTTAGGTTTTAGGGTTTATGGTTATTTGTGGTTTAGGGTTTAGGGTTTGGCTAGGTTTAGATTTTCGCTTAGGTGTTTTAGTTTAGGGTTTTGGGTTTTTGGATTTTTTTTTTAACGGAGAACAAATTCAGATTCAACATCTCTTCTTTTTGATTTCATCAACCAAGTAACAAACCACGGAAGTGGGTAATCAAATGACCTGCTTGGGGCTAATTAAGGCATCATGCTCTCGGGGTGTCCAGACTATATACCCATTACCATTCAATGTTATATAAGTCAACACATGAATAAAGGAAAGAGAACTCAACCTTCATACACTTAAGCTATAAGCACATGCATTTCTTATGTATTTATAACTAACATCATAACACATTATTATTCATTTATAAGCTTTTGAAAAATACATTTGGATTTAATAGTGATAATACCAATGCATATATTAAATTAAATCAACATATGCAAGCTTACATAAAGGAAATCCATTTTATTTTACTTGATTTTGAAAAGATGGATGCATGAATTCAAATGACATACCAAATTTAACATGATTGGAAAAAGGACAATCAAATATAAGCATGTGATTCATTCAACCAAACTAGTTCTTAAAGATAATTAAATCAAATAAGATTTTTAAAGCAAACCAAAGCTTCTTTTTAATTAAGTTTTGGATTTGATTTGATTTAAAGAGGAGAAGAGAAATAATCACTTGCTATTTTAAACCCATTCCAATAAGTGATTTGATTTAATTTAAGGAAATGTAATTAAGTTGATTTTATGGGTTAATTAAGTTGAACCCCAAATTAGATGAATTAATTACCCTTACCTATGTCACCTTAAAGTAATTAACTAAATAATTATGAGCCAACATGATATGCATGGAAAATAAACTTGCAATGATCCTAGGAAATAAAAGGGGCCTAATGCAATTGGCTCATGAATAATAGTTAATAAGATTAAGGGACTTAATTAATTACTCTTATGGTTTTCCCACACATGTGGACTAACCATAATTTTATTAAACTCCTTTAGTTTATTAAACACCAAAAGATCTACCCCATGATTTAATTAATTAAGGTCTAATGTGATTATGATTTCAATTTGATTAAGTGATTTAATTAATTAGCTAAATCTTAATTAATTTCATTTTAAAAAAGGGTGAAATGAACTTAGGGAAAGGGGTCCCAACCCTATTCCTTAGTTCACTTACTGTTGAACAATGATTAATAAACTTAATTAACCAATTTGTTATTGTTCATGGGATTAATTAATCATTAATTAACTTAAAAGAGTAGTTAAAGTTTAATTAGTCAATTTTCCTAATTAAGTGAGGAATAAATCCCAAGAAAATCATGGGAGGTGAGGTCATCCCATTAAATTAACCCACAAAATTTGGATTAATTGCTCAAGTAATTAAAAAAGTAATTATGCTAATTAATTGTAATTAAACTTTAATTACTATTCAAAATTAGTTAAGATCATTTTTAATTAATTTTCTTATGAAATACCTTTAAAACGAGTATTTATTTGCATTTTTTTATTTCACTATGATGTTTTATGTTTTTTAGAAGTTTCAGTCAGTAAAAATGATTATTTAAGCCTAATTAAAGCCTAATCTTTCCACATGTCGCATTGACGCGGCACTTCGACGCGTGGCACCATGGGATTGGCTACTTAGAAGTTATCCGATTCAACACCTACGTGGTGGCGGCGGACGTGCTTTCTTGTCCGCTGTCCAATCTAAGATCAAATGACTATGATTAATCCCACAACTTAATAAGATTAAATCATATCGATCTAGCAGATCTAATCATGACTATACATTTTGATCACATGGAATGTTCAGTACATGATATAACTTCACTCGAGTGAGGGAAAATGTAGTCATCATCAGCTCACTTGATCCGAGTTACCCAAGCTCGATCAACCAAAAGGATCCCACACCTTCATGACATCGAGGGGATCCAATGGTCAACATCACATGAGATGTAAGTTTTCTTCAAAAAGCTCCAACCCATTTTTTGCCTAAGGATTGGTTTTGGAAGCATACCTCACCGGAGCTCAAGACTGGTGGCTTGAATAATTAAGGAAGCTTCATCTAGTGGAGATGAAGCCCTGGAGTGTAATTGGATCAATTACTCAACATTCGCCGTAAGGCAAAGATGATTTGGAGCTCAACTTTGATCAAGTCCCACCTCCTGCAAGCTTGGGAGATGATTTGTTCTGCTCAATGAGGCCTGTGGAAGGTTCGTGCAAAGTTAATTTGAGTTTGATGGAGAAATGGGGAAGTTAAGTCAAAAAATGGGAGTGTCCTATTTTAGATGATGTGAATGGCATTTTTGATTGAGGAATGAACCGAGAGCTAGGAATGGCTCTAGGCTCTTCTTAGGTAGCTAGGCTGAGGAATGATTTTGTGTGTGTTTGAGTGGAAATGAGGGGTGTATACCCCTTCATCTTGATCGATAAGGGGATGCTTTTGGCTTTAGCATCCATACCATCTCGTGGACTGGGTGGTATGGAGGAGGTGAGTTGGCTCCGGTTGGTTAAAGGTGAGGTGGCCAAGGAGGAATCATGGGTGTCATATGGGTTTCAAATGCTCAATGGTGAGGGTGAGGTGATTTCACCTCCCATGGGTCATCGACCCAACCACCCCTGGGTCGCTGGGCAAGGTTCTAGGTGCCTAGTGGACCATTGGGAGAGTACCAAGTGGCCAAAGAATGGAAATGACCACTTACATGGGTGATTTATCTTATGTGATGAATTTGACCCATGGATAGAATGATCATTTGGCATTGTATTTGATTTGGGTAGATTCAAAATGAGCCAAAAGTTGGTTAGCCCAAATATCAAGTCAATTGGAGTTTATTTGGTAAGGTTTGGCTCAATGTGACTCATTTAGGTCAAATTGGGTTAGGTTGGGTCAAGTTGACCAATTGGTCAAATTGGGTCAAACCAAGTGTTGGGTCAAGTTCATAAGATCATTTGGGAAGTGTTGGTTCAATTGGTTTGGTTTAGTTTTGAGATTTGATTTTAGCTCATTTGAATTCATTTGGGTCAAATGAAAGAATTTACCAATTTGATCAAATTGGTGTTGGTTTGGGTTTAGTTGACCAAATGAAGATGATTATAGGCTTTGGTTTCAATTAATTTGGATTTGGTTTTGATTTAGGCCAACTTGAACCTTTAGGTCAATCTAGGCTAAGTAGGTCAATTGGGTTCAATTAGATCCAATCTTAGCTTTGGTCAAGTTTAACAATCAATTTGGAATGAACTTGAGCCATTGGTTACAATCAATTTGGTTTATATTTTTGATTTGACCCAATTTGGTCTTTTAGGTCAATTTAGGTCTACTTGGGTCAAGAGGGCTAGTTGGGTTTGGTTTGACTCAATTGAAGGTCAAGTCATATTCAAATATTGATTTTGATTTGGTATGAATCATTAGTTTCAAGGGATTTAGCATAGGTTGCAATTTGGCTAGTTTGTGTTCATATGGGTTAAGGGGTTGACTTGGTCAAATGACCAAGTTGACTTGGTTGGACTCAATTTATGATAATTGATCAACTTAGAGTGATCAACAATGATGATGGGAGGTTTTGATGGGCTTGGTTCAATCCAATTTGGGTAGGATTAGAACTTGTAAATAGGTCAAATTGGCCGCTTAAGTGGACCAATTGGGTTTAGTTGGCTTGATTTTGGGTTGAGTTTGATTTAATTGAATTTATATAAGGATTTGAGATTGATATATAAATTCAATAACCTTGGTTCAAATGGGTTTTGGTTTATTTGAACATTTCAAGTCAAAAGGGTTAAGTTGGGTTTGGGTTTGATGATTTTAGATTTCATTTATATTTGTGAATATGATTGAAGGTATGATTGATTCAAGAAAATCAATTGAATTTGGATTTTGGAATGAAGGAATTTGGCTAAGTCCATGGAGTTGAGTCATGTGGCTTAAGTTTGGATTTTGATTTGGTTTGATTTAGTTTTGATGATTTAAATGTATATTTCATTTAAATTTTTGAAGATGATTTAAAATATAAATGATTTGTGAGAAAATCAATTGAGTTTGACTTGATTTGGATTAAGATTTGGCTAAGTCCATGGATAGGTCATATGGCTTAGAAGGGTTTTGATTTAATTTGATTTAGTTTGATTTAGTTTTGATCATTTAAATGTATTTGATTTTATTTAGAAGATGATTGAATATATAAATTGATTATGAGAAAATCAATTGATTTTGATTGATTTGGATTAATATTTGGCTATGTCCATGGATAGGTCATATGACTAGGAAAGGTTTCAAGTTTGGATTTGATAATGGGCTTCAATCATTTGATTTTCGAATTTGGGTTTGGATTTGGGTTTGAATTTGATGTTTGAATTTAACTTGAGGTTTGGTTTGAGAAGGTAAACATGGATTGGATTTGGGTTGTAGGGTCAGTGGATTACCCTAATCCCTAAGGCATAACCTAACTTATGGTTAACCCTTTAAGTCTTAGGCTTAGGTTAAGTGTTTACCAAATTGTTAAGTGTCTTTGACTGGGAAGTCTTAGTCTAGAAACTCCTAAGTCTAAGATGGGAAGATAATCCACACTCTAGAAGTGAGGTCAATAGCCTTAGCTATAGTGTTGCCTTGGGATAGATGATTGGAAGACCTGTCACATTATAATTTTGATACATCTTTCAATGCTTTACTTGGGAGACCATGGATACATGAGAAACATAGTTCCATCCTCTCTACATCGTATAAAGTTGTGAGAGGTGGGATCATCTATTATGTCAAAGGAGATCTCAAGCTATTTACAGTTCACAATGTCGACATGTATGAGGCTGCGGTTTACTACCTCCCTCAAAATCAATAAGTTTATTCTCATAAACTTGGCCAAAGTTTAAAAATAAAATAAAAAGAAAAAGAAAAATAAAAGGAAAAAGAAAGAGAAAAAGAAAAGAAAAGAAAAGAGAAAATGAAAAAGAAAATAAAAGTGAATAAAAAGAGACTTGAAGGAGGAAGTGGAGCTTGACATTAAATTCCAACCACGCTATTACTCCATTCAACATATGGGGAGATGACCTCCAGTGAGGAAGAGGCCACCAAGCAGGCCTGGCTAGAAAACTCCTTATTGGCCACGTAATAGAAGATATGTCCTAGCTACCCCCTGCTATCCATATAGACTTAGTATATTGTTCATAGGATGAGTCTTATATGGTTAGCACACTAGCTAGCTCTTCTCAGTAGTAGATTCCCCTAGAGATGAAACTTGAGCCAGATAGTGATGATGACCGGGCACCAAAGCAAAGGATAAGTGTATCCATTTATATGTGAAACAGTTAGGCATCAATTGGGAACCTTAGCTCTAACCTCACTTTCCTCTCAAAAGGTTAAGAGTTTGGTAGTTAAGGAAGCCCCTAAGTCATCCATAAGTGTGAAGACACAAAGGTTATTTCTGAGAGCATCATCCTCAAGTCAACAAGTTAATGTAAAACTTGAGAATGATTAATTTAAAGATTTAATAGAATTATCTTTTGGTTGGTACTTGTCTTATGTTCATAATTTAGCAAAGAAAGGGTTAATTCAACATACATGGTCAAAGCATAGGTCAGACAACTTCAAAAGAATATGGAAGAATAAATGCAAAAGCTCTCAATCAAGACTAGGACTAGGTTTCAATATAGTGGGTCCAATTGATGATGATGATTGCCGCTAAGTCATCACCAATCAGGAATGATAGTTCTTTTCAAATCATATTAACTCATATGAGGAGATGTGCTTAGAAATTTATGATCTAGATGATTTTGAAGTCAAAGATGCACCGCTAGAGTTTGAAGAAGATCAAGTCAACAATCGATGAGCTCAAGGAAATCAACTTAAGAATCAAGAAGATCCATGCTGACATGTATCTTCTTTATTGTTGAATGAAATTAAAACCAATGACTTAGTTAGTTATTAACCGAAGTTTAAGGATTGCTTTCCATGGAGTTATGAAAAGATGCTTGGATTGGCTTTTAACATAGTGGTCCATAAACTAGAAATAGAGCTTACTGCTAACCATTTCTAGCAAGCTCATAGATGCAAGTGATTAGACATAAAATAACAGGTCATTTCTAAAGTCAAGAAACTAATCAATACTGACTTCATCCAGAAAGAAAAATACCCTACCGAGTTAGCCAGCATCATCCTAGTTAAGAAAAAGAATGGTCAAATTCACATATAACCAAATAAAGATTTAAATAAGACATGTTTGAAAGATGAATTCCACTACCAATCAAGCCGATGGTGACATTGTCATCTCATGCGCCTTTCTTTCATGGATGGCTCATCTGATATAACCAAATAAAGATGGCCCCCAAAATGAAAGAAACACGCCAAAAAACCTTGATCAATCTATTTCTATAAGGTCATGCCTTTCACCTTAAAATGCTAGTGCTACATACTAGGGCGACTTGAATCTTCAACAAACATTCATCATTAAGTCGAGTGCTATGTCGATGATGGTCAAAAGTAGAGAAAAAAGGAAGACCATCTCTTTAACTTGAGAGTTTTTGAACATTTAAGATAATTTAACTCAAAATGAACCCCTAAAGTGTGCATTCGAGTAGCTTCATGGAAATTCCTGTTTTGTTATTCGACATAGGAATCAAAATCGATTCTGAGAAGATCAAGGCTATTAAAATGCACCCCAAAAGTTTAACTCAACTCGTGATCATTCCAAGGTGGTTGTATATCTAAGACGCTTTATATGCAACCTATCAGGAAGATGTCAGCCATTCTCAACACTTGTCAAAATGGATGCCAAGTTCAAGTGGGATGACAAGTGTGAGTATGCCTTCAAAGACATCAAGCATTACCTAATGGCACCGCCAATTCTAGCAGCCCTTATCCAAGGCAAGCCACTCATACTTTACACTGCAACATTAGATGACTCCCTTGGTTCTTTGTTGGCCCAAACCAATGATGAAGGAAAGGAAAACACACTCTACTACCTCATCCATCGTCTAATCTCTCCTGAGGCTAATTATCCACCTATTGAGAAGTATTTCCTAGATTTAATCTTTGCATCCCAAAGTTACAGCACTACATGCTTCCTCATAAGGTGAACTTAATCTTAGATCAATCCACTACAATATCTCATGATGCCGATGATATCCGATAATTGGCATGACCCATGATCCTCTTGTAGTTTGACAAGTTATCAAATTTCCTAAGAAGACACCCACTTCCCACATTTCCAGTGATCTCCCGATGAACAAATCATAAATTTAGGGGATACTAGCATTCACCATTGGGAGATGTACTTTGATGGTATGGCTTCCTCTTAAAGAGGAGAAGAATCATAATCTACTATTCCAAGAAAGCCAGGGATGGGATAACACTGGACTGCGATGTGATGAGATTCTCATATCATCTGTCTAATCCTTGCACCAATAATCAAGCTGAATTTGATGCTCGATTTCAGAGTTAAATTTTACTCAAGCATCTAGAACATCAACATCTTTGGGATTCTCGGTTATCAATAAAATTGTTGGGTCCTATAAGGTTATAAAGCCCAAGCTCCATCACTACCATAAGTACACTATGGAGTTATTGGCCCAAATCCCAAAGGTTTATTTATAAGATTCCTCGAGGAGAGAATGTCATACAGATGCTTTTAGCCAAAGCTTTCTAAAGAGTTGGCATATCCGGAGGATGATTCCAGATCAATAAAGGTCCAAAATAGACAAGTTTTATTCCTTATTTATATTGAACTCATCAAAAAGTACTCTCTTGAAGGGGATGTTGCCATTGCCAAGAAGAATGAAGAGCTAGATTTGAGGCAACCATTCATGGATTACCTAAATAAAGAAAAACTACCTCAAGAGAAGTCCCAAGCCAATCTGATGATGTAGAGAGCACTTTCCTATGCTCTTATGGATGGTGTCTTGTACTAGCAGTCTTTAGATCATATGTGGTTACATTGTTTAGACAAGCATGAAGCCCATAAGATCATGACCGAGGTATACTTAGGATTATGTGGAGCCAACCATTCCAGTTTAAAGATGAAAGCTAATATCAAGAGGCTAGGATACTACTGGATATCGATGATCAAAGATTACATTGATACAGCTAAACGATGCCACCAATGTCAAATACACAGTGTGGTGCTACACCAACCACCCAACATTCTACATCCTACATTGGTATAGGGTCATTTGAGTGTTGGGGTACCGACATAGTGGATTTGATTGATCCTCCTTCTTCCAATGTTCATATTAGCTGCTATAGACTAATTTTCCAAATGGGCGAAGGTGATTCCTCTTAGAGGTCACAACGCTACATGTACTCTTTCTTAGAATCATATCATATATAGGTTCGGAGTGCCTTGATGAATTATATCTCATAATTATATGGCATTCAGGAGAATCAAGATCAACAACTTTGCCCATAGGCACAACATAGATTGGAGATATTCTACCATCAATTATTTGAGGGTAAACAGCTTAGTAGAAGCCTTTAACAAAACTCACATCCAAATATTGAAAAAGACACTCATAACAATAAGCAACAATAGCATGAGCAGTTAGTTGAAGCCTTGTAGGGTCTACCACACCACATATAGAACTTTAACTCACTCTACTCCTTTCTCCTTAGTGTATGGGTCCAAAGCCACTCTACCATTAGAAGTCCAATTCCCATCACTAATGATATGGTAAGAAGATCACAACATAGCAGAATGCCAAGTGGTTAGAAGAGCTAAAAAGTTTAGAGAGGAGATTCCCGAGGGCATGCCAAAACCTCTAGTTGTACAAAGCTAAAATGATTCAAGCGCACAATAAGTTGGTATGCCCTTGAGATTTTCAAGTAGGAGAGCCCACTTTTATTCTAAGGAGACTGATTGTTGTCCGTCATAAAATGGGAGGCAAGTTTGAATCCACTTGGGAAGGCCCTTTTACCATAGAGAAGACCTACCAAGGAGGATCTTATCAGCTTATTAATCATAAGGGAGAGCGCCCAATGCTTCTAATCAACAGGCACACCTAAAAGAAATATTATAAATCATATCTGAAAATAATTATCATCAATGAAAATTCCATTTTGAATTCAATTTCTTCCATGTTGAAAGTATTCTTGAATCACACGATGTGTTTAAGGTAGGTGTAAGAAACCTGAGTGGCATTCTATCTCTCATCGACACAACACAAACATAAAGTACACACAAACATATAAAATAAACACATATCTTTTATTTTAGGCTACTTTGAGTTGAGATAACGTCCCCAGCAACACTCACTCAATAGCTGCTCTAGGTCGGGCTGATGTGCTACCCTACTAGTGTGTCACCCTAGTAGTTTTCTTGCTTTGGATGATGTCAGCCTGCTATGCTTTCCTTCCTTACATGGCCATTACACACCAATGAGCACCTTTTTAGTTTGACAGGCCTTATTGCATGGTTGGTAAACTACCTCAAGTTGGTTTCATTTAAGAGGATGTGAGTCTACTACACTTTCTTCTTGGATTAGCCTTCGTGCACTAACTGAGTCAAGTATATTTGAAATTTAGGATAAGTACCCTAGCTGCTCCTTCCCTCCTGACTATTTCAAGTATGGGTCATGTCCTTCCTTAGGGCTCCTTGCTTAGTAGTCACTCTAGGTAGATAGCATCTATCTCGCCAATGATACTATCCCATGATCGCTCGCTTAAAAGTTGTAAGCCTACATTCTTTCTTTCCGATCATGCAGCACCTGAAATTTAGATTAGTTGGTTCTCACTATGATGGATACACCACTCATACGATGGATACACCTTAGGTTGATTGTTCTTGCACCTTAGGATACACCACTCATGGCAAATGTCCGCTATGCTTTGAGTTGGCCACCATACACCTATATGCTTTCTTTCAAGGATCAAGAAAAGTCCTCAAGAAGACCTCCTGTGGGCACTATATTTGAATCACATCCTTGGAGATCCTATTTAGACACTACCTGGGTTACTATCTGATTAGACAATTCCCATTTTCTAGTAACCACCCCTGTGGTTGGAGAATCTAATTTATGGATTCTCCCCAGTCCAATAAATGAGATAGTCAACCAATATATCCCCTTCATAGTGTGGTACCTCACACACTAACAAGATCCACATAAACATATAAATAAAATATATATTCACTTATGGATTAGATGGTCACCCCTAGCGGTACCTTTTCCTAAGCCAGCATCCTATCTTTAGGGCACTGTCAGCAAAACTCCCTATAGGAATCACTTGGCTACTCTTGAGTTGATATAAGTCAAAGATTCACTCTAGTTTCCCTAAGTCGAGTTCAATTTATTGGGCTACCAACAAGTCACTATAGTAGTTGTTCCCTACTTTAGAAGATGTAAGTTTGCTATGCTTTCTTCTTAGTACGACCATTGCACACCGAAAGGCAACCCCTTAGGTTGGCTAACTCTACCCCCATGGCCAGTAGACTATCCCTTTGGATTTATAAATGGTGTGATAAGTTTGATACAACCCCTTTCAAGTGGGCCCATTGTACACTGACATGGACCATAAATTAAATCTATCAAATTTGACCGAGCTCACATCCCAAGTAGATATGCCCTCAATTCAAAATTTAACTAAACCAATCAAACCATATAAAATCTAATGAAATTTGGATAAAATTAATCTTGACTACTTTTGAGTTGACATAAGTCTCCAATGGCATTCACTCATTAGTCACCCTAAGTCAGGTTTGATTTGTTGTGCATCTAATAGGTCACCCCAATAGTTATTCCTGGCTTTGGAAGATGTAAGTCTGCTATGCCTTCTTCCTTGAATACATACACAAAGACAACCCCTTATAGCTGCACCGAGACTATCCCTTTGGATTTGTAAACTTGAGGTAGGTCATCTAATATAGCCACTTCTCATCCATCCAATCAATGGGTGCTTACATTAACATTGATTAAATTAAACCCAATCTGATTTTCCCCAGTGGATTTAAATCACACCCTTCTCCCCAGTGGAGCCCCAAATCATATATAAACAAGTCAAGCAAATAAATCAAATTCAAAACTAACCTCCATAGTCGATTCAAATTAAACCAACTCCCCTAGTAGAGTCTAAATTAAAGAAATCCAACCAAGCTCTTATCGCCAGTTGGTACATCCCCAATCAAATCTATGAAATTAAACTCCAATATTAATCCCCTACAAATAGCCTGAACCCGCTTCCCTAGTTCAAGGTTCATATTCCCGATCCCTAGTAGACTCGAGCCTATATCTCTAGCAAATATGCTTCTACATCAATTAAAATAAAAAAAAATTAAAGTTGATTTGATCTTAATCCCAGGTCTTCTTTCCACAAATTATATAATCAAATCAAATTCAAATCTTATCCCAAATTCTCTTCTTTATGCCTTCACATATGTCATGTCCAATACATGTGTGATCCCCTAGATCTCCCCTCCATGTCTTTGACATGGAATTCTCATCAAATCTTATTTCTCTATGCACATTTTTAATACCTCAACCAACAACCTAACAATGTATTTTTCAAATTACATCATCTTGACATTGTAATCACATTTTATGATGGTTCAAGCTAAAACTAACTATATATCATGTTAAACATATTATAGTGTGAATTAACACACTATATTATATTATAATATATGATGTTATATTATAAGCTATAATATAATATATTGTCTAACATTACACCTCATTAGAATCACTTAAAAGGAACAAATAACAAAAATTTTCCCAAAATATGAATAATGCTCATTTTGGATGTAAAATTATTATTTTTCTACTAGAAATGGTACAAAATATATAGCATAATTTTGGTGTTGCTTCTTAGTGAATTTGTCCAAATTCTTCCATCTCAACCATCAAATTAACATTTGTGAGTTTTGACCCAATGTATTATAACAAAAGTAAAACATACTAAAATGTACAATAACATCTAGTAACACACCACCACATTTATATATATGTGAAGTTATATTGTTATGTACATTATATTTTAATATGCATTCATATAATATATTATCTTACATTACACCTTAAAATGAATCACTTTATGCAAAAAATTATAAAATTTGGTTGAAAAATTAACATTTACTTTGGATGCAAAATTCCATTCTTTTGATTAATTGACACACCATAGCACACCCCCAATGATGTTCCCTAAAGCTTACCTTAAATTTGGCCAAATCCCATCATCTGAGCCTATAAATCAATATTTTTATGAGTTATACCACTACAAACTCTACTACATCATACTATAACAAACTAAAATATGCTAAAAACCAAGTAGTTATACACAATAGTATGCTATAATGAATGATCCTACACTATGTTATGGCATCCTATATTATAATACACTATACCATATTATATTATATTATATTGCATATCACATCACAAGGGATTGCTTAAGATAAAAATTCATAAAATTAGTCTAAACAATAAAAAACTATATATTTTAATCATATCACTTACATATTTTAAATTGAAAAATATATTATGATGCCATCTACCTATTATGAATTTGGAAAAATTCCACCATTTTAAAGTAGAAATTAATTCTATAAATAATACTAGTTATAATTGATTATGATTATAAAATACTAAAAGAATTTAAAATGCATTAATATATTATGATATATGATGCTATACTATGCTACAACATAAATTTATTTTGAACATAAAATCTCACTTTTAGACTACAATATAATAGCACACCTTGGGTACTACAACCTAATTCCCACTTCAAATTTAATAAATTTTATAATCTAATTTATTAAATTAATATTTTTATGATTTATATTAATATAGACTATAGGGCACAATACCATAATATACTAAACTATTTTAAAATATCTTATAACATGTAAAAACACATCACTACATGCCAAATATATGATGCTACATTATACTATAATATATGGTATTATAATATGATTTAGGGTTAGGGTTTAGGGTATTCAAATCTAAAATGGTTAAGGGAAAGTCTCTTGAAGACATTTTATTTAGCTACCATAACTATGTCAGGATTAGGTCATTCTTTAGATTTACTTCTAATGACATCTTTATTCAAGGTATAGGGTTTAGGGTTTACAATTAGTTTAAGGTTTATGGTTTATGATTAGTTTAGGTTTATTTGGGGTTTAGGGTTTAGGTTTTTGGGTTGTATGCTTTAGGGTTTAGGGTTTTAGGGTTTAGGGTTTAGGGTTTATGGTTTTAGGGTTTAAGGTTTAGGTTTAGGGTTTAGGGTTTAGGGTTTAGGGTTTAGTGTTTAGGGTTTAGGGTTTAGGGTCTAAGGCTTAGGTTTTAGGTTTAGGGTTTAGGGCTTAAGGTTTTTTTTAATAGAGAATAAATTCAGATTCAACATTTCTTCTTTTCAAGTTCATCAACCAAGTAGCACCTCAAGTATTCTAAGACATAAGTGATGACATAGACAAAAATGAGTCTATAGAGAAAACCAAAACCCAAGATAAGTAGGACCGTCTATACTATAAAGACACAATTCCATAAGCAGTAGATCGGATCATCATTCGCTTCTCCCCATCAACCACCCCTCTTGAGTAGCGGGATCCACCATCATATCCTCAATCTCTCCTTCCGCCACCACCACAGATGTAACCTCCATCGCTCCTCCTACCTCTATAACCACCACTACTATGACAACCACCACTATATCCACTAGCACCTCTAGATCCTCCAGCACCACTACGATAATCATCACCTCCACCTTCACCTCCACAGCTAGATCTAGACTGAGCCTAGTTGATGGTGATGTTCCTACCATCAAGATTATGCCCATTCTTATAATTTAGGGTTTCAATTTTAGTGTTTAGGGTTATAAGTTTTAGGGTTTAGGGTTTAAGGTTTAAGGTTTAAGATTTTAGGGTTTGTGGGTGTTTGGGTTTTTATTTTAGGCTTTTGGTTTAGTTTAGTGGTAGAAGGGTGGTTTAGGTGGGGTGTGGGTTTTAGGGTTGTAAGTTTACAATTTAGGGTTTAGGATGAGTTTGTGGTTTTTAAAATTAAGCAAACCAAGAGGTTTTATTTAGTTTATTTTATTTATTTGAGTTTATTTTATTTTATTTTATTTAGGTTTATTTTATTTTTATTTAGTTTAACATTTTATTTTAAGTTTATTTTAACTAGTTTATGTTTTTAGGTTTAGTTTATTTATTAGTTTTATTTTATTTTACTTTGGTTTAGTTTTAATTTTTATTTTAGGAGTTAGGATTTATTTTATTTTTTACTTTAGGTTTTTAGGCTCTTAGGTTTAATCTTTAGGCTATTTAGCCTTTAGTTTATTTTAAGTTTCTTATCATTTAGTTTTAGGTTTTAGTTTATCTTATATTACATTAGCTTTATCTTTATTATTTAGTTTAGTTTATTTTTATTAGGTTTAGTTTTATATGTTATCTGAGATTTATCTTATTTTGTTTCTTATTATTTAGGTTTTTTATCTTTTAGCCTAGTTTTATTTATCTTATTTATCTTTTATCTTTATCTTTGTTATTTAGCCTAGCTCAGTTAGCTTAACCCCACATTTAGCTCCAGCTGGGCCCATTTTATGGTCAGCTCAGGCTCAGGGCCCAGAGGCCCAGGCAAGCCTGAGGCCCAGTGGCCTTGTGGCCCAGCCTCAGTGGCCTGGGGCCAGGATCTAGGCCTGTGTGGTCAGCTAACGCTCAGGGTCTTGGTAGTGGCCCAAAGAGTTGTGGGTCAGCTGCCTGGCTCAGGTCATGTCAGTGGCCAGGGCTAGGCAGTATAGGGCCTGTGGCCTGGGTCAGTGTCATTGGGCCTAGTTTAGGCTCAGTGGCCTAACACTGGTATCAGGCCAGGTTGTGGTCAGGATCTAAGGCCCAGTGTTGGGTTTTTTAAAAAAAGAACAAGCAAAGTCAGTTCTCAGTTCATTTAGTTTATTTTTATTTATCTTATTTGATTTATTTTTATTTTAGTCATTTTTATTTTAAATTATTTATCTTTTAGTAATTATTTTGTTTAAGTTTTATTTTAGTTTATTTTAGTTTAGGTTTAGTTTATGTATTTTAGTTTATTTTATTTTATTATTTAGATTTTATTTTATTTAGTTTAGTTTAGGTTATTTATTTATATTTTTCTTTTATTTAGTTTAGTTTATTTTACATTTTATTTTATTTAGTTTATGGTAGTGTTATCTTAGTTTCATGGTTTTGTTTAGTTTAGGTTTATTTATTTTATTATATTATTTTATTTTATTTATTTTGATTTTATTTAATTTTGTTTTTAGTTTTATTTTATTTATTTTATTTTTTAGTTTAGGTTTTAATTTTATTTTATTTCTTTTATTTTATTTTATTTTATTTATGTTCAGTTTAGTTGTTTAGGCTTCAGTTTCATTTATTTTATTTTGGTTTTATTTGCTTTAGGGCCTAGGGTCAGGTCCTTAGCTTTAGGATTTAGTGGCTCATGATAGCTTAGTGTTTATATTAGGTGTGGCTCAGGTCCCAAGGGCCTGAGGGTCAAGTAGGGTTTAGGATTACTCATTTAGGTGGAGTAGTTTGTTTGCTTAGTGGTTTAGTGGTTTTTTTTTATTTTATATTTTTTTATTATTAATAAGCAAACCGATATGTTTTAGTTTATTTTAACATATTTCATTTATTTGCATTTATTTTATTATTTTTTATTTAAATTTTTTTTTTATTTTAAGTTTATTTTTTAGATTTATTTTAGTTTAGTTTTATTTAATTTATTTTATGTAGGATTAGCTTTAAGTTTAATTTTTTTTATTTTATTTTTATTTTATATTTTTAGGTTTTATTTTTATTTTGGTTTAGGTCTGTGTTTTTTATTTTAGTTTTTTTTTTATTTTTTTATTTTTAGTTTATTTTATTTTATTTTATTTGGCTTCAGTTTAAGTTTAGTTTATTTTAAGTTAGTCAGTTTTATTATTATTTAGCTCTATTTTAGTTTATTTTATTTTATTTCAGATTTTTTTTAGTTTTAGGTTTTATCTCTTTAATCTTATTTTATTTTTAGGTTTATTTTATTTAGGTTTTGTTTTATTATATTTTTATTTTATCTATTTATTATTTTAAGTTTAGTTTTATTTTAAGGCATTTTAGTTTTAGTTTAGTTTATATCTTTATTTTATAGTAAATTTATTTAATTTATCTTTTAGTAGCTTTAGTTTATTTATGTTTTTATTTATTATTTATTTATTTATTTTATTTTATTTATTTATTTATTTATTTATGCTCATTGTGCCTTGTGGCTCAGTTTCAGGTTTGTGGCCTGAGCTCATGGCTAGGTATATGGCTCAGTTGCTTGCCTAGGGTTAGTCTGGGGAGCCTGGTCTTGGCCTGGCTCAGTGGCTCAGGATTTAGTGGCTCAGGTCACTGCAGAGGTCAGTTTGGCATTTTATTTTTAAATTTTATCTTTAAATCAAGAAACCCAGGTCATTTTATTTATTTATATCTATATTATTTTATTTTATTTAGCCATTTTATCTTTATATTTATTTATCTTAGCTCATTTATTTAGTTCCTTTTAGCTCCAAGTTTCTCTTTAGTCTTATTTTATTTTATATCTTAGGTTTGTATTTATCTTTTAATCTAGTTGCCTAGTTTTTATCTTTATCTTTTAGCTCAGCTTGCCTTTATCAGTTTAATCTTCAGCATTTTATTTTAGCCTAGGCTCATTTTATCTATTATCTTTACTCATATTCACACTCAGTAGCTTTATCCCAAGCTCTAGGCTCATTTTATCTTTATTTCAGATCAGATCATTATTTGTATTTATCAGCCTGGCCTCAGTGATCATGCTACTTGTGGCTCAGCCTCAGGCCTTGTAGTGATCTCAGTGCCTGCCTGGCCTCAGTGGCCCAGGATCGCCCAGGTGGGTCAGTTTAGGGCTGATCTAAGGCCTGGTAAGGCTCACTGCCAGCCAGGGTTTCAGTCTGGCCTGGGCGAGCCTTGATCTTGTGGTCAAGGGGGCTTTGTGGCCTGGGCCTAGGGCTCAGTGGCTCAGTAGGCCCATGGCCTTTTGTTCAGTAGCTCAGATCAGAGCCTTTCAGTGGTTTGGCCTTATTTTAGATCTTTTTTAAAAAAAACAAGCAAACCAGTTTAGTTTGATTTAGTTTATTTTTTTTATTTATCTTATCTGATCTTTATTTTATATTAGCCTATTTTTATTTTATTTAGTATTTTATCTTTTTTATTTATTAGTAGGTTTTATTAATTATTTCAGCTTCAGTAGGTTTATGTTTATTTTAGTTTAGTTTTATTTTATTTTATTTTAGCCTAAGTTATTTTATTTCTTTAGATTACATTTTTTTAATTTATTTTTTTGTTGTTGGTTTCTTTTTAGCCATTTTAGGTTTTCTTTTAGTTTTAGTTTAGTTTATTTTTATTTTCTATTTTAAGTTTGTGTTTAGCCTTTTATTTTGTGTGTTTTAAGGCCTGTGGCTAGTTTAGTGGTTAGCCTAGGCTCAGGCTCAGTGAAGGTTTGTGCCTGGGTCAGTGGCTCAGTGGTTTAGTGGTCTGGCTCTAGATTGCCTAGGCTATTTTGGGCTAGAGGTTTGGTTTAGTTTTTTATTAATATTATATTATTTTTTTTTATTTTTAAATCAAGAAACCAGTAGGTTTATTTAGTTTATTTTTCATTTATTTTAGTTTATTTATTTTATTTTATTTTTATTTAAGTATATTTTATTTTAATCATTTTAGTTTATTTATTTAGTTTAATTATTTTAGTTTAGTTTTTATTTAATTTATTTTAGATTTTAGTTTAGCTTTTTATATTTTAGTTTTGTTTTTATTTTATTTTATGTTATTAGGTTTCGATTTATTTGATTTTAGTTTATTTTAGGTTTTATGTTTTAGTTTATTTATTTATTTTATTTATTTTATTTTATTTAGGGTTTGTTTAGGTTTGGGTTTAGTTTATTATTTTAAGCTTAGTTTATTTATTTTAGTTTAGCTATTTTATTTTATTTTTTTTTTTTTTTAATAGGTTTAGTTTTTTATTTAATCTTAGGTTTTTATTTATTTTTTTATTTTATTTATTTAGTTTTATTTTATTTTTATTTTAGTTTATTTTATTTTTAGTGTAACTTTTATTTTATGTATTTTATTTTAGTTTACTAGGATCTATATTTTATTTTTTAGTTTTATTTTGTTATTTATTTATTTATTTTATTTGGTTTATTTATTTTATTTTATTTTATGTTTATTTATTTATTTTTTTTATTTTGATTCATTGTTTAGATTGTGGGTTTTAAGTTTTACTCAGGCCTAGTGACATTGTGGTTTGAGGCTCAGGGTTTGTTGGTTTATGGCTTTAGTTTAGTTTTGGGTTTAAAGTTTGGCTTTAGGGTTTGTGTGGCTCTGTTTGGGGTTTTTTGGTCAGGCTCTTAGGTTTTTTTTTATTTTAATTTTTGAATTAATGAACTAGTATTTTTATTTTATTTTATTTTATTTAATTTAGTTTATTTTATTTTTTATTCTTTATTTATTTTATATTTTATTTTTTTAGTTTATTTATTTTATTTATTATTTTAGTTTATTTTTTTTAGTTATAGTTTATTTTAGTTTAGTTTTATTTTTATTTTATTTTAGGTTTAAGTTTTATTTTAATTTTATAGTTTAGGTTTTATTTTATTTTTAACTTTTAGATTTTTATTTTAGTTTATTTTAGAATTATTTTTTAGTTTAGAAGGTTTTTTTATTTTATTTAGATAGTTTAGATTTAGGTTTAGTTTATTTTTAGTTTTATATTTATTTTAGTTAATCATTTATAGATTTATTTTATCTTTTTATTTATTTTTTATTAAGTATTTATATATTTAGGTTTTATTTTATTATTTTTTTTTTTTATTTATTTTAGTTTTAAATTTATATTTTTTAAGCTATTTTAGATTTAATTTAGGTTTTATATTTTATCTTATCAGGTCAGTTTTTTTTTTAATCCTTTAGACTCATTTATCTCTTTGAGGGTTTTGTAGTGGCCTCAGGTTAATTGTGCCTGGGTGCCTTAGCCAGAGTCATTGTGGCTCAGGTCACTTTTCGGCCTGCCTGTTTTATTTTATTTCTGTGGTTTGGCTCAGTTTGCCTGGCTCAGTGTTTAGAGGTCTTGATCAGTTTAGGCCAGTGGTCACTCTCAGGTCAGGTGGCTCAGTGCTTGTGGTTTTGTGGCTTAGGGTGCCTAGGGTCAGGTCATGGCCTATGGCTCAGGTGGTTTGGGGGTTTGTGATTGATCAGTATTTTTAGTAGATTTAGGTTTAGGGTCTTTTTGAAAACAATCAGCAACTGGGTTTAGTTTATTTATCTTTATTATGTATTTATTTTATTTTTATTTTATTTAGATTTATTTTTATTTTAATTTGTTTTTTACTTATTTTAGTTTTATTTTTTTTAGTTTTTGTTTTATTTTAATCTTTTAGTTTAGATTTGTTTTATATTTATAACTTATTTTATTTTATTTTATTTTATGTTTAGTTTTATTTTTTATTTTAAATTTAGTTTACATTTTTTTTTTTTTGGTTTAGTTTTAAGTTTATATTTAGGTTTATTTTAAGTTTTATTTTTTTATTAAGTTTATTTTTTATTTTATTATTTAGTTTAGTTTTTTATTTATTTTAGTTTATTTTATAGTTTAGTTAATTTATTTTATTTATTTGTTTAGTTTTTTTTTTTTTTTAGTTTTTATTATTTATTTATTTATTTTTATTTTATTTATTTATTTTATTTTATTTTAGGTTTATTTTTATTTTTATTTACATTTAGTTTTTAGTTTATTTAGCTTTTATCTTAGTTTATTTTATTTTAGTTAAGTTTAGGTTTTATTTATTTTATTTTTTTTATTTTATTTTTATATCAATATTTCTTAATGATAGCTCTTTCCAAGTTTTAATTTCCCATCCTTTTTTATTTTATTTAGGTTTATTTCTTTAATCTTATTTTATCTGTCTTTATTTATTTGTGCCTCAGGTTTTATATTTACTCAGTGGATGGCTCATTTAGGCTCCAGTGGCCTAGTGGCCTGGGTTTGTGGCTCCAGGTTGTATAAGTTTGTGGCTCAGGGCTCTGGCAGCCTTTTTGTGGCCTAGTTTACTGATTTAGATTTGTCTAGTTTATTTTAGGGGCCTATCAGTGGGGTGGGGTTTGGATTTAGGGTTTGTGGCTAGGTCAGGGTCTTTACTTAGGGTGGGTTTGCCTAGCACCATTTAGGCTCCAGTTAATTTATTTAGTTTTTTAAACAATGTAATCCGTTAGCTTTATGTAGTTTATTTATTTTATTTTATATTACTTTTTATTTTTATTTATTTTAGTTTATTTATTTTACTTTAGTTTTTTTATTTTTTATATTAGTAGTTTATCTCTACTGAGTTTTATTTTAATTTAATTTAATTTTAGTTTAGGTTTTATTTTATCTTTTAGTTATGTTTTATTTTAGATTTATTTTAAGTTTATTTATTAGTTATATGTTTATTTTTATTTTATTTTGTTTTGTTTAAGTTTTATTTTAGTTTTAGTTTAGTTTATTTTATTTTAGTTTAGTTTATTTTAGTTTAGTTTTAGGTTTTTTTTTTTATTTTAGGTTTAGCTTTTATTAGTAGTTTTAGTAGTTTTTATTTTATTTTTATTTTAGGTTTAGTTTATTTAGTTTTTTTATTTTATTTTATTTTATTTTATTTTATTTTATCTTTAGTTTCTTTTTATTTAGTTTTTATATTTTGAGGTTTATTTTATTTTCTTTAGTTTAGCCTAGGTTTTTAATTATTTTATTTTATTTTAGTTTTTATTTTATTTTTAGGTTTAGGATTATGTTTTAGTTTATTTTATTTTATTTTATTATATTTATTTTAATTTATTTTATTTTTTTTTATTTAGTTTAGTTTGATTTTAATTTAGGTATGATTTTATTTATCTTTAGTTTAGTTATTTAGGTTTAGATTCCTTTAAGTAGGGTTTTGATTTATTTTATTAATTTTAAGTATTTTAGGTTTCTTTTAGGTTTTATTTAGTTTTATTTTATTTTATTTAGTTTATTTTTTATTTCAAGTTTATTTTATTCAGTTTATTTTATTCTTTAGTTTAGTTTAGGTTTTATTTATTTTATCTTAATTTTTTTTTATTTTTTATTTTAGTTTTTGGGTATTTTTTGGTTTTTTTTATTTTATTTTATTTTAAGTAGTTTTCCATTTATTTTATTTTAGGTTATATACTTAATTTATGTTTAGTTTTAAGTTTAGGTTTTAGTGTAGGCCGCTCAGTGGCCTGTATTAGTAGGCCTAGGGTTTATGCAGAGTGTTCACTAGTGGTGGGGTGGTAGGGTCTGGGGTAGGGTTAGCCTGGGCTGGCCCAGGTTTAGGCCCAGTTTAGGATTTAGTTTGGTTTCCAGTGGTCCGTGGTCAGATTTTATTTAAAAAAAAAAAAATTATAAACCAGTAGGTTTAGTTATTTTATTTATATTTTATCTTTTATTTATTTAGGTTTTTATTTATTTGGTTTTATTATTTTAAGTTATTTTAGTTATTTAAGTTTTTTATTTTATTTTTTTAGTTTACATTTTATGTTTATTTTCAGGTTTAGTTTTATTTTATTTTATTTTTAAGTTTAGGTTTTATTTTTTCTTTTTAGGTTTAGGTTTAGGTTTTATTTTTTTTTTTTAGGTTTAGATTTTAGGTTTTTATTTTCAAATTTTTTTAGGTTTTGTTTTTTAGTTTAGGTTTATGTTTATTTTTAGTTTATTTTATTTTATTTAGTTTAGGTTTTAAGTTTAGTTTATTTTAGGTTTAGGTTTAATTTTATTTATTTTAGTTTAGTTAATTTTAGTTTATGTTTATGTTTATTTTGTTTTGTTTATTTTAGTTTTAGGTTTTTTTTTAGTTTAGGGTTTAGGTTTTATTTTTTATTTATTTTTAAGTTTATTTTTTAGGTTTAGGTTTTTATTTAGTTTTTTACTTTTATTATTTTAGGTTTATTTTATTTTTATTTTACGTTTAGTTTTTATTTTATTTAGTATTTTTATTTTGAGGTTTATTTTATTTTATTTAGTTTAGTTTAGGTTTTTATTTATTTTATTTTAGTTTTTATTTTTTTATTTCATTTTTAGGTTTAGGATTAGGTTATAGTTTAGGTTTTTATTTAATTTTATTATTTTATTATGTTTAGGTTTAGATTTATTTATTTATTTTATTTTTTGGTTTTTTTAAGTTTAGGTTTAGGTTTTTAGGATTTTAGGGTTTAGGGCTAAGGGTTTGGGGTTTGGGGTTTAGTGTTTAAGGTTTTTGAGAAAGGAAGGTCCAGGAGATGTTGTCAAAAGCTTTAGATATATCTAATCTGAAAAGGATGTTACCACCTCTATTAGAGGCATCCAAATCGTGAATCAGTTATTGGGCGATCAGATATAGCTCTACCTCTAACGAAACTAGTTTGGTTTAGAGAAATAATTTTATGAAGCTGAGGACTAATTCTGTTGGTGAGCAATTTAACAATAAGTTTATGAAAAAATGTGCAAAGGCTGATAGGTCTGAAGTCACCCCAACATTCAGGATTATCAATTTTGGGTATAAGAATAATGGATGTCCTGGAGAAGTATCTAGGTAAAGGTGTACCATTAAAAAAATCAGCCACAATGTCAACTAAATCATGCTTAATAACAGGCCAACAATGCTGGAAAAAATGAGTAGTATAACCTTCTGGGCCAGCAGTAGAATTGGTGTTCATGTTATTAAGAATTTTATCAATCTCTACTTCCGTAGGGACCATAGTAAGCAAGTGAATGTCATCACTGGTAATTGTTAAAGGAATCAAATGAGAGTTGGAGATAGCCTCTAAAGTATGGTTGTTGTTCAGCAAATTTCTAAAATGATTAGTGATAAAGTCTTTAATCTCATTATTATCAATGATCCAGTTTCCATTATCACTTTTAATTTTTTTATAGAATTTAAAGCTCTCTTTTTTTGGAAAAGAACATGGAAATATTATTTCGTCCCCATCAAGAATATTCTGGGAGCCTTTTGTGAAGTTTCCTCCATATTCTGATAGGTAACCAGGTTATCTTTAGCTTCATTTAAATCCTTTAATTCAGAAGAATCAGCCAAAACAACATTTTTAAGAGAACAAACCAATTGTTCCAAATTTTTTATATTAGCAAATAGATTTTTAAAATGATGCTTGTTCCACCAAGTTAGGTTTTGTTTAAGTCTTTTAAGCTTAAACCAGAGATGAATCATGCCTTTCATAGAATTATCACGGTGAAGAAGGGCCAACTAGTTGGTGGAGACAACATTTAAGAAATTAAAATGCTGAGTCAACATATTTTAGAATCTAAATGAGGGAGGGGAGGAGAGTCTATTAAAGGGATTTTTAATGGATATCAAAAGAGGAGCATGGTCAGATAAAGTTCTACTCAAATGCTCAACAGAGGTACTAGGCCATTGATTAATCTATAGAGAGTTAAAGAGTGTCCTATCAAGGCATTTCTAGAGTCTAGAGTTATGCCAAGTGTAATATGAACCCGAGTAGCCAATGTCAATAAGGTTGCAATCAAGAATCATGTTGGAAAAATCTTCCATGGAATAAATGTTAGGGGAACAACCACCCCTTCTTTCAGAGGTTGAGAGGATAGTGTTGAAATCACCCCCAACCAACCAAGGTTTGTTAACTGAAGTAGCAAAAGTTCTTAAATTATCCCAAAGGATGTTTTACCAGCCCTGTTATAGGAAGCATAAACGAAAAAGCCCAGAGCAGAGAAATCACCCAAAGAGATGTGTACATTAATAGCTTGCTGAAGATCATCAATGATAGATATATTGACTAAATTATTCCAAAAAATCCAAATTTTATTGCTAATATTATAGAAAAAATTATTAAAACCTAGCATTCTAGCAACATGGTTGATCTTAGAAGAGTGTATGAGAGGTTCAATAATAACCAGTAAAGCAATATTGTTAGTACGGTAGATACTTCTCACACAGTTACGGACAATGAGGGTCCCAATCCCTCGAACATTCCAAATAAGTGAGTTAAACATAAAGGAAAATTAAAAAGCTAAAAAAAAAAAAATAGATAACAAAGAGAAGAAAGGAAAGAAGATAATTATTTATGAGAGGAGGAACCAGATCTAGTAGATCTAGTTGGGTTATTAGGGTACATTTTTGCTTTTAGTGATTTTTTTTAACTACAGTTTGAAATGGTCTATCTTTGTCCAAAGAATCCCCATGTACCAGACTGATTAGTTGTATTAAGAATGGGGTCAGGATTAGTCAAACCATTTCTAATGATAACTTCACCTTCTCAATTTCAGTATTAAGTTGTAAGTCGATTAGCATGCATGTCAATCTCAGGATTAGAAATAGGAGATGATGTGAAACCATTTAGAGCACAAATTTTAGGATCAGCTTCAAAGTTAGATTATAGATTTTCCTCCATCATCAATTTACCATTCAAATTACTATTAAGGGTCACATGTTCCTCCTCAGGTTCAGCAATCAAGAGATGTAAGGTAGTCTGAGTAGAGCAATATTTTGAGGAGATAAATTATTTTGTAAAGCAGGATAGATATACAAACCATCATATTCAACATTTTGGGCAACATTAGCAATATCTTTAACTTGCTCAGATTGTAATTTTGGAATATCATCATTGAGCACTTCATTAAGCAAAGTAGTTGGTTCCAATGAAGTAGAATTATGATCCCCATTTTAATTAACCTTAGGAACATAAATAGGTTTACCCACTTTATCAGTTGGTAGATTAGGATTGGGATCAATCAAGTTTTTCTTTTTAAGATGTGGGTGTAGTACAAAACATTCTGAATTATCGTGCTTATGAATTTTGCAATGCAAGCAGAAAATAGGAAAATTCTCAAATTCAACTTTTTGATTGTAACCAAACTTCTCATATCCAATACAAACATCTTTAGGGTGCTTCTTAGAGATATCAATTTCAACCAAAATGAGAGCCACATAAGGTCAGAATCTCACAGCAATGGACTACTCAATTTGAAGAGGCCGGCCAAAAAGAGCTCCCACAGTAAAAAGAACTAGATGCGTAACATAATGAATTCTCATATTCGAGAAAGCCAACCAAATAGGAACAATCAGTGATTCCTCTTTTATGTCAAAAATGGGAGACCACTTAAAAAGGCACATTTGATAATTAAAATCAAAGTACAAATGACAATAAAAAACCCTAGAATAATCTAGGTCATTAGTAAGCTAAATTAATATGTGCCTTGGATCAACCAAATCGATAGAAAATGAACCTAAAAGCTTAAGATTGTGAAAGAAAGATTAGATATTATCTAGATTAGGCCGGCTCAAAGTAAATTTACTAACTAAAGTGAATTCATAAGGCTTAACCAACTTCTCAACATTAGTATCTGAGCACATAATTGCAGGGATCCCATGAAATTAGGTCGATATCAGGTTCACCGAATCAGTAGGGGAAAGGGTCTTACAAAAGAGAGCATCCTTAAAGGATTTAACTGCAATAATGAAGGAGCTTTTGAATCTATAAATCCTGATAGATCTGATGCCCTAACTGCGGCCTCCATGAAGGAAATGCTCGGTTGCACGGACAAATGAACCACAGCTATCAACAAGAGATCAGGAATATCACACACGTGGCCAAACAGAGGCAAACCAATAACGATTTGATCAGTAAAGGGGAAAAAACAACCAAATCACAAGGAGAAAGGGATCCAGAAAGAGGGAAACGCAGTCGCCAGAGAGCACCGTAGAGAGGAGGTCGAGTTTGTGGTTTAGGTTTGGGGTTCGGGTTTAGTGTTTAAGGTTTAGGGTTGTAGGGTTTAGGGTTTAGGGTTTAGGGTTTAGGGTTTGGGGTTTTCGATTTTAGGGTTTAGGGTTGAGGGTTTAGGGTTTTTAGGTTTAGTATTTAGGGTTGTAAGTTTAGGGTTTAGGGATTAGTTTTTTTTTTTTAATTTCTTTTTATTTTTTATTTATTTTTTAAATTAAGTAAATTAGTAGGTTTAGGTTTATTTACTTTATTTTTTATTACTTTTAATTTATTTTCTTTTGTTAATTTTACTTAGGTTTATTTTTATTTTTATTTAGTTTAGTTTAGTTTATTTTTAAGGTTTAGGTTTAGTTTTAGAGTTATTTTTTAGTTTAGTTTTATTTTCATTTTATTTTTTATTTTTTATTTAGGCTTACTTTTATTTTTATTTAGTTTAGCTTATTTATTTAAGTTTTATTTATTTTGGTTTATTTTTTAGGTTTAGGTTTAGGTTTAACTTTATTTTTTAGTTTAGTTTTATTTTTATTTTATTTTTTAGTTAAGTTTATTTTAGTTTAGGTTTAGGTTTATTTTATTTTTATTTTAGGTTTAGTTTTTTTTAGTTTAGGGTTTCGTTATTATTATTTATTTATTTTTAGGTTTGATTTTTAGGTTTAGGTTTTTATTTAATTTTTATTTTATTTTATTTTTGGTTTATTTTATTTCTATCTGAGGTTTAGTTTTTATTTTATTTAGGTTTTTTATTTTTTTAGTTTAGTTTAGGTTTTTATTTATATTATTTTATTTTGGTTTTTATTTTCTATTTTAGTTTAGGTTAAAGTTTAGGTTTTCATTTATGTTTTATTTTATTTTTATTTAGGTTTACATTTTTAGCTTTTTAGGGTTTAGTGTTTAGGTTTTAGGTTTTTATTTTATGTTTATTTTTAAGTATTACTTTATAATTTATTTATATTATTTAGTTTAGGGTTTAGGTTTAGTTTATTTTAGGTTCAGGTTTAAGTTTAATTTACGTTAGTTTTGTTTAGTTTAATTTAGTTTAGGTTTAATTTTATTTTATGTTATTTATTTTATTTCTATTTTAGGTTTAGATTTTATTTTTAGTTTAGGGTTTGGGTTTTATTTTTTATTTATTTTTAGGTTTTATTTTTAGGTTTATTTTTTAGGTTTAGGTTTTTATTTGGTTTTTATTTATATATTATTTTTATTTTATATTTAGTTTTTATTTTACTTAGGAATTTTAGTCTTAAGTTTATTTTATTATTTTAGTTTAGTTTAGGTTTTTATTTATTTTATTGTAGTTTATTTTGATTTTTTTAGGTTTAGGTTTAGTTTTTTTATTTATTTTTAGGTTTAGGTTTTGGTTTAGATAAAAAATGGGCACGCATAAATCAAAAGCCCTAGATAACTATAACTGTCTCTAATGTAAAGACACAGTTCCATATGTAGCAGATCAGATCGACTGTTCTTCATTTCTCCAGTTCTCATCAGAACCACTCCCACCTCTCGAGTAGCGGGATTTAGCATCATATCCCCGATCTCTTCCTCCGCCACCACCACGGCTGTAACCTCCATCGCTCTTCCCACCTCCATAACCATCATTGCTCCTACCACCAACTCCATATCCACCAGCAACTCCTGATCCCCCACCACCATTGCGATAAACGATGCCTCCGCTTTCGCTTCCGCCACTAGATCTAGACTGATGAGGGTGATGTTCATGCCCATTCTTAAGGTTTAGGGTTAGTTTAGGGTTTAGGGTTTAGGATTTATGGTTTAGGGTTTTAGGGTTTACGGTTTAGGGTTTAGAGATGTAGGTTTTGGGTTGTTAGTTTTTAGGTTTAAGGTTTGGGGTTTATGGTTAGTTTTAGGGTTTAGGATTTTTTATTTTAAATTAAGTAAATGGTAGGTTTAAGTTTATTTAAATTTTTTTATTTATTTGAGTTTATTTCAATTTATTTTATTTTTTAATTTTATTTAGGTTTATGTTTTATTTTTAGTTAGTTTAGTTTATTTATTTAGTTTATTTTTTAGGTTTATCTTTTAGTTGAGTTTTATTTTTATGTTATTTTTTAGGTTTAGGTTTTATTTTTTATTTTTAGTTTTAGGTTTAAATTTAAATTTTATTTTTTTTAGCTTTACATTTTAGGTTTATTTTTAGCTTATTTTAGGTTTTATTTTAGTGCAGGTTTAGGTTTATTTTAGTTTATTTTATTTTATTTAGTTTGGTTAGGTTTAGTTTATTTTATGTTTAGTTTTAGGTATTTATTTTAGTTTATTGTTAATTTTATTTTGTTTATTTTAGGTTTAGGTTTTCTTTTTAATAAATTTTTGGTTTATTTTTTAGGTTTAAGTTTTTTATTTAGTTTTTATTTTATTTTATTTTAGATTTATATTTATTTTATTTTACATTTGGGTTTATTTTATTTAGTTTTTTTAGGTTTATTTTATTTTGTAGTTTAGGTTTATTAATTTATTTTAGTTTAGTTTTTATTTTTTATTTTATTTTATTTTAGATTTTAGGTTTAGGTTTATGTTTAAATTTAGGTTTAGTTTATGTTTTATTTTTATATTTAGATTTATTTTTTATTTAATTTATTTAGGCTTTATTTAGTAGGTTTAGGTTTTAGGTTTTTAGGTTTATTATGGTATTTATGATTTATGGTAGGGTTAGGGTTACAGGTTTATGGTTTAGGTTTAGTATGGTATGGTAGGATTTTGGCATTTTATTTAGGTTTATAGTTTAGGGTTTTAGGTATAGTTAGGGTTTAGGGTTTAGGGTATGATTTAAGGTTTAGGATGGGGTTTAGTGTTCAAGTTTTAAAGCAAACCAAGAGGTTTAGTTTATTTAGTTTAATTATATATTTGTTTTTTATTTTTATTTAGTTTAGTTTATTTATTTTTGTTTAGGTTTTTTTATTTTAGTTTTTTTATTTTTTTTAGGTTTAAGTTTATGTGTATTTTTTAATTTATTTTATTTTTTTAGGTTTATGTTTTAATTTTTATTTTTAGGTTTAGGTTGAGGTTTTATTTTATTTTTTAGGTTTATATTTTAGGTTTATATTTTAGGTTTATATTTTAGGTTTATTTTTATGTTTTATTTTAGTTTAGGTTTAGGTTTAGTTTTATTTTATTTTATTTAGTTTATGGTTTAGGTTTAGTTTATTTTAGGCTTAGGTTTAGGTTTAGATTTTATTTATTTTAGTTTAGTTTATTTTAGTTTAGGTTTAGGTTTATTTTATATTATTTATCAAATTCAGCATGACATAGATAAAAATGAGCACACATTGAGCAAATCAAAAGCACTGGATGACTAGAACAGTCTCTACTATAAAGACATAGTTCCATAACTAGTAGATCGAATCGGCCGTTCTTCAATTTCTTTAGTTCCCATTAGAACAACCCTGGCCTCTCGAGTTGCAGGATCCACCATCATATCCCCGATCTCTCCCTCCACCACCACCACGGTTGTAACCTTCGTCACTCCTCCCCCTCCTTAACCACCGCTGCTCCAACCACCACCTCCATATCCACAGCACCTCTAGATCCCCCACCACCACCATGGTAAACTGCCGCCCATCGCCTCCGCTAGATTAGACTGAGCCTTAGTGATTCCTTCCATCAAGGTTTTGCTCATTCTTAGGTTTAGTTTAGTTTAGGTTTATTTTAGAGTTTAGGTTTATTTTTTAATTAATTTAGTTACTTTAGGTTTAAGTTTAGTTGGGGTTTTTTTTTTTGTGGTTTAGGGTTAGGGGTTTAGGATTTAGGGTCTAGGGTTTTAGGGTTTATGCTTTTAGGGTTTAGGGTTAGGGTTTATGGTTTTAATTTTAAATTAAGTAAACCAGCAGGTTTAGGTTTATTTAGTTTATTTTTTATTTTTATTTAAGTTTATTTTTTATTTTTATTTTTATTTTACTGAGTTTATTTATTTTAAGATTATTTATTTTAGGTTAGGTTTTTTATTTTAGTTTTTTTTAGGTTTAGGTTTAGTTTTTGGTTATTTTTAGTTGAGTTTTATTTTTGTTTTATTTTTTAGATTTAGGTTTTATTTTTTATTTTTAGGACCAAGTTTAGGTTTTTATTAATTTTTTTAGGATTAGGTTTTTGTTTTTTATTTTGGGTTTATTTTTAGGTTTTATTTTTTAGTTTAAGTTTATGTTTACTTTTAGTTTATTTTATTTTATTTAGTTTAGATTTAGTGTAGTTTTATTTATTTTAGTTTAGTTTATTTTAGTTTAGGTTCCATTTATTTTATTTTGTTTATTTTATTTTTATTTTAGGTTTAGTTTTAGTTTGGTTAGGTATTTTAGGTTTATATTTTTATTTAGTTTTTATTTTATTTTATTTTAAGTTTATTTTATTTTATTTTTTTGTTTAGCTATTTTTTTTTATTCTTAGGTTTATTTTTATTTTTTATTAACTTTGTGTTGTTATTTATTTATTTTAGTTTATTTTTATTAGTTTATTTTATTTTATTTTTAGGTTTAGGTTTAAGTTTTAGTTTAGGTTTTCATTTTATTTTATTTTTTATTTTATTTAGGTTTTTTTATACATTTTACTTTTAGTTTTATTTAGTTTAGTTTAGCATTTTGGTTTAGTGTTTAGGGTCAGCCTAGGTAGGGTTAGGGTCTTAGTTAGGGTTTATAGGGTTTATGGTTTTGGGTTTAGGGTTTAGTGCTCAGGCTTTAGGGTTCAGGGTTTTATGGCTCAGGATTTAGGGTTTGGGTTACCAGGTTTAGAGTTTTAATTCACAAACAGCAGGTTTAGGTTTACTTAGTTATTTTATATTATTTAGTTTATTTTATTTTTTTATTTTATCCATGTTAATTTTTAGTTTATTTATTTTTATTTTATTTTATTTAGTTTAGTTTATTTATTTTAGGTTTATTTATTTTAGCAAATTTTTTAGGTTTAAGTTTAGGTTTAGGTTTATTTTAGTGAGTTTATTTTATTTTATTTTTAGGTTTAGGTTATATTTTAATTTATAGGTTTAGGTTTCATTTTATTTTAGATTTACATTTAGGTTTTTATTAGTTTATTTATAT
This sequence comes from Cymbidium sinense, assembly GCA_021442155.1. Taxonomy (NCBI): domain Eukaryota; kingdom Viridiplantae; phylum Streptophyta; class Magnoliopsida; order Asparagales; family Orchidaceae; genus Cymbidium; species Cymbidium sinense. The sequence goes on along the minus strand of CM038217.1, from coordinate 180,445,317 downwards.
TAGTAGTTTTGTTTTATCTTTGTTTTTATCTTTATTTTTAAGGTCATTTATTTATTTTATTTTAGGTTTATTAGTAGGTTTAGGTTTAAGATTTTAGCTTAGGCCTGCTCAGGTTTGGGTTTTCAGGTGCTGGGGTTAGATTTTAAAAGGGGTTTAAGGTTAGCTTAATGTTTGAGTTTAAGGTTTAGCTTTAGGTTTGTGGTTTTAGTGTTTAGGGTTTAGGGTTTTAGGTTTTTGGGTTTGTGGTTTAGTTTTAGGGGGTTAGTTTTAAGGTTTAAGATTTAGGGTTAGGGTTTAGGTTTAGGGTTTGGTTTGGGTTTATTTAGGATTTTGAATTTTTTAAGGTAGGGTTTAGGTTTAGGGTTTAGGTTTGTGGTTGGTTTAGGGTTTGGGTTTAGGGTTTACTAGGTTTAGGTTTTGGTTTGTGGTTTAGATATTAGGATTAATTACATCTTAGGAAAAGAAATTTTGTAAGAATACTCTCGATTAAAGTAGGCAATTATCATCTCCAGAGATTTTAAGGTTAAACTATCAAAGGATTGGTTGTATTTGGAAAATCAATTGGGAAAGTTTAAGAAGAATACTTATTTTTGGAATCCAAATATAATAAGTAGGAAATGCTCATGAATCTAGGAAGCCTAGTGAGCATTCTAATCTATCCTATGGTTAGGCTTTATAGTTTTGAAGTTGAGGAGATTTATATGTTTTAAGTTGAAATTTAATTAAATTACTAGAGCCTATAATCCACCAACACAAGGTTGTGGGAATGCCTAAGAGGTGATGATTTATGCTCGTAGCCTGAAGGAAATAGCTACCTTGGATCCTAAATCTAAAGAGCTTTAGTACGAGCTAAAGCATGGCCTAAATCTAAGTGATGGGTAGACATAAGGGTTTACCTCCACAAACGAGAATAAATTGTCCAGCTTCTGGACTTATAATCGCTTGGAGTGGCCACCAGGTATCTCCTCCCACGATTTTAAAATCATGTAGTCTGGCCTTATGAATTGCAAGATAGCTAGGGTAGTTATTTAATTAAAAAGAAACTAAAGTCCTACACCCACTCCCTAAGAGATTAAAGTATGAGTGGTATGAGCATATGACTTAATTTATAGATGCAAAACTTTTCAATTCTTTTTTTTTCATTTTAGACACATTATTTTGATAGAGGATTTAGGATTTCTTATGCCTAAATGCATGATGAAATAGGTTATGGGTCATATCAGCTAGAAGAATGTGTTCTCCACCACAAAGGAAGCCCTCATACGTCAAGCATTCCTTTATCGTGCAAGTATAGAGATCCTTCATGTTCAAGAGTGAAACAATATGCATGGATGATGTGAAACATATAGCCATACAACTAAGAGATTGATAAATCTTTTAATTATCTTATTTATGTCTTAGAATTTATGATGAGATTATGAGTTGTTTAAAATTTAATTATATGTGATTAGTTGGGTAAAAAGTTATTTTTATCCTAAGAGCCTAATCATATCCAAGCCACACATTAAAGCATCAATCATTTAAGAAATTATGAAAAACATTCGGTCCTAATGCACAATATAAACATAAAATCAAACAATTATATAAATTATCATAAAAGAGTAAAAGGCCGGTGCAGTCAAGTACGGAACTCTACCCTTATACAACCTAGAATTTGAAAGAATAATTATAATTGTATTAAATGCTATGGGGGTCTTCTTTCATCATATCTCTATTTTTGATTTGGTTCCTTTTTTTTATTTGGATGGTGCTTGCTTCAAAGGCATTATATAGAGCACCCTGTGATAAAGCCTTCACCCATGCTCATCCTAATCTTCTAGAGCACTAATCTTAATTCCTATTATAAAAATTACATTTATGTGGGAAAAGTAAATCTAAGTAAACCTGCAAAATAGAGGTTAGCTAAATATACATATAATCCCAAGCAGTTGTATTTATAATTTTGACTTAGCACCCTACACATGGGTAACTAAGCCCACCTATCATAACTTGGATTATGCTTAAAGATTTAAGCAAACTACATAAAGAACATTCACATTTATTTTTAAGCATCCCTTAAGCATAATCTCCTATAAAAATATGATTAAGCTAATATTGGCTTAACATTTAGTCTATGAAGCATACACCCTAACACCTAATCTAAAATAATACATCATAAAACAAAACATACATCACATCATTCACTGTCCTAACTTAGAGCTAAAAATAGTGACTTAATTCTAATGAGTGTATTAAGGCTTGTGTGGTAAGTCTTGTTAGGCATTAGTGTTGTATTTTCTAAGTGTACAAGGATTAAATTTAACATGAAAGGTTGATTTCGCTTGAAGTAGTTTAATTGATTTGAGAATTTTAATTTGTGTTTTCTTTTATTTCATTTGATTACACTTAGCAAATAAGTGTTATAAAGAGAGGAAAATAGGATTGTCATCTTTCATCCCTACCTTAAGTCACTTTATAAAGTATATTAATTTGATTTAGTTCTCTTTAGTGAATGGCTTATTAAATGATTTAATAAATCTTAAGTTTAGGTTCACTTTAAATAACCCTATTCAAAATGAAGGGCATCTTAAGATTAATTTAATTCAATTACTACCACATGACATATATTAAATCATTCCTTTCCATCACATGTATAACATGCATATAATTTAATCCTAAGTGTACCTATACATGTAACATATTTTAGCACACTTAAATGATGAATGTATGTGTATGTTTAGAATTTATATTTTATTTTATTGAATTATTTAAACATATTAATTTAAAATTTTATCTAAATTCTTATACAAAAAGGACAAAAGAATGAAATTAAATAGGCATGTGCCATTGTTAAACCAGAGAAGTGAGGTAATCAAATGACCTCCTCGGAGCTAGCTAAAGCCTCGTATTCTCAGGATGTTCAGACTATATACCCATTTGCATTCAAACATATGTAAATTTTTATACATGAACATAGGATGTAAGCTCTAAATCATATGGCTAATTAATTCAACCACTTAGTCAATTATGAATGCATGCAATTATAATGTAAAATGTGATTTTTCATTCACTAATCACATATACATATACATGTACAAAGATATAGGCAAGTACATGTCGTTCCTAAACTAGGGAAGTGAGGCAATCAAATGACCTCCTTAGCACTAAATAAAGCCTCATATTCCCAGGATGTTTAGACTATATACTTACTTTTCTTGGACGCACATGGATGTATACATAAATGAGGGAAAGAAAACTATGCAAAGATTATATATTTTTTTATTGAATCATTTATATATATGAATTAAAGCTCTATCTAAATTCTAATGTTGAAATACATAAGAATGAAATCAAATGGGCACATGCCGTTGTTAAACCAGGGAAGTGAGGTAATCAAATGACCTCCTTAGGGCTAGCTAAAGCCTCGTATTCCCAGGATGTCTAGATTATATACCCATTAACATTCAATCTTATATAAATCAACACAAAAATATAGGAAAGAGTACTCAACATTCATAAACTTAAGCTATAAGCACATGCATTTCTTATGTATTTATAACTAGCATCATAACACATATTATTATTCATTTATAAGCTTTTGAAAAATACATTTGGTTTGAATACTAATTATAGCCATGCATATATTAATTTAAATCAACACATGCAAGCTTACATAAAGGAAATCCATTTTATTTTACTTGATTTTGAAAAGATGGATGCGTGAATTCAAATGACATACCAAATTTAATATTATTGGAAAGAGGACAATCAAATATAAGCATGTGATTCATTCAACCAAACTAGTTCTTAAGGATAAACAAATCAAATAAGATTATTTAAAGCAAACCAAAGCTTCTTTAATAATTAAGTTTTGGATTTGATTTTTTTTAAAGAGGAGAACAGAACTCATCACTTGTTGTTTTAAACCCATTCCAATATTAGTGAGTTGATTTCATTTAAGGAAATGTAATTAAGTTGATTTTATGGGTTAAATAAGTTGAACCCCTAGTTAGATGAATTAATTACCCTTACTTATGTCACCATAATGTAATTAACTAAATAATTTTGAGCCAACATGATATGCATGGAAAATAAACTTTGCAATTATCCTAGGAAATAAAAGGGGCCTAATACAATTCGCTCATGATTAATAGTTAATTAGATTAAGGGACTTAATTAATTACACTTATAGTTTTTTCACACATGTGGATTAACCATAATTTCATTAAACTCCTTTAGGTTATTAAACACCTAAAGATCTTCCCCATGATTTAATTAATTAAGGTCTAATGAGATTATGATTTCAATTTGATTAAGTGCGTTAATTAATTAGTTAAATATTAGTTAATTTCATTTTAAAAAAGGGTAAAATGAACTTAGGGAAAGGGGTCCCAACCATATTACTTAGTTCACTTATTGTAGAACAATGATTAATAAACTTAATTAACCAATTTATTACTATTCATGGGATTAATTAATCATTAATTAACTTAAAAGAGTAGTTAAGGTTCAATTAGTCAATTTTTGAATTAAGTGAGCAATAAATCCCAAGAAAATCATGGAAGGCAGAGGTCATCCTATTAAATTAACTCACAAAATTTGGAATTAATTTCTAAAGTAATTAAGGAGTAATTAAGGTAATTAATTTTATAATTAAACTTTAATTACTATTCAAAATTAGTTAAGATCATTTTAATTAATTCTCCTCTGAAATACTATTAAAATGAGTATTTATTTGCTTTTTTTAATTATCTATGATGTTCTATGATTTTTAGAAGTTTCAACCATTAAAAATTATTAATTAAGCCTAATTAAAGCTTAATTTTGTTGGGCGTGCTGACATGGGGAACTTTTCACATGGCATCGTGGGATTGGCTACTTAAAACTTATCTGACTCAGTGCCTACGTGGTGACGGCGGATGTGTTTTTTCATCTATCATCCGATCTAAGATCGGATAGCTATGATTAATTCCACATCTTCATAGGATAAAATCATATCGATCTAGCAGATCTAATCACGATCATCCATTTGATCACATCAAACAGACAGTGTGTGATCTAACATCAAGCAAGTGATGGAGAATGGAGTCCATTCTTCATTTCTCACTTGATCCAAGCTTACCCGATCTCAAATCAACTCCAAAAGGATCCCACACCTTCACAACATCGATCAGAGGGGATCCAACGGTCAAGATTACATGAGATGCAAATTTTCTTTGAAAAGCTCCAACCCATTTTTGCCTAAAGATCATTTTTGGAAGCATACCTTGCCAGAACTCAAGACCGGAGGCCCGAATGAATGAAAAAACTTCATCTAGTAGAGATGAAGCCTGATTTAGCAGTAATTAAATCAATTCCTCAACGTTTGCTCAGAAGGCCATGAACCGATGATTTGGAGATCGACTTTGCTCGAAGTCCCACCTCTGGTGCTCGAGAAGCTTGGGAGATGATTCGTTCTTGCTTGAAGAAGCCTAAGGAAGGTGCGTGCAAAGTTAATTTGAGTTTGATGGAGAAATGGGGAAGTTAGGTCAGAAATGGGAGTGTCTTATTTCGGGATAGACGAGAATGGCATTTTTCAATCAAGGAATTACCTTGACAGCTTAGGGAATGGCTCTAGTGGTTCATCTTGGGTAGTTAGGGCTTTAAGGAATAATTTTTGTGTGTTTTTGAGTGGAAACCAGGGGGTGTATACCCCCCTTCATCTTAATCAGATGGTGGGATCAGGTTTGGCTTCTAATGGTGATCCCACCATCTCGTGAGTCATGGGTGTGGAAGAGGTGAGTTGGCTAGGCTTGGTTTGAAGGTGTGGAGGTGGTTGCCAAGGAGGAATCATGGGTGTCCTATGAGTTTTAAATGCTCTAATGGGGAGGCTGAGGTGATTTCACCTCCCATGGGTCATGGTCAACCCAACCACCCCTTGGGTTAGGTTGGGCAGTGTCTTAGTGCCTAAGTGGACCATTGGGAGAGTACTAATTGGCCAAGGAATTAAAATGACTACTTACATGGGTGATTTGTCTCATGTGATTCCCTTGACCCAAGGGTAGAATGATCATTTGGCATTGGATTTGATTTGGGCAGATTTCAAATGAGCCAAAAGTGGGTCGGCCCAAATTTCAAGTCAATTGGAGTTGATTTGGTTAGGTTTGGCTCAATTTGACACATTTAGGTCAAATTGGGTTAGATTGTGTCAAGTTGACCAATTGGTCAAATTGGGTCAAACTAAGGGTTGGGCCAAGTTCATATTATCATTTAGGATGTTTTGGTTTAATTGGTTTGGTTTAGTTTATCTTATATTTGATTTTGGCTCATTTGAATTCATTTGGGTCAAGTTAACCAATTTGACCAAATTGGTCAAATTAGCTTAGGTTGGGTGTTGGTTTGGGTTTAGTTGACCAATTGAAGATGATTATAGGCTTTGGTTTCAATTAATTTGGATTTAGTTTTGATTTAGGCTAACTTGAGCCTTTAGGTCAATTTGGGCTAAGTAGGTCAATTGGGTCCAATCATGGCTTTGGTCTAGTTCAACAATCAATTTGGAATGGAATTTAGCCATTGGTTGTAATCAATTTGTTTTATATTTTAATTTGACCCAATTTGGTCTTTTAGGTCAATTTGGGTCAACTTGGGTCAAGATGGCCAATTGGGATTGGTTTGACTCAATTGAAGGTCAAGTCATTCAAATATTGATTTTGATTTGGTATGAATCATTAGTTTCAAAGGATTTGGCTTATTGGCTAGTTTGGGTTTATATGGGTTAAGGGCTTGACTTGGTCAAATGACCAGGTTGACTTGGTTTGACCTAATTTGTGATAATTGATCAACCTAGGGTGATCAATAATCATGATGGGAGATTTTGATCGGCTTGGTTCAATCCAATTCTGGTAGGATAAAAACTTGACTCAAATAGGTCAAATTGGCCACTTTCTATCAAGTGGACCAATTGGTTTTAGTTAGCTTGATTTTTGGTTGAGTTTGATTAGCTGAGTTTATATATGGATTTGGGATTGATATATAAATTCAATTGCAATTGGCTTGGGTTCAAACGGGTTTTGGTTCATTTGAACATTTCATGTCAGAAGTGTTAAGTTGGCTTTGACTTAGGTGGATTTTGGTTTGGCTTGATGATTATAGATTTCATTTATATTTGTGAATATGATTGAAGGTATGATTGATTTATGAGAAATCAATTGAATTTGGGTTTTGGAATGAAGAAATTTGGCCAAGTCCATGGAGGTAGGTCATGTGGATTAGGTTTAGATTTTGATTTAGTTTCATTTAGTTTCAATGATTTAAATGTATATTTCATTTAAATTTGTAAAGATGACTGAAAATATGATTGATTTATGAGAAAATCAATTGAGTTTGAGTTGATTTGGATTAATATTTGCCTAAGTCCATGGCATAGGTCATATGGCTTAGGAAGGGTTTTGATTTAATTTCATTTAATTTCATTTAGTTTTGATTATTTGAATGTAGATTTGATTTATATTTAAGAAGTTAATCAAGTATATAAATTGTTTATGATAAGATCAATTGATTTTTGATTGATTTAGATTAAGATTTGGCTAAGTCCATGGGATAGGTCATATCACTTAGGTAGGATTTCAAGTTTGGATTTGATCATGGGCTTCAATCATTTGGTTTTGGAATTTAGGTTTAGATTTAGATTTGAATTTGATGTTTGAATTGAACTTCAGGCTTGTTTGAGAAGGTGAACATGGATTGGATTTGTGTAGATTATCTTAATCCCTAAGGCATAACCTAATCTTAAGGTTCACCCTTCTAAGTTTCTAGGCATAGGTTAAGTGTTTACCTAATTGTTTGAGGTGTCTTATGACTAGGATGGTGTTAGTGTCTAGAAGACTCCTAAGTCTAATATATGAAGATTGAACATTACAAAAAATGAGGTCAAGCCCAGGCTCCATAGTGTTACCCTTGGAGATAGATGATTGGAAGACCCTAAGTTTTACATTATAGACTCGAATTTTTCTTTCAACACTTTGCTTGGGAGACCATGGATACATGAGAACAACATAGTTCCATCCTCTCTACATCAATGTATGAAGTTTGTGAGAGGTGGGATTGTCTACTGTGCCAAAGGAGATCTCAAGCCATTTATAGTTCATGAGGTCGGCATATATGAGGATGCGGCTGACTACCTCCCTCAAAATCAACAAGTCTATTCTCATGACCTTGGCCAAAGTTTAAAAATAAAAGAAAAGAAAAAAAAGAAAAAGAAAGAGAAAAAGAAAAAGAAAATAAAATTGAAAATGAAATAGAAAATAAAAGGGAGCGAAAATAAACTTGGAGGAGGAAGTGAAGCCTGACATTTGATTCCACCCATAGTTCACTACTTTATTTGAATATATGGGTAGATGACCCACCCACTGTGGTAGAGGAAGAGGCAGTTTAGAGGGGTGGAAAACCTTCTTATTGGCCACCCAATAGAAGATATGTCCCAGCTACAAGGAGTACACTTGTTATCCATATATACTTAGAATATAATCCATAGGTTGAGTCTTATATGGTTAGCACAAGCAGCCAGCTCTTCTCAGTAGTAGATTCCCTAGAAGGTGACACTTGAGCCAGAAGGTGATGAAGATCTGGCTCTAAAGCAAAGCATAAGTGTATCCAAGTCTATATGTGAAATAGTTAGACATTAGTTGGGAACCTTAGCTCTAACCCCACGTTCCTCTCAAAAAGCTAAGGATTTGGTAGTTAAGGAAGCCCCTAAGTCATCCACAGGTGTGAATACTCATAAGTTCTTTCTTGGAGCATCATCCTTAAGTTAAGAAGTTGATGTAGAACTTGAGGATGATTCATATAAAGAAATAATAGAATTACCTTTTGATTAGTACTTGCCTTGTGTTCATAATTTAGAAAAGAAAAGGTTAATCCCACATACTTGGTCAAAGCATTTGTCAGACTACTTCAAAAGAATATGGAAGAACAAATGAAAAAGCTCTCAATCAAGACTGACATTAGGATTCAGTATAGTGGGTCCAATCGATGATGACAATTACTGCTTAGTCATTACCAATCATTCAGAATATGATATGTTCTTTTCAAATCACATTAACTCAAATGAGGAGCTATGCTTAGAAACTTCAGATGATTTAGATGATTTTGAAGTCAAAAATTCACTGCTAGAGTTTGAAGAAGAGATCAAGTCAACCATCGACGAGCTCAAAGAAATCAGCTTAGGAACTAAAGAAGATCCACGCCCGACATACATTAGTTCTTTGTTGAATGAAATTGAAACCAATGACTAAGTTAGGCTATTGATTGAGTTTTAGGACTACTTTGCATGGAGTTATGAAGAGATGCCTGGATTGGTTCTTGATATAGTGATCCATAAACTAGAAATATAGCCTATTGCTAAACCTATCAAGCAAGCTCCTAGATGCATACGATTAGACATAGAACAACAAGTCATTTATGATGTCAAGAAATTGAACGATGTTGGCTTCATCCGGGAAGAAAAATACCCTATTTGGTTAGCTAGTGTCATCTAGTTAAGAAAAAGAATGGTCAAATTCACATATGCATCGATTTTAGGGATTTAAATAAGGCATGTCCAAAAGACGAATTTCCACTACCAATCTCGTAGCTGATGGTGGACATTGCCTCATCTCATGCAGTCTTCTCTTACATGGATGGCTCATCTGGATATAATCAAATAAAGATGGCCCCTGAATATGAAAGAAACATTACTTTTAGAACCTCGATTAAAATCTATTACTATATGTTCATGCCTTTAAAAATTTTGGTGCTACATACTAGTGGGTTATGACTCGAATCTTCAATGAACTCATTCACCAACAAGTCGAGTGCTATGTCAATGATCTCATGGTCAAAAGTATAGAAAAGAAAGACCATCCCTTTGACTTGAGAGTAGTTTTCAAATAGTTAAGATAATTTAACCTCAAAATGAACCCCCTGAAGTGTGCATTTGAAGTAACTTCAAGGAAATTCCTTGGGTTTGTTGTCTGACACCAGGGAATTGAAATCGATCTGAAGAAAATCAAGGTGATATTAAAAATGCCACACCCTAAAAGTTTAACTCAACTCAGATCATTCCAAGGGCACTTGGCATATCTAAGATGCATTATATCCAACTTATTGGGAAGATGACAGCCATTCTCATCACTTATCAAAAAAGATGCTAAGTTTAAGTGGTATGATGAAAATGTTCAAGGCATCAAGCATTATCTCGATGGCAACCGACATAGTAGCCTATCCCGCAAGCCGCCCATACTTTATACTACTATGTTAGACAACTATGTTAGTGATTTGTTGGCCTAAGCCAATGGCAAAGGGAAGGAAAATACACACTACTACCTCAATTGTCATCTAATCCCTACTAAGGCTAATTATTGACCCATTGAGAAGCATTGCCTAGCTTTAATCTTTGCATCTCAAATGCTACATCACAACATGCTTCCTTATAAGGTGAACTTAATCTCTAAGATCAATCCACTATAGTATCCATTGACATGGCCGATGCTATATGGATGGTTAGAACTATAGTCCATGAGCCTCTCATAATTTGACATTACCTTCTTAAACTTTCATGCGGTCAAAGGATAAGCGCTAGCAAATTTCTAAGCATCACACCCAGTTCATCCTGACTCTTCACTTAGTGATGATCTCCCCAATGAACAAATCATGAACTTAGGGGATACTAGCATTCACCACTGCGAGATGTACTTTGATGGTGCGGCTTCCTCTCAAAGAGGAGAAGAACCATAATTTACTATTCCAGGAAAGATAGGGGTCTCTTAACTCTATACAGTGATGTGATGAGATTCTCATATTATTTGTCCAATCCTTGCACTAACAACAAAGCAGAATATGAGGCTTTGATTATCGATTTAGAGTTACCCGTTACTCTAAGCATCTAAAAAATTAACATCTTTGAGGATTCTTAGCTAGTTATCAACCAAATTGCTAGGTCCTATAAGGTTTTAAATCCCAAGCACCATCACTACCATAAGTACAACATGGAGTTGTTGGCCCAAATCCTAGAGGTTACCATCTATAAGATTCCTCGAGGAGAGAATGCCATAATGTATGCTTTTTTTGAGCTTGCCAAGGAGTTGGCATGTCTGGAGGATGAGTCCATATCAATAAAGATCCAAAATAGACAAGTCTTATCGCTTATTGATACTGAACTCATCAAAAAGTACTCTCTTGAAGGGGAAGTTGCCATTGCCAAGAAGGACGAGGAGTTAAATTGGATGCAACCATTCATGGATTACCTAAATAAAGGAAAACTACCTCAAGAGAAGTCCCAAGACCATCAGATGAAGGAGAGAGAACTTTCCTATGCTCTTGTGGATGGTGTCTTGTATCGACAGACTTTCAATCATATGTGATTACATTGTTTTGACAGGCATGAAGCTTGTATGATTGTGACTAAGGTACACTAAGGATTATTTGGAGCCAACCAATCTGGTCTAAAGATGAAAGCCAAGCTCAATTATCTAGGATACTACTAGCCGTCAATGATCAAAGATTGCATGGATACAGCTAGGCGATGCCACCAATGTCAAATACACGGTGTGGTCTTACACCAACCACCCAACATTCTACATCCTACATTGGCCTCATGGCCATTCAAGTGTTGGGGTACCAACATAGTGGGTCTGATTGATCCTCCTTCTTCCAAGGGTCATTCATCTCATCTTACCGCATCACTATTTTTCCAAATGGGCAAAGGTGATTCTACTCAGAGAGGTCAGAGCTCAGCATGCGCTCTAATTTATTAGGAACCATATCGTATATAGGTTCGGAGTGCCTCGATGAATTATATCTAATAATGGTACTACATTTAAGAGCACCAAGATCAATAACTTTGCCCAGAGATATATCATAGATTAGAGATATTCTACCATCTACTACCCAAGGGAAAACCAGTTAGCAGAAGCCTTCAACAAAACTCTCATTTAAATAGTAAAGAAGACACTTGAAAATAATAAGCGACAGTGGCATGAGCAAGTAGTTGAAGCCTTATGGGCATACCCCACCACATATAGAACACCAACTTAATCTAATCTTTTTTTCTTAGTGTATGGGTCTGAATATTCTCTACCATTAAAAGTCCAACAACCACATTAAGGATAGCTGTGGGTAGCAAGATCATAACAGAGTAGAATGCCAAGTTACTGTCAGAGAAGCTTAAAGGTTTGGAGGAGAGATGCCTGTAGGCATGACAAAACCTTGAGTTGTACAAAGCTAAAATAATTCATGCTCACAACCAGTTGGTCCATCCTAGAGTTTTTCAAGTACGAGAGCTTATTTTATTTCTAATGAGACCAATTGTTGGTCGTCGTAAGATGGGAGGCAAGTTTGAACCTACTTGGGAAGGCCCTTTTGCCATAGAGAAGGCCTACTAAAGAGGATCTTATCAGCTTATTGATCATAAGAGAGAGTGCCCAATGCTTCCAATCAATGGGATCTACTTAAAGAAATATTATAAGTCATGTTTGAAAATAATTATCATCAATGAAAATTCAATTTCTAATTCAATCTTTTCCATGTTGAATGTATTCTTATTTATGAATCTACCATGATGTGTTTAGGGTAGGTGTAAAGAACCCGAGTGGCATCCTATCCTTCATCATCACAACACAAACAAAAACTAAACATAAACATATAAAATAAATAAATATCTTTTTATCTTGGGCTAGTCTGAGTTGAGATAATGCTCCCAACGACACTCACTCAGTAGCTGCTCTAGGTCGGGCTGACGTGCTACCCTACTAGTGTGTCAACCCAGTGGTCTTCTTGCTTTGGAGGATGTTAGTCTTCTACGCTTTCCTTTCTTACTTGGCCACTACACACCAATGAGCTCCTTGTTAGTTTGGTAGGCCTTACTGTGTGGCTAGTAAGCTACCTCATGTTGGCTTCATTTAAGAGGATGTGAGTCTACTATATTTTGTTCATGGATTGGCCTTTGTGCACTGATTGGGTTAAGTATATTTGAGGTTTAGGATAATTCTGCTAGCAGTTCCTTCACTAACTACTTCAAGTCTGGGTCCAGTCTTTCCTCAGGGCTCCTTGCTTAGTAGTCGGTCTAATTCAGATAGCATCTATCCCACTGATGACAGACTATCCTGATGATCAGTTCCACTTGGAAAGTTTTATGCCTACACGCTTTCTTTCCAGATTGATCATTGCACACTAACAGGCACCTTAGGTTGGTTGGTTCTCACTATGTTGATGGATACACCACTCATGCTAATGGATACACTTTAGGTTTGTTGGTTCTCGCACCTTAGGATACACCACTCATGGTAGATGTAAGTCTGCTACACTTTCTCCTTGAGTTTTCCACCGTACACCTATAAGTTTTCTTTTCTAGGGCATAGGATAACTCCCATAGCAAAACCTCCCTATGGGCACTATATTTGGATCATGTCCTTTATGACCCCATTTAGACACTACCTAAGTTACTATCGGATTAGACAGTTCCCCTTTTCTAGTATCCACCCCTGTGATTGGAGAATCCTTCCTATGGATGTGCAGATTCTCCCTCGGTCTAATAAATCTGAGATAGGTCAAGATTGACATAGCCATTTCTTAGTTCGATCCCTCGCACACCAACAGGGTCCATGCAAAGATATAAACAAAATATATATTCACTTGTGGATTAGAAGGACACCCTTATGGTACCTTTTCCCAAGCACATCCTATCTTTAGGGCAGTGTTAGCAAAACTCCCTATAAGAATCGCTTGACTACTCTTGAGTTGATATAAGTCCCAACGGCCTTCACTCAGTAGTCATCCTTAAATCAGGTTTGATTTATTGTGCTACCAACAAGTCATCCAAATAAGTTGTCCTCGCTTAGAAGATGCATACCTAAAAGGAAACCCCTTAGTTGGCTAGCTCTACCCCACGACCAGTAGACGATCCCTTTAGATTTGTAAATCTAAGATAGAGCAACTCCGATATAGCTCCTTATCAATGGGTCCATCGCACACCGACATGGTCCATAAATTAAATCTATCAAATTTGACTGAGCTCACATCCTTAGTAGATATGCTTATAATTCGAAATCAAACTAAACCAAACAACCCATATTAAATCACATGAAATTAAGATAAAATTAATCCTGACTACTTTTGAGTTGACATAAGTCCCCAATGAAATTCACTCAGTAGTCGGCCTATGTCAGGTTCGATTTGTTTTGCATCCAACATGTCACCCTAGTGGTTGTTCCTCACTTTGGAAGATGTAAGTCTGCTACTCCTTCATCCTATCACAACTGTTACACATCGAAAGGCAGCCCCTTAGGTTGGCTAGTTCTACCCCACAGTCGGTAGACTATCCCTTTGGATTTGTAAACCTGAGGTAGCTCAAGGCTGATATAGCCCCTTCTTAGTGAGTTCATCGCACACCGATAGGGTTCATACATTAACTCAAATTAAATTCAACCCAATCTAATTTTCTCGAGTGGAGTTAAATCACACCCTTCTCTCAGTGGAGCCCCAAATCATATATAAACAAGTCAAGCAAATAAATTAAATTCAAAACCAACCTCCCCAGTGGAGCCAAATTAAACTAATTCCCCCAGTAGTGTCTAAATCAAAGAAATCCAGCCAAACTCTTATTCCCAATGGATACATCCCCAAGAAAATCTATAAAATCAAACTCAAATGCTAATCCCCAATGGATAACCTGAAGATGCTTCCTAGTGGAAGGGTCATATACCCGATCCCTAGCAGACTCGAGCCCATATCTCTAGCAGATATGTCTCCACATCAGTTGAAATAAAATAAATTAAAGTCAATTCAATATTAATCTCCTATGGATTATATATTCTTATCTTCAGCAGATCTTCTTCCCAAAAATCATATAATCAAATCAAATTCAAATCTTATCCCCAACAGATTTTCTTCTTCTATGCCCTCGATATAGACCCCTCACATGTCATGTCCAATGCATGTGTGATCCCCTAGTGGATCTCCCTCCATGTCCCTAACATGGAATTCTCATCAAATCTTATTTCTTCTCTTATGCACACCTTTAATACTCCAACCAAAAGCCTAATAATGTATTCATTGAAATTACAACATCTTAATATTATAATAAACATTTTATGATTTGAGATGGTGCAAGCTCAAACTAACTATACAATATCATGGTAAACATATTATAGTACGAATTAACACACAATATTATATTAAAATATATGATGTTATATTATAATTTGCTATAATATAATATATTGTCTAACATTAAACCTCATCAGGATCATTTAAAAGGAACAAATAACAAATTTTCCTCAAAATATAAATAATGCTCATTTTGGATGTAAAATTATTATTTTTCTATTAAAAATGGTACAAAATAGCATAATTTTGGTGTTGCTTTTTGGTGTGTGTCATGAATTTGGTCAAATTCTTCAATCTCAACCTTTAAATTAACATTTTTGTGAGTTTTGACCCAATGTATTATAACAAAAGTAAAACATACTAAAATGTACAATAACATTTAGTAACATGCCACCACATACATATATATGTGAAGTTATTTTTTTTATGTACATTATATTTTAATATGCTTTCATATAATATATTATCTTACATTACACCTTAAAATGAATCACTTTAAGCAAAAAAAATTTATAAAATTTGGTTGAGAAATGAACATTTATTTTGGATACAAAATTCCATAGTTTTGATGAAATGACACACCATAGCACCTCCCCAATGATGTTCCCTAAAGCTTACCTTAAATTTGGCCAAATCCCATCATTTCAGTCTATAAATCAGTCTTTTATACCAGTACAAACTCTACTACATCGTACTATAACAAACAAAAATTTGCTAAACAATAAGTAGTAATACACAATAGTATGCCATAATGCATGATGCTACACTATGTTATGGCATCCTATATTATAATACACTATAACATATTATATTGTATTATATTTCATATCACATCACAAGGGATTGCTTTAGATAAAAAATCATAAAATTAGCCTAAATAATAGAAAACTATTTATTTTAGTAGTATCACTTACATATTTTAGATTGAAATAATATATTATGATGCCATGCTCTACCTATTATGAATTTAGCCAAATTCCACCATTTTAATGCATAAATTGACATTTTTATAAATAATGCTAGAGTAGGCTCGACTGCATGATTGTAAAATACTAAAAGAATTTAAAATGCGCAGAATAATATATTATGATATATGATGCTATACTATGCTACAACATATAATATTTATTTTGAACATAAAATCTTACTTTTTTGACTACAAGTGGAGTAGCACACCTTTGGTACTACAACCTAATTCCCACTTCATGTTTAACAAATTTCATCAACTAATCTATTAAATTAATATTTTTATGATTTATATTAATATAGACTATAGGGCACAAAACTATAATATACTAAAACATTTCAAAACATCTTATAACATCTAAAAATACTTTACTACATGATCAAATATATAATGCTACATTATACAATAATATATGGTATTATAATATGATTTAGGGTTAGGGTTTATGGTATTAAAATCTTTAATAATCAAGGGAAAGTCTCTTTATGACATTTTCTTTAGCTACCATAACTATGTTAGGATTTGGTCATTATTTAGATATACTCCTAATGACTTCTTTATTCAAGGTTTAGGGCTTAGGGTTTAGGGTTAGGGTTTAGGTTTAGCTTATAGTTTAGGGTTTAGGGTTTATGATTAGTTTTGGGTTTAAGGTTTAAGGTTTAGGGTTTGGGGTTTATGGTTTAGGGTTTAGGATTATAGTTTTTAGGTTTTAGGGTTTATGTTTTTAGGGTTTAGGGGTTAGGGCTTAGGGTTTAGGGTTTAGGGTTTTAAGGTTTAGGGTTTAGGTTTAGGGTTTAAGGTTTAGTGTTTAGGGTTTAGTGTTTAGGGTTTTTGGTATTGATTTTAGGTTTAAGGTTTAGTATTTAAGTTTTTTTAAGAGGGAATAAATTCATATTCAACATTTCTTCTTTTTGATTTCATCAAATAAGCAGCACCCCAAGTTTTCTAAGACACAAATGATGACATAGATAAAAAATGAGCAATCATACAGCAAATCAAAAACTCAAGAGAAGTAGAATCATCTCTACTGTAAAGACACAGTTCCATAACAGCAGATCGGATTGGCCATTCTTCAGTTTCTCAAGTTCCCTTTAGAACCACCCCGCCTCTCGAGTAGTGGGATCTAACACCATATCCCTGATCTCTCCCTCTGCCACCACCACAGTAACATATGTCGCTCCTCCTCCCTCCATAACCACCACTACTCTGACCACCACCTCCATATCCATCAGCACCTTCAGATCCCCCACAACCACTATGATAACTGTAGCCTCTACCTTCACCTCCACCGCCAGATCTAGATTGAGACTAGTTCAAGGTGATGTTCTTGCCGTCAAGGTTCTACCTATTCTTAGGGTTTAGGATTAGTTTATGGTTTAGAGTTTAAGGTTAGTTTAGGGTTTATGGTTTAAGGTTAGTTTAGGGTTTAGGGTTAAGTGTTTAGGGTTTAGTGTTTAGGGTTTATGGTTTAAGGTTTAGGGTTGTAGGTTTTAGGGTTTAGGATTTAGGGTTTAGAGTTTAGGGTTTTAGGGTTTAGGGTTTTGGGTATAAGGTTGTAGGCTTAGGGTTTAGGATTTATTTATTTATTTTTATTATTTATTTTTATTTAGATAGTCTAAACTAGTAGGTTTAGGGTTTATGATTGTAGATTTTAGGGTTTAGGGTTTAGGGTTATTGAGGGTTTAGGGTTCTTTTATTTGGTTTTATTTGTTTTTATTTTTTTATATTTTTAAAACTAAGTAACCCGATAAGTTTAGGTTTATTTAGTTTTTTTACTTTATTTTATTTTTTTATTTTTATTTAGGTTTATTTTTATTTTTATTTAGTTTAGTTTGTTTATTTTATGTTTATTTTTTAGTTTTTTTTAGGTTCAGAATTAGGTTTAGGTTTATTATTTAGTTTAGTTTTATTTTTATTTTATTTTTTTAGGTTTATGTTTTATTTTTTATTTTTAGGTTTAGGTTTAGGTTCTTATTTTATTTTTTTTTAGGTTTAGGTTTTAGGTTTTTATTTATAGGTTTATTTTTAGGTATGATTTTTATGTTTAGGTTTAGGTTTATTTTTAGTTTGTTTTATTTTGTTTAGTTTAGGTTTAGGTTTAGTTTATTTTTGGCTTAGGTTTAGGTTTATATTTATGTTAGTTTAGTTTACCTTAGTTAAAGTTTAAGTTTATTTTATTTTTATTTTATGTTTATTATTATTTTTTTTAGAGTTTTGTTTTTTTAGGTTTTACTTTTAGGTTTATTTTTGAAATTTATGTTTTATTTAGTTTTTATTTTATTTTAATTTAGAGTTATTTTATTTTTATTTTGACTTTAGTTTTTATTTTATTTATGTTTTTTATTTCTTAGTTTAGTTTAGGTTTATATTTATTTTATTTTAGTTTAGTTGTTATCTTTCATTTTATTTTATTTTTAGGTTTAGGTTTAGGATTAGGTTTAGGTTTAGGTTTAGGTTTAGTTTATATTTTTATTTTATTTTATATTTCCATTTTATTTTAGTTTAGGTTTTCTTATTTATTTTTTTTATATTTTTTATTTAGTTTAGGTTTAGGTTTTTAGCTTTTTAAGGTTTAGGGTTTAGGTTTTAGGATTTTATTTTAGGTATATTTTAGGTTTTATTTTTTTACTTTAGGTTTATGTTTATTTTTAGTTTCTTTTATCTTATTTAGTGTAGGGTTTAGGTTTAGGTTTAGGTTTTATTTTTTTTAGTTTAGTTTATTTTAATTTAGGTTTAAGTTTATTTTATTTTATTTATTTTATTTTTATTTTAGGTTTAGTTTTCATTTTTAGTTAAGGGCTTGGGTTTCATTTTTTATTTATTTTTAGGTTTATTTTTTAGGTTTAGGTTTTTATTTAGTTTCTATTTTATTTTACTTTAAGTTTATTTTAATTTTATTTTATGTATAGATATTATTTTATTTAGGTTTTATATTCTTAGGTTTATTTTATTTTTTGAGTTTAGTTGAGGTTTCTATTTATTATATTTTAATTTTTTAATTTTTAATTTTAGTTTATTTTTAAGTTTAGGTTTAGGTTTTAGTTTAGGTTTTTATTTTATTTTATTTTTTTATTTTATTTATGTTTAGGTCTATTTATTTATTTATTTTAAGGTTTTTTTACTTTAAGTTTAGGTTTTTAGGTTTTTATGGTTTAAGGTTTAAGGTTTAGGGTTTAGGGTTTAGGGTTTATGATTTAGGGTTTAATGTTTAGGCTTTAGGGTTTATGGTTTTTAGGGTTTAAGGTTTAGGGTTTAGGGTTTGGAGTTTAGGGTTTCAGGTTTAGGGGTTTTAAGGTTTAGGTTTTATAGTTTAAGGTTACTTTAGGGTTTAAGGTTTGGGTTTAGGGTTTAGGGTTTAGGGTTTAGGATTTAGGGTTTAGGGTTAGGGCTAAGTTTTAGGGTTTATGGTTTAATGTTTATGATTTACAGTTTAGGGTTTAGTGTTTATGGGGTTTAGGGTTTATGATTTTTAGAGTTTAGGGTTTAGGGTTTAGGGTTGTAGGTTTAGGGTTGTAGGTTTAGGCTTAGTTTTAGGGTTTAGGATTTAGGGTTTGGGGTTTAGGATTTTGTTTTAAAAAATTAAGTAAATCGATAGGTTTAGTTTTTCTTTAGGTTATTTAGTTTATTTTTTTATTTTTATTTAGGTTTATTTTTAATTTTTGTTTAGTTTATTTTATTTATTTTAGGTTAAATTATTTTATTTTAGGTTCTTTATTTTAGTTGATTTTTTAGGATTTGGTTTAGCTTTAAGTTTATTTTTTAATTTAATTTAATTTTTATTTTGTTTTTTAGGCTTAGGTTTTTTTTTATTTATAGATTTAGGTCTAGGTTTTTATTTATTTTATTTAGGTTTATGTTTTAGTTTTTTATTTTAGGTTTATTTTTAGGTTTTATTTTTTAGTTTAAGTTTAGGTTTTATTTTTTATTTATTTTTAGGTTTATATTTCAAGTTTAGGTTTTTATTTAGTTCTTATTTTAGGTTTATTTTATTTTTATTTTTCATTTAGTTTTTATTTTATTTAAGTTTTTTATTTTTAGATTATTTTTTTTGTTTAGTTTAGGTTTTTATTTATTTTATTTTTTATTTTATTTTATTTTTAGGTTTAAGTTTAGGTTTTAGTTTAGGTTTTTATTTATTTTTTACCTTTTATTTTAATTAGGTTTAGGTTTTTTTATTTTTTTATGTTTTATTTAGTTTAGGTTTAGGTTTAGGTTTTTAAGTTTTTAGGGTTTAGGGATTAGGGTTTAAGGTTTAAGGTTAAGGGTTTGGGGTTTAGGGTTTAGGGTTTAGGGATGTAGGTTTTAGGGTTTAGGGTTTAGGGTTTAGGGTTTAGGGTTTAGGGTTTAAGGTTTTAGGGTTTAAGGATTAGGGTTTAGGGTTTAAGGTTTTAGGGTTTAGGGCTTAGTGTTTAGTGTTGTAGGTTTAGGGTTTTGGGTTAGGGTATAGGGTTTAAGTTTTTTTTATTTGTTATAATTTTTAGGGTTTAGGGTTTAGGTTTAAGGTTCAAATTTTAGTTTAGAGTTTAGGGTTTTTAGCTTTTTTTAACAAAGAACAAATTCAGATCAACATTTCTTCTTTTTGATTTCATCAACCAAGTGACACAATAAGTTTTTTAAGACATAAGTTTAGTTTAAGTATTTGTTTATTTTATTTTAGTTTATTTTTTAGTTTTTATTTTATTTTATTTATATGTTTAGGTTTAGGTTTTAGTTTAGGCTTTTATTTTATTTTATTTAGGTTTAGGTTTTTTGTTATATTTTACTTTTAGGTTTTATTTAGTTTAGGTTTAGGTTTTATGTTTTTAGTGTTTATGAATTAGTGTTTAGGTTTAGCATTTAGGGTTTAGGGTTTGGGGCTTAGGGTTAAGGGTTTAGGGATGTAGGGTTTACGATTAAAGGTTTAGGTTTATGATTTTAGGGTTTAGGGTTTGGGGTTTAGGGTTTAGGAGTTTAGGGTTTAGGGTTTGAGGATTTTAGGATTTAGGGTTTAGGGTTTAGGGTTTAGGGTTGTAGGTTTTGGCTTTAGGGTTAGTTTTTGGGTTTAGGGTAAGGGATTTATTTTTATTTTTTTTAGGGTTTAGGGTTTAGTGCTCAGGTTTTAGTTTATGGTTTAGGTTTTTTAGTTTTTTTTAACAGAGATCAAATTTAGATTCAATATTTCTTCTTTTTAATTTCATCAAACATGTAACACACCAAGTTTTTTAAGACACAAATGATGACATAGATTAAAAATGAGCACACATAGAGCAAATGAAAAACCCTAGATAACTAAAATTGTCTCTATTATAAAGACAGAATTCCATAAGCACCAGATCGAATTAACCATTCTTCAGTTTCTTTAGTTCCCATCAGAACCACCTCGGCCTCTTGAGTAGCATGATTGAACAACAAATCCCTGATCTTTTCTCCGCCACCACCACGGTTGTAACCTCTATCAGTCCTTCTGTCTCCATAACCACCACAACTCTGACCACCACCTCCATATCCACCAGCAACTCCAGATCTCCCACCACCACAATGATAATTCCACCTTTTCGCCTCCCTTGCCGATCTAGGCGAGCGGTTGGTGATGTTCCTGTCATCAAGGTTCTGCCCAATCTTAGGGTTTTGGTTTAGGTTTAGGTTTATTAGGTCTTAGGGTTTAGGTTTATTTTTTGATTTAGTTAGCTACTTTAGGTTTAGGTTTAGGGTTTGGGGTTTAGGGTTTAGGGTTACGGTTTAGAGTTTAGGGTTTAAGGTTTAGTGTTTAGGGTTTAGGGTTTAAGGTTTTAGGGTTTATGCTTTTAAGGTTTAATGTTTAGTGTTAGGGTTTAGGGTTTTTTTTGGGTTTACGATTTAGGGTTGTAGGTTTTTTGTTGTAGGTTTAGGGTTAGTTTTAGGGTTTAGGTTTTAGGGTTTAGGGTTTTTTTTAATTAAGTAAACTGGTAGATTTTGGTTTACTTAGTTTATTTAATATTTATTTTATTTTATTTTATTTTTTATTTTTAATTAAGTTTATTTTATATATTTATTTAGTTTAGGTTATTTATTTTAGGTTTATTTATTTTAGTATAGGTTTATTTATTTTAGTTTATTTTTTAGGTTTAGGTTTAGGTTTAGGTTTATGTTTATTTTTTTAGTTTAGTTTTATTTTTATTTTATTTTTTAGGTTTAAGTTTTATTTTTTATTTTTAGGTATAGGTTTATGTTTTTATTTTGTTTTTTAGGTTTAGGTTTTAGGTTTAGGTTTTTGGTTTTGATTTTAGGTTTTATTTTTTTAGTTTAGGTTTAGGTTTATGTTTAGTTTATTTTAAGTCTAGGTTTAGGTTTTATTGATTTAAGTTTAGTTAATTTAACTATAGGTTTATGTTTATTTTATTTTGTTTATTTTATTTTTATTTTAGGTTTTTGTTTCTTTTAGTTTAGGGTTTAAGATTTATTTTTTATTTATTTGCAGATTTTATTTTTTAGGTTTTTTTTTAAGATTAGGTTTTTACTTAGTATTTATTTTATTTTATTTTAGGTTTATTTTAGGTTAATTTTATTTAGGTTTTTTAATCTTATGTCTATTTTATTTTTTTTAGTTTAGTTTAGGTTATTATTTATGTTATTTTAATTTATTTTTATTAGTTTATTTTATTTTATTTTTAGGTTTTAGTTTAGGTTTTTATTTTATTTTATTTTTTTAATTTATTTATGTTTATTTTTTTACTTATTTTATTTTTAGGTTTTATTTAGTTTAGGTTTAAGTTTTTAGGTTTTAGGGTTTAGGGTTAGAGTTTATGGTTTAGGGTTTAGGGTTTATTGTTTAGGTTTTAGGGTTTAGGTTTTTTAGGGTTTATGGTTTAGGGTTTAGGGTTTAGGGTTTAAGGTTAGCTTAGGATTTAGGGTTTAGGGTTTAAGGTTTAGGGTTAGTTGTAGGGTTTAAGGTTTAGTAGTGTATAAGGTTTAAGGGTTTTTTTTTAAATTAAGAAAACCAATAGGTTTTGGTAAATTTAGTTATTTATTATTTATTTTAGTTTATTTTATTTTTAAATTTTTATTTAGGTTTAATTTTTGTTTTATTTAGTTTAGTTCATTTATTTTAGTTTAGGTTTTTAATTTTAGTTTATTTTTTAGGTTTATGTTTAGGTTTATGTTTATTTTTTAGTTTAGTTTTATTTTTATTTTTTAGGTTTATGTTTTATTTTTTAATTTAGGTTTAGGTTTAGGTTTTTATTTTATTTTTTTAGGTTAAGGTTTTAGGTTTTAATTTAAGTTTATTTTTAGGTTTTTTTTTTAGTTTAGGTTTAGGTTTTTTAGTTAATTTTATTTTATTTAGTTTAGGGTTTAGGTTTAGTTTATTTTAGCTTTAGGTTTAGGTGTTATTAATTTTAGTTTAATTTATTTTAGTTTAGGTTTATGTTTATCTTATTTCATTTATTTTAGGTTTAGGTTTTTTTAGTTTAGGGTTTAGGTTTTATTTTTTATTTTTTTTAGGTTTTATTTTTAGGTTTATTTTTTTGGTTTAGGTTTTTATTTAGTTTTATTTTATTTAGGGTTTTGTGCCACCATCCTTTAAGATCTTTGATGGTCGTGAAACCCACGATAACATTTCGAACTTTAGATGCAACACTGGGTAGCACCTCCTCTTCAACCTTTTCGTTAGCAGTATGTCAAGTGTTGCATTTGATTGGTAAACCGAACTGCCCAATAGTTCAGTGAAGTCTTTGCTGAGTTGGAGCCAAACCTCTTCATCAAGAGGTTTGTTGGAGCTCAACAGAGGGTGATTGTAAGCGACGTCATTGTAGAGAAACATAAACTCAATGAGTCGCTTGTTGATTACATTCTCAGGTGGCACAACCTGAGCATGAAATGTGAACCATAACTGTCTGAATAACATGCCATTAAGATTCTTCTCAAGAATATCCATGGCCCGATCGCCTTCATGCTTAAGGGCATTACCATCAAAACATTCAAAAAATTAATCAACGAGGAGGCTACCCTACAAGAGGAAGCCAAATAGTTGCCCTTTCTCGACCAATCATCTAGGCCCAAGCCGCATAAGGTGTTTGAGAAGAAGCCATGGATAGTTATGTCAGTGGACAGAGGGAAGCAGCCAACCAGAGTTTAGTATGAGAGACTACGAGCTTAGCAGCCTGCTTTATCACCTCCTCTTTTACCACTTCGGCCATCATACCGGCCACCGCAAGCACCACAATGACCATTTCCACCATCTCAACAACCTACCAAATTGTGATATGCTTATCCATCGCCAGGTAGCTACTTTCCACCTACTCTTACCGATAGATTTAATAAGACATATTCATTCAAGAGGGTGGTAGCTCAAAAAATCTTTAAGAATATCTTAAAGCAACCTAACTTTCAGTTACCAAAGCCTAAGAGGCTAGGGGAAGTGGGCAAGAGTGATGATCATAGCTATGCCCCTACCAGCGCATGTTATATCATGTCTTAGAGGATTGTATAACTTTTAAGGATTAGCTTAAGTGCAGTTACAAGTTGAGATACATAGTTATCCATAAAGAATACTTATTAGAACAACCATTCAGTTCTGTTAGAGTAATCCTTGGGGATACTTGCGATCCTCTTAAGACCAAAGAAGGTTAGGATATCTCCCTATCTCGAACCTCTATGAAGATCATTTCTAAGATCAAGAAGCTTTCCTTTCAGGTGCTTGAAGTAGCTCAAACCTCTAACACCAAAGAAGGTTTGCTAGTTGCAAAGGACAACTCGGGGAGGTTGACATCCCAGCAGTAACAGCACCTCACCATACTTGCCCAGGATAGTCCACTAGTGTAGCCACCGTCGAAGTCCAAAGCCACCGTCGAAGTCCAATACTCCCTCACTATTGTAGCTACCACCTCTTCTTCTAGCTCCTCTTCTATCGGCGTTGCATCTACAGATAAAGGCACTAAATCCCTTAATCCGCTAACTTTACTTGATTTCTATCATGTACCACCACCTGAAAAGAAATTAATGAAGAAAGCTGATTCCACTAATATATTATCTACTTCTAGTGGTCTTAATTTTATTCCAATTGAAAGCTCTTCAAATATAAATAAAAATAATTGCTCTATTAATTCTGATCCTTTCCTTTCTAATTCAAAGTCAGACTATCCTTCTCTAAATCAATCTAGTTCACCTCTTGAGATTGACTTGGAGTCGACTGACTTTGAGGTTCCTATAGGAGAAGATGTAGGTATGACCGATGAGAAGATAGAACTTTCCACAAGCTCATCATTCCAAGGAGTGACTGGCCTAGGCAGTGGCAAAGTTCTAACTCCTAGGGTAGCACTTCAGGATAAGGGTAAGCAAGTCATTGGTTTAAGTGAGTAGATTGCCCCTCCATAGGATGCTCCACCCATGGATATGCTTGTGGAGGACCAAGCCAGATTTGATTATAATGTCCTATCTCACCTTAGAAAGTTTGCAACTAAGTTAAGCATATACGACGCCTATGTCTTATCCAAAGAGATGAGGGAATCTCTAATCAAGGCCTTACTTGATCTAGAGATATGCTTAGCTCAACTAACCACTACTAAAGAGGAGGCATGCCACTCGAAGGACATCTTATGAGTTACATTCAGTGATGAAGACTTATACCTAAGGATGACTGAGCACAACCCCATCTTTACATTACAATGGATGTTGGTTGATACAAGCTATCCAGAGTTTTGGTTGACCAAGGTGTATCAATCAACATTATGAGTCTAAAAACCTTTACTTGCTTTAGGATCGACATCTTCAAACTCCAAAAAGAAAGGATGATGTTGAGAGGATTCAATGAACAAAGTGAGAGGGCCTTATGGTGTTTATTTTTGGATGTATAGGGGGGAGTGGTACTTTTTGAGGTGATCGGGTACAACATTGAGGTATGATATACTATCTTGAAAGATAGAGGCATCACCCTACAATGAACCTAATCACATAATAAAGACTCCTAAGGCATGATGGGTCTTCAAATGTAAGAGAGATTTTTTCCCTCCTTTATATTGATGAATAAAGCAGGATTTCTATTAAACCAGGTTCTTAAGTTTCCTATGGAAGCAAGCCTTCATAGTTAATTACATCTTAGGAAATGAAGTTTCTTAATAATACTCTCAATTAAAGTAGATAATTATCATCTCCTAAGTTTTCAAGGTTAGACTATCAAAAGATTGGTTGTATTTGAAAATTCAATTGGGAAAGTTCAAGGAGAAGACTTATTTTGGAATCCAAACAAAATAAGTAGGAAATGTTAATGATACTAGGAAGCATTGTGAGCATTCCAATCTATCCTATAGTTGGGCTTTATAATTTTGAAGCTGAGGAGAATTATATGTTTTGAGTTGAAATTTAATTAGATTACTAAGGCTTATAATCCACCAACACAAGGTTGGGAATGCCCAAGAGGTGAGGATTTATGCTCATAGCCCAAAGGAAATAGCTACCTTGGATCCTAAATCTATGGAGCTTTAGTATAAGCTAAAGCATGACCTTAATCTAAGTGACAAGTAGATATAAGGGTTTACCTCCACAAGAGAGAATAAATTGTCCGACTTCTAGACTTATAACTGCCTGGAGTGGCCATCAACAAACTCCTATGATTTTAAATCATGTAGTCCGGTCTTATGAATTGCAAGATGGTTAGGGTAGTTATTTAATTACAAAGACACAAAAGTCTTAAACACACTCCCTAAGAGACTAGAGCATGAGTGGTTTGAGCATATGACTTAATATATAGATGCAAAATTTGTTCAAATTTTATTTCATTTTAGACAGACCATTTTGACAGAGGCTTTCGGATTTCTTATGCCTAAATGAATGATGAAATAGGTTATGGGCCAAATCAGCTAGAAGAAAGTGTTCTCAACCACAAGGGATGCGTCATAGGTTAAGCATTCCTTTATCGTGCAAAGATGGAGATCCTTCATATTCAAGAGAGAAAGAATATGCATGCATGATGAGAAACATACAACCATACAACTAAGGGGTTGCTAAATATTTTAATTATGTTATTTATGCCTTAGCCTTTATGATGAGGTTATGAGTTGTTTAAAATTTAGTTATGAGTGATTAGTTGGGTAGAAAAGTTATTTTTAGCCTAAGAGCCTAATCGTATCTAAGCCACACATTAAAGCATCAATCATTTAAAAAACTATGAAAAACATGATGTACTAATGCACAATGTAAACATAACATCAAACAATTATATAAACTATTATTGACCTCATTTTTAGAATAAGCTCTCAACCCTTACATCTTAGACATAGGGCTTCTCTTAGACTTTAAGAGTTCCTTAGTCTTAAGACACATCTAGTGAATTGGTGGACAGTCAACCTAGCCCTAGAGCCTTAGAAGAGTTAGCTATATGAAGAGGTCATGCCTTAGGGGTGTTAGAAAAATTTGCCTACCCCTAGCTTGAACCACTCCTCACCCTCCTTCCTTCAAGTCAAACTCCAAATCAATCTCATTTGATTTTCTCCAAACTCAAATCAATGCCACATGATTGAAATCCATGATTGAAATATGTGATTGAAGCTCATAACTGAAATCCATGATTGAAACCCATGAATGAAATTTCAAACTCCAAAAATCTTCTAGGTCTTTAAATCCCTCTTAAAAGGCTTAGCCTAGATCATGATCAAATCATTCCAAATTCATGAAATTTTCTCATATATTCATATATATGAAAATCTAAATATAAACCAATCAAATCTAAATCCAAAATTCAAATCCCTACTCAAAATTTCCTAAGTCCTTTAAATTCCCTCTTAAAGGACTTATCCAAAATCATGATCAAATCAATTCAAACTCATGAAATTTCTCACTCATTTATATTCACATATATAAATGAAATGTAAATATAAATCAATCAAACTAAACTCAAAAATTAAATCCAAAACTCTAAAATTTTCTAAGTCCTTTAAACTTCCTCTTAAAGACTTAGCCTAAATCATGATCAAATCAAATCAAATCCTTGAAATTTTCTCATAACTCATTTATATCCTCATTTATATTCACATATATAAATGAAATATAAATATAAATCAATCAAATCTAAATCCAAAATTCAAATCCCTACTCTAAAATTTCCTAAGTCATTTAAATTACCTCTTAAAGGACTTATAAAAAATCAATTTCGAATCTAACTAATTCTTGATCTTTCTTCATGATTCAATCAATTATACAATCATGAATCCAAATATAAATACAAATCTCAATCATTAAATCAAAACTCAATTCAAAAATCAAGCCAAGTCCATTCATATTCTTCCTTCGAATATGAAATTGTCAAATGAATCAAAACCCATTTGACTTCAAACCACTTGCAAATGGATTTATATTTCAATCATAAGTCCATATACAAGTTCAATCAAACTCAAATCAAGCTTTGACCAAGCCATTTGACCCATTAGGCTCACTTGACCCAAAGTGACCTAAGTACCCTTATGAGCAAATTATAATCCTAACCAAATTTGATGGAATCAAACTCACCTACCTCATCATGATCAAAAATTATCATGAGATGATCAATCACCCAAATTGGGTCAAACCAAGTCAAACCTAAGTGTTGACCAAGTTAACACTTAGCCAAAATGAAACCTAATATAGCCAAAATCCACCATAGGCCAAATTGATTAAAACCATTGATCTAAGTTCATTCATGACCAACTTTTGAACTTGACCAAGTCAACATTTGAGACTAACCTAGCCCAATTGGCCAGTTGACCCAACTTGACCTAAAAGGTCAAAATGTGTCAAAACAATCTAAGCCAAATTGATTGAAACCAATGGGTCAAGTTAATTCCAAATTAATTGTTGAACTTGACTAAAGCCTCAATTGGCCAACTAGACCTAACTAGCCCAATTGACCTTAAACCCACCTTGACCTAAAGGGTCATGTTGAGCCAAATTCAAACTTAACCTAAATTAATTGGAAACAAAGATACCAATCCACTTCATATGATTAA
This sequence comes from Cymbidium sinense, assembly GCA_021442155.1. Taxonomy (NCBI): domain Eukaryota; kingdom Viridiplantae; phylum Streptophyta; class Magnoliopsida; order Asparagales; family Orchidaceae; genus Cymbidium; species Cymbidium sinense. The sequence goes on along the minus strand of CM038217.1, from coordinate 180,416,319 downwards.
CCAAACCTAAACCTACCCATGACCTAGCTCAAATAGGTCAAATGGGCATTTGACCTAAATGAAGTCATATGAACCAAATTCAAACCTAAACCAAATTGAACCAAACCAAAGAAACCAAAAAATTTCAAATGGTCATAGGAACTTGACCCAACCCTTAGTTTGACCCAATTTGACCAATTGGTCAACTTGACCCAAGTTGACCCATTTTGACCTAAATGGGTCAACATGAGCCAAACCATACCAAATGAACTCCAAATCTAATGAAACTTGGCCAAACCTATTTTCTCAACATACCCAACATATTCAAATTTAAAATTAGCCAAATGACCATTCTACCCTTAGGCCATAGAATAATGTTTGGTCAAATTCATGGGGAATTTGGTCAATTCCGCTTCATACCTACTTGATACTTCTCTAATATGTCAAGTAGACCCTATGGAGGGTGGTGCACCCAACCCAATGGGTTTAGGTCAGAAATTGAGGCCAAAACAAGCACATGGCTCAAATTGGCCATATGGGAATCATGTTCTCACTTAATTTGAAGCACATGGGAGGTTACCACTCCACTCCCAAGCCAAAATCGACCATATGCAAGCTTCTAATAGACCAAAAAACTCAATGCCTAAGGTCAACTGGATAAAAATGGCATGTAGAGCTTCGACCGTCTGAGTTCCTAAGAGGGAGATATACTCCCCCTAATCCACTTTAATCCCAATAGAGGCTAATTCGATTAAACATTAGAGAGTCATAGGAACCATTCTTGAGTGATCCTAAGCTCTCTAGAAGTAATTTGAATTTTCCATTCTCAATTTTCCTCAAGTGAAAATAGGAGAGCTCCATTGATTTGAAAACTTCCACTACACTCCAATTCAACCAAATTCTCTTTGCACACTCCACCAGAGGGCCAAGTCTAGCTTGCCCAAGCTCTCTCTCAATTCCAAAGGCAAGGGACATCTAATTCCATCAAAGCCAAGGAAGCTAAGGAGGGGTTGGTCCATAGAGCTATCCACTTAACCTAAGAGCTAAACTTTCACCATAGCTTTGTCTCAACGGAAAGCTCCTCTAGGAATCAAGTGGATCACCTTTGAGGTTAGACTTTTTTGATCACTAAACTCAATGTGTTGGTCCTTTTGTGAAATAAATTTTAATGGCATGAGATTTCAACCGTTAGATGTGATTTCCATTAGGGTCAGATGGTGTGTGCAAAGATTCATCCTAATCCAAACTCAATCAAGCTCAAATCAAAGCTTAGAACATGGACGGTCCCCATGGATCACAGGCTTTGGCAGGGATAGATCTCTGGCCATCCATCTATGCATTTTGGATGGATGGCTGAGATTAAATGCACATTTTATATCTGATTTTATCCTTTAAGACCTCAGATTAAATCCTCATCCTTTGATCCTTGATCAAATGGCAGAGACAAAAGCGCATAGCGCCTCCACCACACAGTTATGACGTGACATTTAAGTTACTACTCGGCTCGATCGTGGAAAGTGCATTAGTCCTATTGTTGTGTGGCCTGGATTAAGGGATTAATTAGTGTTTATTTAATCTAATTAATCCTTTAAACTTAAATTTATATCTCTCAAAGAAATCAAAAAATGAGGAAAATTGCCAGTGAAAGATAATTCAATCTAGAATATTTTTAAATTGGTTTTAATGGATTTTGAATTATATCGTTCTTTGATTTTAGGTTTTATTAAAATATTTAATTTTTAATTACTCCTTAATTATTTCACTGATTAATCACAAACTTCATGAGTATATTTTTGGGGATGACTTCTGCCTCCGCTAATTTTTTTGGGATTTATTGTTGGCTTAATTGGGGGAATTGCTAACTTATTTCCTAATTAACCCCTTTATGTAATTAAGGATAATTAAGGGTCTGATTTATGTTTTAATCCCTCATTAAAATTGATTAAGGTTTGATTCAGTGAATAGGAGGTTTAGGGAATAAGTTTGGGGCATTTCCCCTAAGCTATTCCCTAAACCCCCTTTTCTCTCTTAATCCTCTCTTAATTAAGGGCTAATTCATTAATTACCCTCTTAATTAATTTCTTAAAATTCTAAAAAACCTTCCATAACTTAATTAATCTACTTTGGGTAGATGCTTGGGTGTTCAAGAGCCTAAGTTCCATTAAGGAAATCAAAACTCAACTCATATGTGAGGGGTGTTTTGAAATTACTTAAGTTAAACCCCTCAGCTTAATTAACCATTAATCATGAGCCAAATTGCATTAGGCCTTTTTCTTCATAGGTGCATTGCAAATTTAAATTCATTGTGCGGTTTTATGTCATCTCATTGGCTTATAATTATTTGGTTCACTATGCTAAGGTGGTGTGTAGGTAAGGGTTAATTAACATGTTTAATTCATACCTTAACCTAATCAAAATCTAAAATGAATCTAATCATCTAAAAATTAACAAAAATGTCAAACACATGTGGGAATGGGTTAGAATAGCAAACTCACATTTTCAAAATTAAATTAAATTCAAAATCAAACAAAATCATACTAAATAAACTTTGATTTACTTTAAGCTTTCTTATTTCATAAGATTGTCTTTAGGATTTAATTGAAGTGAATGTGTTTACATGCTTTCATTACTTTAGTTTCTCCCTAACATGTTAAATATGTATGTCATGTGGTTTAATGCATCCATTCTTTTCAGAAATCAATATTAAAATGAAAATGTTTCCATTATGTCAAAATTGCATGTGTTGGTTAAAGTAAAAATATGAGTGACAATTATCGCTATTAAATTCAAATTATTTTCAAAATATATGAATCAATTATCAAAATTGAAAGTGTGTTACTTATATCTTAATTATAAGTTTTCATGTGAGAAAAATATAAAGATGTGCTTAATGTAGGTCTTCCTTCTTTTCTCTTTTAGTATTGTTTTGAATAGGATTCGGCAAGGTGTATGGTTCATTTGAAAAGAACCTAACACTTGTCTAATATATCTATTCATTCCTATGTTATCACTTAAGAAGGATACCTATGCTTGTACATATAAATTACATAAACAAAAATAAATCAACCTACACCAACTTTTGCATTCTTTCTTTTTCATTCAATTCTTTTGTACACATGCTTGTATTTAAGGAAAGTGGTATATTAGCCTAGGCAACCCCAAGGCTACGAGGCTTTAAGTAGCTCTATGTAGGTCTTATACCTTATACCTCTAGTTAAGAATGGTGTCGTACTCACTTATGCCTTTCATACATTCATGTATGCATGTGAAAGTTTGATAAGAAACCCTTTCGCTACTTAATGAAAATCATGCATCATAAACCTTCAAATTATATTAAATGAATTGCTTAGCATGCATCATAAACTGTGTTAAATATTCTCATTTGTATGTATAGATATGCTTAGGACTTATTCATATGCATGTTATACATGTTGGGAAAGAAATGAAGTGATGTATGTTTTGTGAATATAGTTCATTTTACTTAATCTTAAAATGCATTTTTTTAATAGGTTTGTTTAGAGTTTATCTAAACTTAGGATTAATTAAAACACTTAATTAAAACATTCACTAAACATAAATCAAAATATGAATCTACCTTAGAAATTACTTAGGTTAGGAAAGGAAAGAGAAGTTCTCCTCTTTCCCTCTCTTCATAACTTAGTAATTAATTGCAGGATTCACTTGAACCTAATCGAAACATGAAATAAAATCAACCCAAAATAATTAAATCACTTAAATGAAACCTTCCTCTAAGTTCAACATGCTTCACACTTAGAAAATTAACTTAAAGCCATAGCTAAGCATATCCCACAAACTTTCAAAGCACACACATTAGGCTAAGTCACCACTTCTAGCTTTAGGTTAGGGCGGTGCATGGTTTCATGCTTGCTTTTTTGTGATTTTTTTTAGTCTAAATGTTAGGATGTATGGGCATAGAATGAATGGTAAGATGATCTTAGTCTGACCATTATTTTTTGTAGGGGATTTTGCTTAAGGGGTGCTATAATAAATAAAAATATAAATATTTTTTGTTGTGCAGGTGCTTATACCCCTAAGCATAATCCAATAGGCCAGGTGGACTTAGTCACCCATGTGTGAGGTGATAAGTCCAATATACATGCTTGGGATTTGGTAGTTTGTTTAGCGAATCTTTATTTTGTAGGTGTTAGCTAGATTTACTTTTCCTTTTCATGTAAATTTTGCAATTAGGATTTCATAATGATTGTTATGGGGATTAGGATGAACATTGGTCATAAGATCTCATCTTATTCAACATGTGAAGCCTTTGGAGCATCCACCTTCCAACCATCCAAAAGAAGGAACCAAAGAAGAAAGAAGGAAAGGAATAAAGAAGAAAAGAAGAATGAAGAAATGAAGCTTGAAGACCCCATAACAATGAGTTCCTTGCTTATTGTATGTAATTCATTTGTAATTGGTTGTATAAGGGTAGAGCTTTTCCCAATTTATTTTGGGTTTGTGTGTGGTACCTGACCATAATGGCCTCTTATTCTTTTTCAATTAGCTTTATAAATTGATTGATGATTTGTTTAGCTTATGCATTAAGTGGCATCCTTTTCTAGTTTCTTCCTTGCTCTATGTATGGCGGATGTGGATTAGCTCTTAGGAAAAAATAAATCTTCTACCAAATCTAACAACTCAAAACTAAAATAAAGAACTCATAACCTCACCTAAAGGTTAGGCTAAAATCAAGATAAAAGAATTAGCAACCCCTTAGCTGGATGAGTACTTCTTTTATAACATCATGAACAAATGCATATTATTTTCACTCTTGATTAGAGGGCTTCCATATTTACTAGAGAAACTTGGCTTGATCTTTGAAAGCCATGGTGGAAACAAACCTCCTCCGTTCCCGCTGATTTTGTCCAATAATCTCATTTCTCATGCATTAGGCATATGAATCCTATTAGCACAGTCAAAATAATTGTCCAAAATGAAAATAAAATGAAATCTAAATTGCATTAGATTTAGGTCATTTGGCATACCCTTACATGATCTAGTCTCTTTAGGGAGTGAGTTTAAGGACTTAGTCTCTTTCTAAATAAACAATAACATAGCTATCTTGCATAAAGCATATGACTTGCCTACATGAATTTAAAACCATAGGAGGAATTAGTTGGTGGCCACCCCAGAAATTATAAGTCCAAATAGTAGGGTGGTTTTTCCTCTCTTATAGAGGCAAACCAAAATACCCATTTTTGTTTTAGATTTAGGTTGTGCTTTTGGCCCTCGCTAAAACTCCCTAGATTTAGGTTCTGAGATTGCTTTTCCCCTTTGTGGGCCATAAGCTTAAATCCACACCTCTTAAGCATTTCCATAATCTTGTGTTGTGGAATCATAAGCCCTAAATTTCTAATGAAAAATTCAATTCAAACAAATTAAATCAATTTTAAAATGTAAAGCCCAACCATAGGATAGTTTGAGATGCTTGTTAGGTTTCCTAGCATCATGGGCATCTTCTACTTATCTTCCTTTGGCTTCGATAATAACTCCCTCTCTTTGATCAATCACACTTGATCTTCCAAAATAAACTAATTGATTGATAGTCCTTCCTATTGAAATCTTTGGAGATAATAATCATTTACCTTAATCGAGAGTATTCCTATGGGATCCCTTCCCTTAGGATGTAATTCTGTTTAAAATGAACCTTACTTTTTTTTTCCACGTAAACTAGGGGAAGAATCTTTAGTACATATGCAAACCCATTGTCCTTAGGACTCATTATTCTAGTGATTAGGTCTATTGTAGGGTGGTGACTTCTATCTCTCGAGATAGTACACCTCTTCTCAATGTCATACCCGATCACCTTAATAAGAACATCTACAGATCTACATGGTGTCTCAACAAGGCATAATATATATATATATATATATATATATATATATATATATATATATATATATATATATATATATATATATATATATATATATATATATATATATCCTTCACTTCCTTCCAAGGGAAGGGGATGAAGGCGAAATGTATAAAGAATAATATTTTTCACCACAACTATCATAAAAGAATAAAAGTAGTCGGTCCAGTATAACTAAGAAAGAAAAGTTTGGTAGCCAAGCTCTACCCTTATATAGCCTAGAATATGAAAGAATAATTATAATTTTATTAAATGCTATGGGGGCCTTCTTTCTTCATATCTCTATTTATGGTTTAGTTCTTTCTCTGATTTGGATGATGCTTGCTTCAAAGGCATCATAGGGCATGTAAGGACAAAGCCTTCTGGCTACTAGTCATCCTAAACCCCCATAAGACTAATCCTAATTTATATTGCAAAAATTACATTTATGTGGAAAAAGAAAATCTAACTACACCTGCAAAATAGAGGTTAGCTAAATAGACATATTATCCTAAGAAGTTGTATTTATAGTTTTGACTTAGCACCTAACACAAGGGTAACTAAGCCCACCTATCCTAACTTGGATTATTCTTAAGGATTTAAGAAACCTATAACAATAGCTTTCATATTTATTGTTAAGCATCCCTTAAGCATAATCCCCTATAGAAAATATGATTAGGATAATATTAGCCTATCATCCATTCTACAAAGCATACACTGTAACATCCAATCTAAAATAATACATCATAAAATAAAATATACATCACATCATACACCATCCTAACTTAGAGCTAGAAGTGGTGACTTAATTCTAATGTGTGTATTAAGACTTGTGTGGTAAGTCTTGTTAGCTAGTGCTATATTTTCTAAGTGTAGAAGGTTTCAATTTAACTTGAAAGGTTGATTTCACTTGAAGTAGTTTAATTGATTTGAGAATTTTAATTTGTATTTTCTTTTATTTAATTTGATTACACTTAGGAACTAAGTGTTATAAATAGAGGAAAAGAGGATTGCCATCTTTCATCCCTACCTTAAGTAACTTTCTAAAGTATATTATTTTGATTTAGTTCTCCTTAGCGAATGGCTTATTAAATGATTTAATTAATTCTAAGTTTATGTTCACTTTAAATAATCCTATTAAAAAAAGAAAGGCATCTTAAGATTAATTTAATTGAATTACTACCACATGACAAATATTAAATCATTCATTTCCATCACATGTAACATGCTTATGATTTAATCTAAGTGTATCTATACATGCAACATATTTTGGCACATTTAAATGATGATTGTATGTGTATGCTTAGAATTTATATTTTATTTGATTGAATTATTTAAACATATTAATTTAAAACTTAATCCAAATTCTTATACAAAAGGACATAAGAATGAAATTAAATAGGCATGTGTCATTGTTAAACCAGGGAAGTGAGGTAATCAAATGACCTACTTGGAGCTAGATAAAACCTCATATTCTTAAGATGTCTAGACTATATACCCATTTATATTCAAATATATGTAAATTTGTATACATGAACATAGCATGTATGCTCTAAATCAGATGGCTAATTAATTCATCCACTTAGTCAATTATGAATGCATTCAATTTTAATGTAAAATGGGATTTTCATTCACTAATCACATATACATATACATGTACAAAGATATAGGCAAGTACGTGACATTGTTAAACCAGGGAAGTGAGGTAATTAATTGACCTCCTTGGGGCTAACTAAAGCCTCATATTCCTGAGGTGTCCAGAATATATACTTTCTTTTCTTGGACTTAATCTATAGATGCAAAATCTTTTCAAATTTTATTTCATTTTAGATGCATCATTTTGATAGAGGCTTTAGGATTTCTTATGCCTAAATGCATAATGAAATAGATTATGGCTCAAATTAGCTAGAAGAAGGTGTTCTCCACCATAAGGGATGGCCTCATAGGTCAAGCATTCCTTTATCATGCAAGGATGAAGATCCTTCATGTTTAAGAGAGAAAGAATATGCATGCATGATGTGAAACATACAACCATATAGCTAATGGGCTGTTAAATCTTTTAATTATCCTATTTATGTCTTAGGTTTCATGATGAGGTGATGAGGTGATGAGTTGTTTAAAATTTAATTAGGAGTGATTAGTTGGGTAGAAAAGTTATTTTTATCTTAAGAGCCTATATTATCCAAGCCACACATTAAAGCATCAATTATTTAAGAAATTATGAAAAGCATGTTGTCTAATGCAATGTAAACATAACATCAAACAATTATATAAAACTATAAGAGAATAAAAGGTGGTCGCGGTATGCAACATACAAAAAGAGAAAATATGGGTAACTGAGCTCTACCTTTATACAACCTAGAATATAAAAGAAGAATTATAATTGTATTAAATGCTATGGGGTCTTCTTTCTTCATATCTCCATTTTTGATTTGGTTCCTTCTTTGATTTGGATGGTGCTTGCTTTAAAGGCATCATAGGGCACCCCATAACAAAGCCTTCTGGCCACTTCTCATCCTAATCCCCCGTAGCACTAATCCTAATTCCTATTACAAAAATTATATTTTTATGGGAAAAGTAAATCTAACTACACCTGCAAAATAGAGGTTAGCTAAATATACATATAATCCAAAGCAGTTATATTTATAATTTGGACTTAGCACCCTACACATGGGTAACTAAGCCCATTCTAACTTGGATTATGTTTAAGGATTTAAGAAACCTATAAAAGAGCATTAACTTTTATTTTTAAGCATCCTTTAAGCATAATCCCTTGTAGAAAACATGATTAGGCTAATATTGGCCTATCATCCAGTCTATGAAGCATACACACTAACATCCAATCTAAAATAATATATCATAAAATAAAACATACATCACATCATACACCATCCTAACTTAGAGCTAGAAGTGGTGACTTAATTCTGATGTGTGTATTAAGGCTTGTGTGATAAGTCTTGTTAGGCATTAGTGTTGTGTTTTATAAGTGTATAAGGATTCAATTTAACTTGAAAGGTTGATTTCACTTGAAGTAGTTTAATTGATTTGAGAATTTTAATTTATGTTTTCTTTTCTTTCATTTGATTACACTTAGCAACTAAGTGTTATAAAAGAGAGAAAAAGGATTGCCCTCTTTCATCCCTACCTTAAGTTACTTTCTAAAGTATATTAATTTGATTTAGTTCTTTTTTGAATGGCTTATAAAATGATTTAATTAATCCTAAGTTTAGGTTCACTTTAAATAATCTATTCAAAATGAAAGGCATCTTAAGATTAATTTAATTGAATTACTTCACATGACATATATTAAAGCATTCCTTTCCAACACATATAACATGCATATGATTTAATCTATACATGCAACATATTTTAGCACACTTAAATGATGAATGTATGTGTATGTTTAGAATTTATATTTTATTTGATTAAATTATATAAACATATTAATTTAAAACTTTATCCAAATTCTTATAGAAAAGGACATAAGAATGAAATTAAATAGGCATGTGCCATTGTTAAATTAGGAAAGTGAGGTAATCAAATGATCTCCTTGGAGCTAGCTAAAGCCTCCTATTCTCGGGAAGTCTAGACTATATATGCATTTGCATTCAAACACATGTAAATTCGTATATAAGAACATATGAAGTAATCCCCAAATCATATGACTAATTAATTCAACCACTTAGTCAATTATGAATGCATGAAATTTTAATGTAAAATGGAATTTTCATTCACTAATCACATATACATATACATGTACAAAGATATAGGCAAGTACATTTCATTGTTAAACCAGGGAAGTGAGCTAATCAAATGACCTCCTTGGGGCTAACTAAAGCCTTGTAGATGTCCGGACTATATACTTGCTTTTCTTGGCACACATGAATGTATACATAAATGAGGGAAAGAAAATCATGCAAAGATTGTATATTTTGTTTGATTAAATCATTTATATAATCATTCATATATATGAATTAAAGCTCTATCCAAATTCTATTATTGAAATACATAAGAATGAAATCAAATGGATACATGCTATTATTAAATGAAATCAAATGACCTCCTTGGGGCTAGCTAATGCCTCATGTTGTCGAGATGTACAAACTATATACCCATTAAGATTCAATCTTATATAAATCAACACATGAATAGAGAAAAGAGAATTTAACATTCATACACTTAAGCTATAAGCACATGAATTTCTTATGTATTTATAACTAGCATCATAACACATATTATTATTCATTTATAAGCTTTTAAAAAATACATTTGGATTTAATAGTGATAATAGCTATGCATATATTAAATTAAATCAACACATGCAAGTTTACATAAAGAAAATCCATTTTATTTTACTTGATTTTGAAAGATGGATGCATGAATTCAAATGATATTCCAAATTTAACATGATTGGAAAGAGGGCAATCAAATATAAGCATGTGATTCATTCAACCAAACTAGTTCTTAAGGATCAAATCAAATAAGATTATTTAAAGTAAACCAAAGCTTCTTTATTAATTAATTTTTTGGATTTGATTTGATTTAAGAGGAGAGAAAATCATCACTTGTTGTTTTAAACCTATTCCCACATTAGTGATTTGATTTAATTTAAAAAATATAATTAAGTTGATTTTATGGGTTAATTAAGTTTAACCCTTAATTAGATGAATTAATTACCCTTACCTATGTCACCTTAAAGTAATTAACTAAATAATTATGTTCCAACACAATATGCATGGAAAATAAACTTGCAATGATCACGGAAATAAAAAGGCCTAATGCAATTTTTAATGATTAATTAGTTGATTAAGGGACTTAAATAATTACTCTTATGGTTTTTCCACACATGTGGACTAACCATAATTTCATTAAACTTCTTTAGGTTATTAAACACCTAGAGATCTACCCCATGATTTAATTAATTAAGGTCTGATGTGATTATGATTTCAATTTGATTAAGTGATTTAATTAATTAGTTAATTAAATCATAATTAATTTCATTTTAAAAAAGAGTGAAATGAACTTAGGGAAAGGGGTCCCAACCCTATTTATTATTGAACATTGATTAATAAACTTAATTAACCAATTTATTATTTGTATGGGATTAATTAATCATTAATTAACTTAAAAGAGTAGTTAAGGTTTAATTAGTCAAATTTCTAATTAAGTGAGCAATAAATCTCAAGAAATTTGTGGGAGGTAGAGGTCATCCCATTGAACTAACCCACAAAATTTGGGATTAATTGCTCAAGTTATTATGGAGTAATAATGCTAATTAATTTTGCAATTAAATCTTGGCTTGGGTTCAAATGGGTTTTGGTTCATTTGAACATTTCAAGTCAAAAGGGTTAAGTTGGGTTTGACTTTGGTTGATTTTGGTTTGGCTTGATGATTGTATATTTCATTTATATTTGTGAATATGATTGAAGGTATGATTGATTCATGAGAACATCAATTGAATTTGGGTTTTGGAATGAATGAATTTGGCTAAGTCCATGGAGTTGGGTCATGTGGCTTAGGTTTGGATTTTGATTTGGTTTGATTTAGTTTTGATGATTTAAATGTATATTTCATTTAAATTTGTGAAGATGATTGAAAATATGATTGATTTATGAGAAAATCAATTGAGTTTGACTTGATTTGGATTAATATTTGGTTAAGTCTATGGGATAGGTCATATGGCATAAGAAGGGTTTTGATTTAATTTGATTTAGTAAGATTTAGTTTTGATCATTTGAATGTATTTGATTTATATTTAGGAAGATGATTGAAGATATAAATTTATTATGAGAAAATCAATTGATTTTGGATTGATTTGGATTAAGATTTGGCTAACTCCATGGGATAGGTCATATGGCTTAGGAAGGGTTTCAAGTTTGGATTTGATCATGGGCTTCAATCATTTGGTTTATGAATTTGGGTTGGGATTTGGATTTGAATTTGTTGTTTGAATTGAACATGAGGTTTGGTTTGAGAAGGTGAACATGGATTGGATTTGGGTTGTAGTGTAAGTGGATTATCTTAACTCCTAAGGCATAACCTAATCCTATGGTTAACCCTTCTAAGTCTTTAGGCTTAGATTAAGTGTTTACCTAATTGTTAGAAGTGTCTTATGACTAGGGAACTCTTGGTATCTAGAACTCTAAGTCTAAGATGGGAAGATTGAATCCACACTCCAAAAGTGAGGTTAACAGGCCTTAGGCTCCATAGTGTTTCCCTTGGAGATAGATGATTGGAAGACCGAAGCCAAGTTTCACATTATAGACTTGAATACATCTTTCAATGCTTTGCTTGGGAGACCATGGATGCATGAGAAACAATATAGTTCCATCCTCTCTACATCAGTGTATGAAGTTTGTGAGAGGTGGGATCATCTACTATGTCAAAGGAGATCTCAAGCCATTTAGAGTTCATGAGGTTGGCATATATGAGGATGCGGTTTACTACCTCCCTCAAAATTAGCAAGTCCATTCACAGGAACTTGGCAGTAGTTTAAAAATAAAAGAAAAAGAAAAAAGAAAAAGAAAAAGAAAGAGAAAAGTAAAAGAAAAGAAAAGAAATGAAAAAGAAAAATAAAAGGGAGCAAAATAGACTTGGAGGAGGAAGTGGAGCCTGCCATTAGATTCCATGCACAGTTCATTACTCCATTTAAACATATGGGTAGGATGACCTGACCTCCACCGCAGGGAAGGGTAGTTCAGGAGGAGTCTAGGGTGGAAAACCTCTTTATTGGCCACCTAATAGAATATATGTCCCATCTACCAGGAGTACACCTACTATCCATATAGACTTAGAATCTAGTTCATAGGATGAGTCTTATATGGTTAACACACTAGCCACCTCTTCTCAGTAGTAGATTCCTTGGAGGTGACACTTGAGCCTGATAGTGATGAAGATTGGGCTCCGAAGCAAATTATATGTGTATCCAAGTCTATATGTGAAATAGTTAGGCATCAGTTGGGAACCTTAGCTCTAACACCACTTTACTCTTAAAAAGCTAAGGGTTTGGTAGTTATGGAAGCCCCTAAGTCATCCACAGGTGTGAAGACTCAGAGGTTCTTTTGGGAGCATCATCCTCAAGTCAAGAAGTTTATGTAGAACTTGAGGATGATTCATATAAAGATTTAATAGAATTACCTTTTGATTGGTACTTGCCTTGTATTCATAATTTTGCAAAGAAAGGGTTAATCCCACATACTTGGTCAAAGCATAGGTCAGACTACTTTAAAAGAATTTGGAAGAGTAAATGCAAAAGCTCTCAATCAAGATCGGGTAGGATTGATGCAGTGGGTGGGTCGATGATGATGATTAGTGCTTAGTCATCATGATCATTTGGAATCCGATAGGTTCTTTTCAAATCACATTAACTTATATGAGGAGCTATGCTTAGAAACTTTAGATGATCTAGATACTTTTGAAGTTAAAGATGCACCGCTAGAGTTCAAAGAAGTGATCAAGTCAACCATCGACAAGCTCAAAAAATCAACTTAGGAATTGAAGAAGATCCACGTCTGACATACATCAGTTCTTTGTTGAATGAAATTGAAACCAATGACTTAGTTACGCTTATGATTGAGTTTAAGGACTACTTTGCATTGAGTTATGAAGAGATGCGGATTGGCTCTTGATGTAGTCCATAAACTAGCAATAGAGCCTACGCCCTATCAAGCAAGCTCTAGACACATGCGATTAGACATAGAACATGTCATTTTTGAAGTCAAGAAACTGATGTTGGCTTCCTAGGAAAAAAATACCTACCTGATTAGGCAGCATCATCCTAGTTAAGAAAAGAAATGGCCAAATTCACATATGCATGGATTTTAGGGATTTAAATAAGGCTTGTTCAAAGATGAATTTCCCTACCAATCTTGAGCTTATGGTGGACATTGCCTCATTTCATGTAGTCTTCTCTTCCATGGATGGCTCATCTAGATATATCCAAATAAAGATGGCCCCTAAATATAAAAGAAACACTGCTTTTAGAACCCTGATCAGAATCTATTACTATAAGGTCATGCCTTTTAGCCTTAAAAATGTTGGTGCTACATTCTAGCGGGATATGAATCAAAACTTTGATGAACTCATTCATCATCAAGTTGAGTGTTATGTCGATGATCTCATGGTCAAAAGTAGAGAAAAGGGAGACCATCTCTTTGACTTCAGAGTTGTTTTTGAATAATTAAGATAATTTAACCATAAAATGAACCCCTTGAAGTGTGCATTCTGAGTAGCTTCAGGAAAATTTCTTGGTTTATTGTCTGACACTAGGGAATCAAAATTGATTCAGAGAAGATCTAGGTGATATTAGAAATTCCACCCCTTAAAAGTTTAACTCAATTTAGATCATTCTAAGAGCAGTTGGCATATCAAAGATGCTTTATAACCAACCTATTGGGAAGATGTCAGCCATTCTCAGCACTTGTCAAAAAGGATGCAAAATTGAAGTGGGATGATAAGTGTGAGCATGCCTTCGAAGACATCAAGCATTACTTGAGGATGTCGCTAGTTCTAGTCTATCCCAAGCATTCATACTTTACACTATTGTTAGATACTCCTTTGGTGTTTTTATTTAAGCCAATGAAGGGAAGGAAAATGCACTCTACTACACCATCATCTAATCCTATTGAGGCTAATTATTCACCCATTAAGAAGCATTTCCTAGCTTTAATCTTTGCATCCCAAAAGCTATAGCACTACATGCTTTCTCATAAAGTGATTTTAATCTCTAGGATCAATCCACTATAGTATCTCATGACACGGCTGACACTATCTGGAGGGTTGGCATGATGGTCCATGATCCTCTCACACTTTGACATTACCTTCGTACCCCTTTGTGCGATGAAAGGATAAGCGCTAGCAGATTTTTTAGTGACACGCCCACTTGCTGTTGACTCTGCGCTTAGTGATAATCTCCCTAATGAACAAATCATGAACTTTGGAATACTAGCATTCATCACTGGGAGATGTACTTTGATGGTGCTTCTCAAAGAGGAGAAGAACCATAATTTACAATTCCAGGGAAGATAGGGGTAGAAATAGTTCTTTTAACTCCACTATGATATGATGAGATTCTCATATCATCTGTGCAATCCTTGAACCAATAATGAAACTGAATATGAGGCTTTGATTACCAGTTTGCAATTACCTGTTACTCTAAGCATCCAAAACATCAACATCTTCAAGGATTCTTAGCTAGTTATAAGATTTCTCAAGGAGAGAACATCGTAGCGTATACTTTAGCCAAGCTTTCCAAGGAGTTGGCATGTCTAGAGGATGAGTCCATAACAATTAAAGGCCCAAAATAGATAAGTCTTATCCCTAATTGATATTGAACTCATCAAAAAGTACTCTCTTGAAGGGAGGTTGCATTGCCAAGAAGGATGAAGAGTTAGATTGGAATTGACCATTCATGGATTACTAAATAAAAGAAAACTACCTCAAGAAGTCCCAAGCCTATTAGATGAAGAGAGCACTTTCTTATTCTCTTGTGGATGGTGTGTCTTATTATTTTTTTTGATCATATATGGTTACATTTATTTAGACAAGCATGAAGCCCATAAGATCATGTAGTATACTCAAGATTATGTGGAGCCAACCAATCCGGTCCAAAGATGAAAGCCAAGATTGAGACTAGGATACTGCCCATCGATGATCAAAGATTGCATGGATATGACTAGGATGCCATATGTCAAATACACAATGTGGTCCTACACCAACCACCAACATTATCATACATTGGCCTCATGGCCATTCAGTGTTGGGGTACCACCATAGTGAGTGATCATCCTTTTTCTAAGGGTCATTAATTCATCTTAGCTACAACTAACTACTTTTCCAAATGGGTGAAGATGATTTCACTCAGAGGTCACAACTCAGGATGTTCTCTAGTTTTTTAGGAACCATATCATATATAGGTTGAGTTCTCGATAAATTATATCGATAATGGTATGCATTCAAACAGAGATCAACAACTTTACTCTAAGACACATAGATTGGATATTCTACCATCAACTACCCAAGAGAAATTGGCTTAGCGGCCTTCAATAAAACTCTCATCCAAATACTAAAGAAGACACTTGACAATAATAAGATAGTGGCTTGGTAGTTAGTTGAACCTTGTGTACCACACAACATATAGAACTCCAACTTAGTCTACTCCTTTCTCCTTAGTGTATGGGTCCAAAGCCATTCTACCATTAAAAGTCTAACTCCCATCACTAAGGATAACTGTGGGAAGCAAGCTCACAATAGAGCAGAATGCTAAGTTACGGTTAGAAGAGCTTGAAGGTTTAGAGGAGAGATGCCTGCGGGAATGCCAAAACCTTGAGTTGTATAAAGTTAAAATGATTCAAGCTCACAACAATTTGGTTCATCCTATAACTTTTTAAGTAAGAGAGCTTATTTTAGTTCTAAGGAGACCAATTTTTGTTGATCATAAGATGGGAGGCAAGTTTGAACCCATTTGGGAAGGCCCTTTTGCAATAGAGAAGGACTACCATGGAGGATCTTATCAGCTTATTAATTATAAAGGAGAGCACCCAATTCTTCCAATCAATGAGCTCTACTTAAATAAATATTATAAATCTTGTTTGAAAATAATTATCATCACTAAAAATTCCATTTTGAATTCAATCTCTTCCATGTTGAAAGTGTTTTTATTTGTGAATCTGCTATGATGTGTTTAGGGTAGGTGTAAGAAACCTGAGTAATGTCCTATACTTCATCGACAAACAAATACAAACTACACAAACATATAAAATAAGTACATATCTTTTATCTTGGGCTACTCGAGTTGAGATGCCCTAGTGGCACTCACACTAGGCGATCTAGTGTCTTCTAGTGTGTCACGTGGTCTTCTTGCTTTGGTGGATGTAAGTTTGCTATACTTTCCTTCCTTACTTGCCTTGTACACGAGCCTTGTTAGTTTGGTAGGCCTTACTTGTGTGGGTAAGCTACCTCATGTTGGCTTTATTTAAGAGGATGTGAGTCTACTACACTTTCTTCTTGGATTAGCCTTTGCTTTGAGTATATTTGAGATTTAGGATAAGTCCCTTGTCCTTTCCTCCTAACTACTTCAACTCGGGTCTAGTCCTTCCTCAAAATCCGCTTAGTAGTCACTAGATAGCATATGTCCCGACAACAATTATCCGATGATCAATTACTTGGAAAGTTGTAATCCCATGCTTTCTTTATTGATCATTACACAGCGATGGCCACCTTAGGATGGTTAGTTCTCACTATGTTGATGGATACACCTTAGGTTGGTTGGTTCTCACACCTTAGGATACACCACTAATGGCAGATGTAAGTCTACTATGCTTTCTCCTTGAGTTGGCCACTGTACACCTATAGGCTTTCTTTTTAGGGCTCAAGATAACGCCCTAGTAGCACCTCCCCTGTGGGCACTATATTTGGATCATGTTTTTTTTCAACCCCATTTAGACACTACCACAGTTACTATCAGTTGGACAATTCCCCTTTCCCAGTAACCACCCATGGTTGGAGAATTCATCTTATGGATGTGCAGATTCTCCCTTGGTCTAGAAAATCTGAGATAGGTCAAGGTTAACATAGCCCCTCTTAGTATGGTCCCTCTCACACCAATAGGGTCCACGCAAACAAATAAATAAAAAATATATTCACTTATGGATTAGGAGGACACCCCAGTACCTTTTCCCAAGCAAGTATCTATCTTTAGGGCATATCAACAAAACTCCCTATAGAATCACTACTCTTGAGTTGATATAAGTCCCAGGCATTCACTCAATAGCCCCTAAGTTGGTTGATTAGTAGTGCTACCACAGTCACCCGGATGTTGTTCCTTGCTTTAGAAGATGTAAGTCTGCCATGCCTTCTTCCTAGCACAACCATTGCACATTGAAAGGCAACCCCTCAGGTTGGCTAGCTCTACCCCATGGCCAATAGACTATCACTTTGGATTTGTAAATCTGAGATTGGACAAGTCTGATATATCCCTTTCTTAGTGGGTCCATCACACAGTCATAAATTATATTAAATTTAACCAAGCTCACATCCCAGTGGATATGCCCTCAATTCACAATCAAACTAAACTAAACAAACCATATTAAATCACATGAAATTAAGATAAAATTAATCGACTACTTTTGAGTTGACATAAGTCCCACATTCACTCAATAGTCTCTAAGTCAGTTGATTTGTTATGCATCCCAAGGTCACCCAATTGTTCCTCATTTTAGAAGATGTAAGTCTGCTACACCTTCTTTCTAGGACAGTCATTCCAAATTGAATGCCAATCCCTTAGGTTGGCTAGCTCTACCCTGGTAGACTATCCCTTTAGATTTGTAAACTTAAGGTAGGTCAAGGCTGATATAGTCCCTTCTTAGTGGGTCCATCGCACACCGACAGGGTCCATACATTAAATCAGATTAAATTAAACCCAATCTGATTTTCCTTAGTGGAGTTAAATCATACTCTTCTCCCTAGTGGAGCCCCAAATCTTATATTTATAAGTCAAGCAAATAAATCAAATTGAAATCTAACCTCCCCCATAGAACCAAATTAAACCAACTCCCTAAGTAAAGTCTAAATCAAAGAAATCCAACCAAACTCTTATCCCAAGTGGATACATCCCCAAACAAATCTATGAAATCAAACTCAAATTCTAATCCCGGTGGATAGCCCAAACCTACTTCCCTAGTGGAAGGTTCATATACTCGATCCCCAGCAGACTCGAGCCCATATCTCTAACAGATATGCTTCCACATCAATTAAAACAAAATAAATTAAAGTTGATTCAATCTTAATCCATGGTGGATTATAAATTCTTATCCCCAATGAATCTTCTTTACACAAATCATATAGTCAAATCAAATTCAAACCTTATCCCCAACATATTTTCTTCTTCATGCATAGACCTCACAAGTCATGTCTAATGCATGTGTGATCCCCTAGTGAACCTCCATCCATGTCCTTGACATGGAATGCTCATCAAATCTTATTTCTTCTCTTATGCTCACCTTTAATACTTCAACCAAAAGCCTAACAATGTATTCCTTCAAATTACATCATCTTAACATTGCAATCAACATTTTATGATTTATGTTGGTGGAAGCTCACACTAACTATACAATATCATGCTAAACATATTATAGTGTGAATTACCATAATATATTATATTATAATATATGATGTTATATTATAATTTGCTATAATATAATATATTGTCTAACATTACACCTCATTAGAATCACTTAAAAGGAACAAATAACCAAATTTTCTCAAAATATGATTAATGTTCATTTTGGATGTAAAATTGTAATTTTTCTATTAGAAATGGTACAAAATTGCATTATTTTGGTGTTGCTTGTTGGTGTGTACCTTGAATTTGGCCAAATTCTTCCATCTCAACCTTCAAATTAACATTTTTGTGAGTTTTGACCCAATGCATTATAACAAAAGTAAAACATACTAAAATCTACAATAACATTTAGTAACACCAACATTCATATATATGTGAAGTTATATTGTTATGTACATCATATTTTAATATGCTTTCATATAATATATTATCTTACATTACACCTTAAAATGAATCTCTTTTAAGCAAAACATTTATAAAATTTGGTTGAAAAATGAACATTTATTTTGGATGCAAAATTCCATTCTTTTGATAAATGACACACCATAGCACACCCCAATGATGTTCCCTAAAGCTTACCTTAAATTTGGCCAAATCCCATCATCTCAACCTATAAATTAGTATTTTTATGAATTATACCAGTAGAAACTCTACTACATCATACTATAAAAAACTAAAATATGCTAAATAATAAGTAGTAATATGCAATAGTATGCTATAATGCATGATGCTTTACTATGTTATGGCATCCTATATTATAATACACTATAACATATTATATTATATTATATTATATTGGATAACACATCATAAGGGATTGCTTAAGATAAAAAACATAAAATTAGTCCAAATAATAAAAAACTATATATTTTAGTCCTATCACTTACATATTTTAAATTGAAATAATATATTATGATGTCATGCTCTACCTATTATGAATTTGGTCAAATTCCACCATTTTAAAGTCTAAATCAACATTTTTATAAATAATGCTAGTGTAGGCTCGATTGCATGATTGTAAAATACTAAAAGAATTTAAAATACATAGAACAATATATTATGATATATGATGCTATACTATGCTGCAACATATAATATTTATTTTGAACATAAAATCTTACTTTTTAGACTACAAGTGGCGTAGCACACCTTTGGTACTACAACTTAATTCCCACAAATTTAACAAATTTCATCATTTGATTTATTAAATCAATATTTTTATGATTTATATAAATATAGACTATAGGGCACAATACCATAATATAAAACATTTCACATCATTATAACATCCAAAAAGACATCATGCTCAAATATGATGCTATAATATGTATAATATACGATATTATATTATGATTTAGGGTTTGTGTTTAGAGTATTCAAATCTTTAATAGTCAAGGGAAAGTCTCTTGAAGACATTTTCTTTAGCTACCATAACTATGTTAGTATTAGGTCATTCTTTAGATATACTCCTAATGACATCTTTATTCAACATTTAGGGTTTAGGGTTAGTTTAAGGTTTATGGTTAGTTTAGGGTTTCAGGTTTAGGGTTTGGGGTTAGTTTAGGGTTTAGGGTTAGTTTAGGGTTTGGGATTTATGATTTAAGGTTTAGGGTTGTAGGTTTTAGGGTTTAGGGTTTAGGGTTTAGGGTTTATGGTTTTAGGGTTTAGGGTTTTGGGGTTTAAGTTTAGTTTAGTTTAGGGTTTAGGTTTTAGGTTTTAGGTTTAGGGTTTAAGTTTTAGTTTAGGGTTTAGGGTTTGAGTTTTTTTTAATAGAAACAAATTTGATTCAACATTTCTTCTTTTTTGATTAATCAGTTGCACCCCAAGTTTTCTAAGACATAAGCGATGACATATATCAAAATAAGCACCTAGAAAATAAAAACCCTAAGTAGAACCCTCTCTACTAAAGACACAGTTCCATAAGTAAAATGGGTCGGTCGTTCTTTAGTTTCTCGTTCCATCCACCACACCTCTTGAGTGGGATCCACCATCATATCCTCGATCTCTCCCTCCACCACCATGGTTGTAAACTCGTCTTCTCATCTCCATAAACACCATTGCTCCAACCACCACCTCCATATCCACCACACCTCAGATCCCCCTCCATTAGGTTTAGGTTTTATTTATTTTAGTTTAGTTTATTTTTAGTTTAGGTTTATTTATTTATTTTATTTAGGTTTAGGTTTTTATTTTTAGGGTTTAGGTTTTATTATTATTTATTTTTTTTTTATTTTTAAGTTTAGGTTTTTATTTAGTTTTTATTTTATTTTATTTTAGGTTTATTTTATTTATCTTTTTATTTTATTTAGGTTTATTTATTCTTAGATTTATTTTATTTTTTTAGTTTAGTTTAGGTTTTTTTATATTTTATTTTAGGTTATTTTTATTTTTCATATTATTTTTTTAGGTTTAGGTTTATGTTTTAGTTTAAATTTTTATTTTATTTTATTTAGGTTTATGTTTTTTTATTTATTTTATTTTTAGCTTTCATTTAGTTTATGAGGTTTTTAGGTTTTAAAGTTTAGGGTTTATGGTTTAGGGTTTAGGGTTTTAGGTTTTAGGGTTTATGATTTTAGTTTAGGGTTTAGGGTTAGGGTTTAGGGTTTAGGGTTTAGTGTTTAGGCTTTGGGGTTTAGGGTTTTGAGGATTTAGAGTTTAGGGTTTAGGATTTATGGTTTAAGGTTTAGGATTTAGTGTTAACTTTTAATTTAGGGTTAGTTTAAGGTTTAGGGTTTAGGGTTTTTAGGGTTTAAGGTTTGTTTAGGGTTTAGGGTTTAGGGTTTAGGAGTTTAGGTTTAGGTTTAGGTTTAGGGTTTAGTTTATAGTTTAGGATTTAGGGTTTATAGTTATTAGTTTAGGTTTATAGTTTAGGTTTAGTTTATAGTTTAGTTTAGGGTTTAGTTATTTTAGGTTTAGGGTTTAGTTTAGGGTTTAGATTAGGGTTTTAGTTTATTTAGTTTAGGGTTTAGGTTTAGGATTTTTTTTAAATTAGAAAATATATTTAGGTTTATTTTATTTATTTTTTTATTTAGGTTTATTTTTATTTTTTTATTTAGTTTAGTTTATTTATTTTAGGTTTATTTATTTTAGTTTAGGTTTTATTTAAGTTTATTTTTTAGGATTAGTTTTAGGTTTTATGTTTATTTTTTTTAGTTTAGTTTTATTTTTATTTTATTTTTTTAGGTTTAGGTTTATTTTTTATTTTAGTTTTAGGTTTAGGTTTTATTTTTTATTTTTTTTAGGTTTTATTTTAGGTTTATTTTAGGTTTAGGTTTACTTTAGTTTATTTTATTTTATTTAGTTTAGGGTTTAGGTTTAGTTTATTTAGGTTTAAGTTTTATTTATTTTAGTTTAGGTTTAGGTTCTTTTTATTTTTATTTTAGGTTTAGGTCTTTTTTTAGTTTAGGGTTTAGGTTTTATTTTTTATTTATTTTTAGGTATATTATTTATTTATTTATTTTTATTTAGTTTTATTTTATTTAGGCATTTGATTTTTAAGTTTATTTTATTTTTTAGTTGGGTTTATTTATTTTATTTAGTTTAGGTTTTTATTTTATTTTATTTTATTATTTTATTTAGGTTTAGGTTTTTTTATTTATTTTATTTATAGGTTTTATTTAGCTTAGGTTTAGGTTTTTAGGTTCTTAGGGTTTAGAGTTTAGTGTTTAGGGTTTGGGGTTTAGGGTTTATGGTTTAGGGTTGATGTTTTTGGGTTTAGGGATTAAGGTTTAGGGTTTATGGTTTAGGGTTTTAAGTTTCAGGGTTTAGGGTTTTAAGGTTGTAGGTTTAGGGTTTAGGGTTAGGGTTTTTTATTTTTTGAATATTTTTATTTTTTATTTTTCTATAATTAAGATAACTCACAAGTTTAGGTTTATTTAGTTTATTTTATTTTTATTTCGATTTAGGTTTGTTTAGTTTAGTTTATTTATTTTAAGTTTATTTATTTTAGTCTAGGTTTTTTATTTTAGTTTATTTTTTTAGATTTAGGTTTAGGTTTAGGTTTTTTTTATTAGTTTTATTTTATTTTATTATTTAGGTCTAGGTTTTATTTTTTTATTTCTAGGATTAGGTTTATGTTTTATTTTATTTTTTTTAGGTTTAGGTTTTAGGCTTTTATTTTAGTTTATTTTTTAGGTTTATTTTTTAGTTTAGTTTGGGTTTATTTTAGTTTATTTTATTTTATTTAGGGTTTAGTTTAAGTTTAGGTTTAGTTTATTTTAGGTTTAGGTTAGGTTTTATTTATTTTAGTTTAGTTTGTTTTTGTTTAGTTTAGGTTTTTATTTATTTATTTGTTTATTTATTTTATTTATTTGTATTTTGTTTGTTTATTTATTATCTTTTCTTTTTCTTTAGATCAGTCAAAACCACTACATCTCTGGTAGGATCCACCATCATATCCATGATATCTTCCTCCTGACCACCATAGTTATCTTCTCCGACCTCCATAATCACTTGCTTTACCATAACACCATATCCACACCTCAGATCCCCACCACCACTGATAACTACCACCTTTGCCTTGCCTCCACCACAGATCTAGAGCTTGGTTGGCGGTGATGTTCTACCATCAATGTTAGGCCATTCTTAGGGTTTAGGTTTAGTTTATTTTTTTAATTTATTTAGTTACTTTAGGTTTAGTGTTTTGGGTTTAGGGCTTAGGGTTGGTGTTTAGGGTTTAGGGTTTAGGGTTTATGGTGTAGGGTTTAAGGTTTACGGTTTATGCTTTTAGGGTTTAGAGTTTAGGATTAGGGTTTAGGGTTTAGGGATTTTTAGCATTTAGGTTTAGGGTTTAGAGTTGTAGGTTTAGGGTTTAGAGTTTAGGGTTAGTTTAAGGGATTAGGGTTTAATGTTTGGGAGATTTATTTTTTAAATTAAGTGAACCAGTAGGTTTAGGTTTATTTAGTTTATTTTTTATTTATTTTATCTTATTTTATTTTAAAATTTTATTTAGGTTTATTTTTATTTTTATTTGGTTTAGTTTATTTATTTTATGTGTATTTATTTTAGTTTTGGTTTTTATTTTAGTTTATTTTTTTAGGTTTTGGTTTAGGTTTAGGTTTATTTTTTAGTTGAGTTTTATTTTAAATTTATTTTTTAGTTTTAGGTTTTAATTTTTATTCTTAGGTTTAGTTTAGGTTTTTATTATAATTTTTTAGGTTTAGGCTTTAAGTTTTTATTTAGGTTTTATTTTTTTAGTTTAGGTTTAGGTTTATTTTTAGTTTATTTTATTTTATTTAGTATAGGTTTGAGTTTAGGTTTAAGTTTTATTTATTTTAGTTTAAGTTTAGGTTTATTTAATTTCTACTTTAGGTTTTAGGTTTTTTTTTTCTAGTTTTGGGTTTAGGATTCATTTAGGCTTATTTTTAGGTTTAGGTTTTTATTTAATTTAATTTTAGGGTTTTTATTTTTATTTTACGTTTGGTTTTAATTTTATTAAGGTTTTTTATTCTTATGTTTATTTTATTTTTTAATTTAGTTTAGGTTTTTCTTTATTTCATTCTAGTTTATTTTTATTTTTTATTTTAATTTATTTTAGGGTTAGTATAGGATTTAGTTTAGGTTTTTATTTTATTTTATTTTATTTTATTTTTTTATTTTAATTAGGTTTAGGTTTTTTTATTTATTTTCTTTTTAGATTTTATTTTGTTTAGGTTTGGGTTTTAGGTTTTTTTGGTTTTTTAGAGTTTAGGGTTTAGGGTTTGGGGTTTCAAGTTTAGGGTTTAGGGTTTAGGGTTTAGGGTTTAATTTTTAGGCTTTAAGGTTTGGGGTTTAGGGTTAACTTAGGGTTTAGGGTTAATTTAGGGTTTAGCTTTTAAGGTTATTAGAGATTAGGGTTTAGGGTTTAGGGGTTAATTTTGAGTTTAGAGTTTAGGGTTATAGGGTTTAAGGTTTAGGGATAGGGTTAGGGTTTAGGGTTATAGGTTTAGGGTTTAGGATTTAGAGTTAGTTTTAGGGTTTAGGATTTAGGATTTTGGGTTTACGATTTATGGTTTAAGGTTTAGGATTAATTTAGTTTATTTTTTTATTTATTTTAGTTTATCTTTTTATGTAGGTTTATTTTTTTTATTTAGTTTGGTTTATTTATTTTAGGTTTATTTATTTTTGTTTATGTTTTTATTTTTATTTTATTTTTAGGTTTTGGTTTAGGTTTATGTTTATTTTTTAAGTTTGATTTTTTTTTCTTATTTTTAGGTTAATGTTTAGATTTTTATTTTACTTTTTAGGATTAGGTTTTAGGTTTTTATTTTAGGTTTATTTTTAAGTTTTATTTCAGGTTTAGGTTTATTTTTTATTTTATTTATTTTATTAAGTTTAAGGTTTAGGTTTAGTTTATTTTAGGCTTAGGTTTAAGTTTATGTTTAGGTTATATTTATTTTAGTTTAATTTAGGTTTAAGTTTATTTTATTTTTCTTTTATGTTTAGGTTTTTTTGTTTAGGATTTAGGTTTTATTTTTTATTTATTTTGAGGTTTATTTTTAGGTCTAGGTTTTTATTTAGTTTTATTTTATTTTACTTTAGATTTAGTTTTAATTTTATTAAGGTTTTTCATTCTTAGGTTTATTTTATTTTTAATTTAGTTTAGATTTTTTATTTTATTTTAATATATTTTTATTTTTCATTTTATTTTATTTTATTTTTAAATATATGTTTAGGTTATTATTTTATTTTATTTTATTATTCTATTTAGGTTTATGTTTTATAATTTATTTTATTTTTAGGTTATATTTAGTTTGGGTTTAGGTTTTTAAGTTTTTAGGGTTTAGGGTTTAGGGTTTATGGTATTAGGGTTTCAAATTTTATGGTTTAGGGTTTAGTGTTTAGGCTTTAGCATTTAGTGTTTATGCTTTTGGGTTTAAGGTTTATAGGGTTTAGAGTTTAGGGAGGTTTAGGGTTAGTTTAGGGTTTAGGGATTAGTTTAAGGTTTAGGGTTTATGGATTTTAGTTTAAATTTAGGTTATTTTTAGGGTTTAGGGTTTAGGGTTTTAGGGTTTAGGGTTTTGATTTAGGGTTAGGGTTAGGGTTTAGTTTTAAGTTTAGGTTTAGTTTAGGTTTAGGGTTTATAGTTAAGTGTTTTGGTTGTAGGTTTAGTTTAGGGTTTAGGGTTTAGTTAATTTTATAGTTTATTTAGGGTTTATTTTGGGTTTAAGGTTCAGGGTTTAGGTTTTAGGGTTTAGGGTTTAGAGCTTTTAAAAGAAAAAATTAGGTAAACCAGTATGTTTAGGTTTGTTTAGTTTATTTTATTTTTTATTTAAGTTTTTTATTTTTATTTAGTTTGGTTTATTTATTTTAGGTTTATTTATTTTAGTTTAGGTTTTTTATTTTAGTTTATTTTTTAGGTTTAGGTTATTGTTTATGTTTATTTTTTAGTTTAGTTTTATTTTTATTTAATTTTTAAGGTTTGGATATTTTTTTGGGTTTATGTTTAGGTTTTTATTTTATTTTTTAGGTTTAGGGTTTAAGTTCTTATTTTAAGTTTATTTTTAGGTTTTATTTTTAGTTTATTTTATTTTATTTAGAGTTTAGGTTTAGGTTTAGGTTTAGTTTATTTTAGGTTTAAGTTTAGGTTTTATTTATTTTAGTTTAGTTTTAGTTTAGGTTTAGGTTATTTTATTTTATTTTGGTTTTGATTTTTTTAGGTTTTTAGGTTTATTTTTTAATTTTTAGTTTATTTTGGTTTATTGGGTAATTATTTTTTTAGTTTATTTTAGGTTTATTTTATTTTATTTTAATGTTTAGTTTATTTTATTATTTTTTCTTCTTAGGTTTATTTTGTTTATGTTGTTTTTTTTTTATTTAATTTTAGTTTATTTTTATTATTATTTAGTTTAGGTTTAATTCGGTTACTATTTTAAGTTTTTATTTAGGTTTTTTTTTAGGTTAGGTATTTTATTGTTAGGTTTTAGGTCAATTGTTTTTTTTAGGGTTTAGGGTTTTTAGGTTTTATTTAGGTTTGTATTAGGTTTAATTTTGTGGTATTTACTTTATTCATTTTAGTTTAAGTTTACTTTATTTTTTATTTATTTTTCTTA